>JABFEA020000067.1:29562883-29574722 GCA_019775915.2 Cyphomyrus plagiostoma
GTTAATTTACCTGGTAAAATAAAGTTTAAATAAACTACATAAATGCTCTAATAGTACACGTAAGTTAGTGGTTTATTGTTAGTTACTGTAATGTTGCTTTATTTGGTTAATCGTCCAGTCTGTGAAGAAGGCATTCAAGTAAGAACTGCATTTCCTGGCATGTACAATTTATGTTATGTCAGGGTTCACGGTTCGACTTCTGATATTCAGATCGAGCTCTAGGTCAAACTGGATTGTTTGACTTTCGAGGAATTCAGTTCTAGTGAGTTCGAGAACTGAGGTACCATTGTATTGAATTTTATTGGATCTTCAACTAATACAGAATAGCAAATAAAAGACACCTAACTGAACACACATTTAATAATGTAATTTGTGTAATATATAATACATAGTAAAGAATGCTATACAACACAAAATGTCCCCCCTGGGGAAACAGTATCACTAGTAATATTATATTAATCAGAGAAAGTCAATAGCCATTCCCTCCCTGTAGATACTGAGCAGTCAGTCATGAAACCACACACATATCTTTCCTTGTTCTTGTTTATTCTGATGTGGACTTGTTATGTTCGGAATTATGGCGTGTCTGATTGTTCCTTGGCCCACTATGCTTAACCTTCTGGTCATGTAAAAAGGCCCAGATCAATCCAAATACTGAAAATCCATGACACTATCACCAATGCTACTGCATTTCCACAAGGGCCTAATTGTGAAAGGGTGGGATTACCTATCTGAAGAATGCTGTCAGAGACAGTGCTGCAAACTTTAAAATCATAAATTGCTATAATTTAAACCCAAATCTCCTCACAATATGCAAATGGTTTCAAAGCATGATACTTTGTTAGGCCCATGTCACTCTGGATGGATCCATTCTGATCTGATCTCAGAAGCTAGATGCAGTTCGGCCAGGTTACAACTTGGACAGTTGGTGTCCTGGGAAAAGCAGGTGACGTGAGCTTTCCTTGGGCTACTGGTGAAATGCAGAAAACCATGAGGGCCACAGGTGAGTGTTCATTATTATTCAGCTGTGCTGCTGTAAGGGTATCCCACTTTTCTAATGTTGGTCATCAGTTTAAACCTCAGAAAAGATGTGAGGGGACTCTGTATGCTATTCTATAGTAGTTTGGGACTGTCTGGGGAATTGTACATATCTCATTCTTTCACACATCTCACTCTCCACCGCAAGAAATCACCAGAAATGATTTTTGATGGTGAAGGATATAGCAAGGAAAAAAAAACAATACACCTAATACCAAATTACTGACTGGGCATAGCAGGAAAGGATGGGGAATAGGCCAGAAAAAAACACATTGTTAGATTGGTAAATCCCAGAACATTTAAAAAATGTTCTTCTGATGTGATCTTCAATAGAATACTTAAGGGAGTCAGCTAGGAGTAAGCAAATGCTTTAACCAAATATGCAAAGTTAAAATGGCAAAAAGAAGAGAAGAACCAAAAACTGGCATATGATCTCACAATGTGGCAGTTTGGAGGATTATTTTCTTTTTACTACTGTCATCATAAACTTGTTTTTATAGTAAAAAAATAACTATGTGTTTTTCTGTTTGCACACTGGAACATGCAGATACAGCCTCATAGACTATATTACAGTATAACCATCCATCCATCCATTTTCTAAACCGCTTATCCTACTGGGTCGCGGGGTATTACAGTATATTACTATGGAAATGGGAAGAAGCCGTGTGTGTGATATAGTGTTATGTTTCACTTATAGTAATCCCAGCTATGAAGCACCTGAACAAACTCCCATTTTAAATCAACACAGAGCAAGGCTCCTGAATAAAAACGAAGCAGCAGCCCCTCCGGGATCTGTCACATCTTCTCTAAAAGGATACAGGACACACTGCGTTCACAACGTGCAGCCTTATGTTTTCTGGATGGAGCTTTCACAGATGGCTTGTTTCTCACCTTGCCGAGACTGAGTACACATCCATCAGTGGAGAGAAGCCCTTGGACTGTTTGGGTGTGGGTAGGGGGTACCTTGGCTATAGCTACAGACTGAATGTGGATGGTTCTAGACAGGATCCTATTGCTTTTGACAGTCCTGGACAGGAACCTATTAGCTGTGATTGTCCGGAACAGAATCCTGTTAGCTGTGATGGTGCTGGACAGGATCATATTAGCTGTGATAATTCTGTACAGGACCTTATTAGCTGAGATGGCCCTGGCCAGCATGCTATTGGTTGTGACAGTCCTAGACAGATTCCTATTGGCTGTGCTGAACCTGGTTAAGAGTCAATTAGCTGTGATGGCCCTGGACAGGATCGTATTGGCTGTGAATGTCCTGGACAGATTCCTATTGGCTGTACTGATCCTGGACAGGATCCTATTAGTTCTAGCCAAGGTTTTGATGGTTCTCAACTTATTGCTAACAGAAACCTGGCCCTTTGCCTGGCTGATGACATTCTATTCTCTTTAATTGTGTCAAGTGTTTGGGGTAATAATCATGTTGATGAACTTTGCTCCATAGATTGGACAACTAGCCGTGAGTGTGTGGCCACAGACCACAGGTTGCACTCCTTCCAGCTCTGCAATGAGTCATTGGTGCCCATTGTGTTACCCTGACCAGCAGTAGGCCTTTATATATGAGCCCACCGCCCCACATTAGTTATGCTCTACTTGATTTGACGTGCACAGGCTGTCCCTGCTGTGATGGGAACTGGACAGATTGGCCCGGGTTGGGGGGTACAGCCAGCAGTCAAATCCCTGCTTTGTGCAGCCCTGGGTGGATGGTAAGCTGTTAGCTCTCACTTTGCTGGGTTTCCACTTCCCCCCACCCTCTCAGAGACCAGACGAGGTGACCCTCAAAGGAAGGAGTTCTATGGGTTCTTCATGTCATACTAACCACTGGATGAGGATCATATTAACAAGCGCTAGTGCCACACTCCCTTCAGCACAAAGCACCAGAACACAATGGCTGTCAACACCTGAACACATGTAAACAGCGAATTTTCAGGCTGTTTTTTGTTAAAACAGCAGGTCTACAGGCAGATTGTGGATTCAGAGCACCTTGGATTGGGAGCATGACGTCAAGGGCTGTTCTTCTAAATCTGGTCTCTGGCCTTGCCATCTGCTATAGTCAGATGGTCCTTCACTCCAGCGATAAAAAGACATGGAGAGTGTGAGAGGATTGTGTTGAAAAGGACTGGAAACCAGCATCAACATCAAAATAATCAAACTATACTACTTTGCTGATGGAACAGTAGAGGTTACTAGGTAAGATTTCATTGATGTCTTAAAACAACTTTTTCCCTCCTCATCTTTCAGGTTCAAAATTGACATTCATAAGATAAATATGTACCCTGTTTAGAGTCTGTTGTGGACAGACATATGGCAACACAAATCTAGTCAGACTATTTGCCATACTAACATGTGGGAGGAATCGGCTTGTGAGTGCAAGTACAATAATCATATCAATAACCCATGGTTAAACAGCAACTCATGGACAGCCAGGTTTCAGAGACATCCTAAGATTACAGAAATGGAAAGACCATTTCACCAGACTAAAACTGTCAATGATTAATGTCCAGTGGCTCTACACAGTAATGATCCCATCTGTGCCACCGGGCAGCTCACTGTGCTCGGAAACAAATTGATTAACCTAAGCCAAAACTCACTGATCCACTATTAAACTGGCAGTCATTCATCACTAGTCTGACACCATGGACAAGTCCGTTGGTGTGAGGGACAGAACCTGTCACCTGCAGATGATTTCCAGTAAAATTAAATTCTGAGATGCGTAATTTAAGGAATTCAATATCTCTCTACATTAAGTATATTAAAATTTATAAGCACATTGAAACGCCATCAGAATGAGATTAAACAACAAAACAGGCCCTGGCAACCTTTTCGTGAATAATACAAATAAATAATTTGAAAATAAGGGGTAAATGCACTTTCAGATCTTATTGAAAGACTTTGCATGTAAAAATAAGCACTAAATTAACATTAACCTCCAAAAGAGAAAGAAAAGGCTTTTTATCTAACTCCAGATTAAATTTAAAGCACATGATAGAAACTTTTAATCTAAATGCAGCCCTTCAGAGCCTGATATGGAACTTTTTGTGTTCCCTGTGCCCCTACATTGATGTTGTCACAGTCACATGGAGGCCATGGGGGACGACAGCCCCAAATAGACCCTGGTTTCTGATGTAAATTGTCAGGCTTGGGCTGGTCTGTAGACCACCATGCAAAACAGCAAGCAATTCTAATTCACTCCCAGTCAACTCACATGCTGGGCACAGATCTAAACAACTAACTAAATTGTTTGGATTGAACATTCACCTGTCAATAACAAGAAGCAATTAAGAGATTCAAAGAAGGGCACTCAGAAGGACCATTACCATGTACAGCAATACATCATCACTCCATAGCACAGCTTGAGCATTTGACTGCCCTGCAGATACTGGATGAAGACGTGTATGGCGTATGCAAGCAGCCGGCAGTTACAGGATTGATAACAATGTTTACCTTATCCTTATAGGTGAAGAAGAGGATGAGTAGGATCAACTCCGCCAGAAGAATAGCCAACAACACAATGAAGAACTGCAAAAGAGACAGTGAGAGAGTGAGTTGGAGAACGACAGAGGATCAGCTGAACTCATCCACAAATACCAGTACTTTGTTTCAAATGTGCATAAATTAGTGCTAAGCCTTTGACTGGCACAGGGTAAGAGTGATGATACAGTTCACTTCTTGCCATTTTCTTAAATTATTTCCTTAAATGGGGATGGCGAAACTTGAACACATTTGTACACATTTTAGTATCACATATTGGAAGCTTTTGTGCCACTCAAAAGAGAACACCATTTAAACTAAGACAGTCATCTTGACCCTGTGAAATGTGCTTCAAGGAACATACAAGAATGGACAGCAGGGAACATAGTGCTTATGGAACTACTAAAATAGGGAACTCAATGCACCTTTATAGGGTATCTCAGAAACTGCCTAATGATATACCTGTCATTTGATAATTTCCAAAGGAAGACATTTAATCACATGAATGTTAATAACCTCAATTCTCAAGCTCATATTTGATAAATGTAAAAACCCAGTTTACAATGCTATGTATTGCTTTGACCATGGATAAATCATTCTTAGGCCATAATTTGTAATGCATAGCGAAAACCATACTGTCTTCTCAAAATCTTAGAGCTAGAGAATTTTAAACAGCCCATTCAGTCTAATTGAAGTGGAAATTTTGTTTCAATTGCTTACAAAGATATTAAATCGAATTTGAAACAATAATTACCTTCAGTGGTACTGATAAAGGTGAGGCTAATTAGGCTAATTAGTAGAACATCTTAGTGCTGTATGCATTGATGAAAGGAAGTCTGTTGAGATTAATGTGCTTTTAAACACAGCTCAGCTGCCTTCAATTGTCAGCCACCTTTCTGCTTGGTGCTGCAACACTGGCAATTGACTAACAATGGTAAGCACTACTTAGACAGAAACTGATCTTTGTGGCAAACACTAAATAACAGTATAAGGAGTTATTTAGAGAACCACGCCTTGGAGATGAGTGGTACGTTGGGTAGAATTGTAGCATCACACCTCCACGGATCAGGGTTTGAATCACACTACTACTGTGCATGTGAATTTTGCACATTCTATAATGTGGGCCTTCTCCTGCAGTCCAAAGACAGGCGATTAAGCTAAAAGGTATCTCGAAATTGCCTGTAGTGCATGCGTTCTATGATGGGCTGAAATCCAGCCCAGGAAAGTAAGATGGATGTTCAGAGACATATCCTATGAAAAGCTCAATTCTAGAGTCTAGAACTCCACAGTAGTAAAGAAACCTTTATTTTTCTGTTTTGGCGGCGTGTTCATATCCTTGGGGCTGCTGTACATGATGTGATGTTTAGCAATTTGAAGATCGATCAATTCAGCTGGATTGTTGATGTTTCACAGCAAACACAAGCATTAAATCTCCACCCTGCCATCTCTGCAATGCGGCTACTATCTATGTCTGCTTTAAAAGGGTTTTTCTGCGGTTTTTTTTAACAAGCATTAATTTGACAAAATGTTATACAAGGGTACTCTTAATATGTTAAAAATGATTGTGCTCATATACAGAATGAAGTATTTTATTTTGGTTCTTAAGTATTAATGAACAGCAAGATGTTAGGGGGTTTATAGTCCTCATGATGTCACCTTTCAGGATGTGGGAATGACCCTGTGATATCACAGGCCTTCATCTGAGCCCCCATTTCAAATGCAGCTCAAGTCTCAACTAATGCCCAAAGGCTTATTAACCTGGCTCATTTGCCATTTTACAGGCACAGAATTGTTGGAAATGGGAAGAGTGGCAGTAAGGGTAATATGCACGATGAGACTCACACTCAGGAGCAGGCACTTGTTCTCCTTAATGGCGCCCAGGCAGCCCAGGAAGCCAGTCACCATTACGATGGCACCGATGGCGATGACCAGGTTGGCGGCGGAGAGTGAGGGAAAGGAGGGTGAGAAGGTAGCAAAGCTGCCCTGTGACACGGAGAGCCATATTCCAACACCAAGAAGGCCACACCCACATAGCTGCAAGACAGAGAAGCGGGCTGTTTTACGAATCAGGAACAATTATACATCTCATTATAAAGATGTACAACTTCATCAAAAGCAAACAAAAACTGCAAAGTTACAAAAATGTACAGACAAACATATAATAAAAAAGATAATAAATACAACAATGTCAGTGTCAAGTGTTTTTTTCCCCTAGGAAGCCATACAGTCAACTGTAAACATGCAGCTGTTCAGAAAAAGACAGTATAATAGAATGACAAAAAGCCTGGGGTGATTGCAATAAAGTTTCTGCTCTCATTGACTTCTCACACAGACCTGAAAACTGTTAGGCAGTAAATCTTACATATGCGCAAGTTCGGGATAATGAAGAATTAACACTTTAATCATGTTAATTTCTTCTGAGGACTAACTTCCAGCTTCCAGTACTGACGCCTACGCAGTAGAATTACATCGCACCTGGGGTCATGCAGAGCGTTTCAAGGGCACATATAAAACCAGAATGCCAAATGGCCAGGGAGGAATAGAAGGTTAACACTGCAGAGCCATGTTGTGTCTGTGACCATGGCTTTGTAAAATGGATGTTTCTATGTATGTTTCTGTCAACCCTGTCCATCAGAGTCCCAACAGAGGGCCATCAATTACACCTCAAATAAGAGGACCATTTTCACTAATTATAGTGCGTAATTAATCCATTATGGTGGGAAGAG
Source organism: Cyphomyrus plagiostoma (assembly GCA_019775915.2). Taxonomy (NCBI): domain Eukaryota; kingdom Metazoa; phylum Chordata; class Actinopteri; order Osteoglossiformes; family Mormyridae; genus Cyphomyrus; species Cyphomyrus plagiostoma. Next base: position 29,570,128 of record JABFEA020000067.1, read on the forward strand.
CTTGACTGGAGGTTGGTGGTCCTCGCAATCAGCTCTTTATTTGCCTCTCAATATTCTGCCATAGACATACATTATGGATGCGTGAATGGTCTACAGGGGCTACTGCATTCCCATAACTGGCTGTATAACAGCAGAGAGCACGTGGCACAGCCAGAGCTGAGCCTCGGGGCTGAAAATTTTATTCCCATCCGTCAAAGAGGCAGAGCAAACAGAGCACCAGTCCAAACAGGACACAGAGTGAAATATTGGTCAAGGAGTTAGCAGAGATATTTCCACTTCCCCTGCAAGGATAAAACACCCAGTGTAGTCTTGTCATAACACAAAATTGTGAAGCAGGTAAGATGTGGTCATATCTCTTGTTGATGTGCATTCAAGAGAATTAAAAACTGAGCAAATTCAAAGTCTGTGATGTGATAAAACTGGTTGGGGTTCCATGCCTGGGGGGTCACTTGTCCTAGGAATCACTTAGCTAACCATGTGACCCAAAGTGTCATATATGTTTTAACTAGGTTTTGACTGGAAGCAGTCATGGGCTGAATGTCTTAAACAAGGTCCCTCCGAGAACATGAATCTGCAGCCCTTGCATCTGTGTCCTCGATAAGCACCTCAACTGCTCCCTGAACTAATTGTGACATCAATCAGCAACAACAAAAACAATTACCATTACTACACTCAGCGAGACAATAGGACAACATGTCCATTTGGACCCTCTTTACCCTCAGTGCCTTTGTTTCAGTGAGGACATGGACTCATGGAGGTGACCTACCACTCATCTTCTTCTGCATGGGTCTTTATAAACATCTCTGCTCCCAAGCTATCCTTGTATGTAATAGGGTGTCACATACAAAGGACATGGTTTATATAGAAAAAGACCACTATAAGACTATGCAACTGCATTAGAGCCCGATTCATCGCAACACAATGAGATTTTAGTTTTCTTCAGCTTCAACCAAACAAAAGGCCAGTATCCAGCTGGAAATCATAAGTTCAGAGCAAAAAAAATCTGTATGATTAATTTGTGTCTTTAAACTCAAAGCAAAAATGCACAGCAGAAAAAGATGGGGAATAGTGGTATGGAACACAGTAATTGGGGGTGTGCATCATAAGGTTGCCTAAGAAGACCACTTATCAGATTAGGGTAACGTTCAGCTACAGGGAACCTTTCCTGTGTATCAGCTTCCTAAGACACAGTAGGCACATGTTTGTACGAGCTTCAAGACCCTGATGAAAATCAAACAAGGGTGAACTTCACACCAATCTGAGCCAAACTCTCTGCAGTTTCAGGGCTGGCCAGGAGGTTTCTGGATTTATGCTGGCCATTTCAGCTTTGAGATGTCCATTAGAGTGGGGTGAAAAAAATAAAAATTTCTAATAGCAATTTCCAATAGTGCAGAAAAGTTGTCACTGAACCTCGTTATTAAACGTGCAAAATATCTTTGAAATATGTTAATATTTTCAGGTTCCGCAACACAATCGAAGTTTTCACCTGGAAATTGCTATTGGAAATTTTTTCACCCCACCCTAATGTCCATCCCTCCTCCTTTCCTAATCATCATGGAACAGTGGTTAGATTTTGGGTGCTGCAGGTCAGTCTTAGGTCAATTGCCTCTAAATCACTTGATGTTCTTTAGGGCTACACTAATCTACCTTCCAACCAGCACATCCTAAACCCCCCGCTGAGCAAAATCTCAGCTCTCATTGGTTCATTTCCTTTGAGCCTCTCTCTTCCTTACTCTGTGATTGGACAGTGAAATTTGTTATTTTGTATTTCAAGCCTGTCCCACTGTATGTGGAATGGTTGGTTATGCAGGCTTACCATAGCCAATGAGATTTTTGAATACAGTACCAATATGATTAGACATGGATATTATAAATGGTCTACTGAGAGATTTCCCTATTTAATTTTAAGTTAATTAATTATGTTCATTTAGTTAATTGATTCATAGCTTTCATACTTCTTACTTTTATATTTCTTTCTGTCCTTGGTTTTCGCTCATCATGTTCTTTGCCTCTCTCATACAATGTACTCTCACCAAGGCCATCTGACCCCCTGGCTCCAGGAGTCTGTACGAAGACCATAGATAAAGGGCCTGCTTACCTCAGTGGGGGCAGAGAGACACAGACAGACACTGAACCGGCTGTGTGAAATATCTTTCTGTAACATCTTCATTCTGTCTTAATGAAGGAACTCGCCTCATCATTCAACTAAAAGAACCTGAGGTTTCATTGAAGAAATCTATCACTACTAAGCAGAATGTAATGCTGAAACTTTCTATAGTAAACAGGCCATATCAAAGTGTGAAAGGGGGATTTTTACAGTATACTTGTACATATACATTAATTTGGTATTGTTAATGTAACATATTTCATAGTGTAACAAGTAACAAAGGCCTTAGGCAGACAAAAGAAATGTTTAAGGCTATTTATCTGACTTTTGCTCAGAACAAAAAACACAGTTTAGCATTGGAACACATGCACACTAAGAGTAAGAAAACAAAAACTAGTATGAATTTCTTCTGTGATCCAAAAAAGTTACTGATATCTAGTTGGATGGCTAGATGAACACCACTTCAGTTCCTAAATCTCTCCTTAGGGGCACCCCAGCCTTTCTATGTATTGAATAAATTTCACCACCATCTCACTTAATTCATATAATTAGTTAAAAATAAAACCTCATTGAGATATTGATTAACTATAAAAGGTGTGCTAGTGATAGATTTAAAAAATTACAAGCGTGTATTGAATGGTTGCTGCAAATATTGGGTTGATTTTAGCAGAAATTTTGAAATGGCCAAGCCATCACAATTTGACAGTCATAAAAGTTTAGTTTTACACCAACATGAAGATCATTTAAACATCATTTTCTTTGGCTGCATAAGAGGTTTGCACAGTAATGTACATATACACCAAGGGCCTCATTTATCAAACTATATGGAACTGTCATTGTGAAAAAATGCATATGCACGAAAAGAAAAAATGTGTACGCACAAAACAAATATGATTTATCAAATCTAGCGTGCAAACGATTCCTCCCGGAAAAGTCAGAAATATCTTGTAAATGTGCCTGAGATCTTGTCCACAAAACCATAAATTGTGAATGCAAATGCACTGCTTGCTCATATAATATGCAAATGAAACTGCCCTTGTTCCAAAGTCTGACAACAGCAACTGTAAATAAAAAAACCACAAAGAGAAATTTTAAATAATGTGAAGAATGGGCATGACAAAATTTTGCTTTTAGGGGCCTGGGTTCTGTTAGTTGTAGGCATTTGGGTTTGTTGATGAAGAGATCAACTTACAATGTTTGTTGAATAAAGATCTGAAGATATAAAAAAGGAATACGTATGAGTCAGTTAATTTTCCAGTTATATTTTAGAGTCAAAAGCTGGAGATTCTTATATTTAATTTCCATTGCATAATTTTTAAATTTCTTGAACATTAATAGATTTATCTGAGAAAAAACTCAACAAAACATATATCAACATGTAAATCTCTTGACACTCTTACTTGATATTGGTGAAGGCCTGCAAAACCTGGGTTCTGTTAGCTGTAGGCTTTTGGGTTTTTTGATGAAGAGAATTAGGGTACTGGTGTAGTTGACAAAAAAGCCATCACAATTTATGCAAATACAAACTTCAAAAGCCACCGTGGGTGGGATTGGTCAATTCCTTGGCTGTTCTAATATAAGACCACCACATCAATAAGCACTAGAGAATCTCCTCAAACTCCTGCCCATGCTCACTAATAATAGCTATACCAGTTACACAAAACCATGTTCCAGACTCAGGACATGTGCCAAACTAAACTAATGCCTCAAATCTGAAATAATGCAGCACTGATTTTCTCACACAACAAAGTCATCTGGAAGTGAAGGCAAATGTGGCCGGCAGAGAAAGAGCTTTGTTCATTTACCTCAAAGGTCACAAACACCTCCCAGAGATAAACTTAGCCACAGAGATCTTGGGTCACATTTCCAAAGACACTCATACTTGATATTGGTGAAGGCCTACAAAACCAGAACACTGAGCAATTTAAAAAGTCTGGGTTCTGTTAGCTGTAGGCCTTTGGGTGTGTTATGAAAAGAAGTAGGGTACTGGTGTATCTGAAAGTAGAAGTCATCACAATTTATGCAAATAAAAACTTCAAAAGCCATGGTGGGTGGGATTAGCGAACTGTGTGAATTACTGCCTGCTTTATCCAAAACAAAAACAAATAAGTGAACAATAGGTGGGGAATTAAACTATTCATGACAGTCCCACCCATATTTTATACATCTCCTGGGTGGGGCCTGTCACAAGCTCCTGCTTATCCTCTTTCCTTAAGGAGGTGGATGCCCTAACTAGAAGTGAGCAGGTAATGACCCCTTAAAGTCACTTGCGGTGTTCAGTGGCCTATTTAGTCACAGACATGTGGAAGCAAACTTCTTTCCTTTAGTTCGGCCTATATACACTCACCTAAAGGATTATTAGGAACACCATACTAATACGGTGTTTGACCCCCTTTCGCCTTCAGAGCTGTCTTAATTCTATGTGGCATTGATTCAACAAGGTGCTGAAAGCATTCTTTAGAAATGTTGGCCCATATTGATAGGATAG
>JABFEA020000067.1:29575103-29589694 GCA_019775915.2 Cyphomyrus plagiostoma
ATAATTGCATTAATGAGAAATTGAACAGGTGTTCCTAATAATCCTTTAGGTGAGTGTATATATATATATATATATAATAAATATACATATTTCCAGACCAGTGTTACTTATTGGTTATCCAAGCTTTCAAACCATGTCAAACACCCACCCTATTACATAACAACAGCCTTAAATGGAAAACAAAAGGTCTTTTTTTTAATGTAACTACCTTGTAAGAAGGAATCTCACAGGGATTTTTAATGGAGCAGAATTCTGTTTAAAGGACAGGATGTTAAGGTTCTTTCAGCCTCCCTGTCACAGTCACTAAAAGTACGGTGCCAGTTAACAGCACATCTGCTGATGCTGCATTAACATTCTGCAACAACATATGAATTTACTGATCCCAGGCATCCATACGAAGATGGCTTTCAATATACCAACCAGGATCAAGGTCTCTTAAGATAGTCCTGTGTCTCTGGAATCTTCCCAGCTCCTCAGCCAAGCCTGGGAACCCGTTACTGTCAAAGTGATTCACTATCGATAGAAGAAGGCAGAGCGATCTCATGTCTTCCAGGAGCAAGATGCCAAGCTGACACCCTGCACAAGCTCCAAAAGAGATGGGATGTGGAGAGTTTGCCAGTGGAATCCTTATCACTGATTCTGCCACTCTGCAGATTCCAGAAACTCGGTGAAAAGTCAGAAAAGTCAACAGCAGACTTTTCCCTTCTGTGCCCAGAACGGAAGTCACACCTCCCTCTTTCTCCCTCTCTCCTCCCACACGGCTCACAGCCAGCAGGTTTCGTACAGGAAGTCACACATCCAAGCCATCATTACATTTGCAGAGACCTAACAGGCTGGGAGTGCCAGCAAAGAAAGGCATGGCGTTCTACTTAATATGGGTTTCCTCCCAGTGCAGAGGATTATGGTACAGCTTTTAAGCTAACCATACCACAGGAGCTTCACAGAACTTAATATATGTGCAGAAGCTTAAATATCACTTGAAGTTAGAAGCTTTAACTAAAACGATGCTTCCGCAGGGTAAGAGAGGTTGCTTAACCTCATCCGAGATTGCAGACTACACAATGTTGATGACTTCAGGCATAGTATGGACTGCAGGAACTCAACAAGAAAAATCAAGGTAAAGGTTCTTAATGCAGAGAACCAAAGAGTTCCATCTGTCAACCCCCAGGCAAGCTGTGAAAAGGTTCTGAGACTATCCCAGAGAGAGTCATTGAATTGGGTCTCAATATAAGCCCATGGCTCCATATTTACATTAGTTTATTTAGCCCAAATGAGGGTATAAGTGAGGCAGACAGTACAAGACAAGAGTGCAGCTGTCAAGCCAACTAATGACCAACTGACAAAGAGCTCAAATGTGAAACTCAAACAGAGAATTCCACACTGTAATTCTACTAATTCCAGCACTTAAATGTACAGCAGATTTAACTCCTCAGACCAATACACATACCTACAACTGTCAGCCACACCCAGAGGATGTACAACAAGCAGCAGTTTGTCAAAGTAGAAAATTGCACAATATGAACTAAAAGACCCTGTATAGATATTTATTAATTCTTAATTTTTTTGGAGAATGTTAAACCTCACTGTCAGAAGCATTGCAGGCTATAGTCATGTGACATGCAAGCTACCCAGGGCGCTGGGAGGTAGGGTGTTAGGTGTGTGGGCGGTGTAAGCGATGAACTTCCACTTAAAAGCTGATGACAGCGTACAAAGCCTACTTCCCAGAGAGTGATGAGAAATCGATGGAGTTCACCTGACAATTACAGAGGGTCACTGGACAAAGATGAAAGAATTTGACTACTTAGAAGGTGCAGCTAGCTGGGGGAGGAACATGATAGAGCCATTTCCTTGGCTGTTCTAATATAAGACCATCATCAATAAGCACTACATAATCCCCTCAAAGTCCTGCCCATGGTCACTAATAATAGTTAGACAAAACCATGTTCCAGACTCAGGATGTACCAAACTAAACTAATGCCTCAAATTTGAAGTAATGCAGCACTTATTTTTTCATACAACAAAGGCAGCTGGAAGTGAAGGCAAATGTGGCTGGCAGAGGAAGGGCTTTGTTCATTTACCTCAAAGGCCACAAACACCTCCCAGAGATCTTGGGTCACATTTCCAATCTGCGGTCAGCTCAGCTAAACACTTGTGGCAAGGTCATGTTTTATATTAGCATGATGAAGGAACAGCAATGGGAAGATCTTTACTGGTCACTCACAGGCTGACAGAACTATCTAGACTGCGGGATGTTGAGTACTGGATTGCCTGTTTACACAGAGACATGCTTGACATCTCTATTTCATTAGAACAGGAGACACTTATGATTAGGAGAGAACCCAAGAAGGCTATTTGGTCATTATGGCGAGAGGCACACATGCTGTAACCCTGATACACAATGTGCCATTATTGCTCAAGACCTTGGACTGAAATATTATCCAACCTCATATTCATACTTCTGAGGCAGGGCGGTTAGCTCTGTATCAGCACAGACCAACGGAACATCATTGTCCTTGAAGTAATGATAAACCAATGAAAATTAGGGTAAAAAAAATGATTAAAAACAAAAATAAAGCATTGGCTATCTTTCATAGCATACCAGAGATAAGTGTTTACACTTCAGAAAAATATATTACGAAGAAGCCCTTAATCTGGGCCTCCTTCTTTTCTAACAAGAGTAAATCAAACAGTTGAGGTAATTGTCTTAAAGTGATTAATGAAAAAAAATGGTTGCTGTATGTGAACGACACTAACTGATGACGTCAATAAGTCGTATGACCTGATCATGGCTGCCTCCACTGTCAATTAAAGCTCTAAGGGCAGGGAGACGCAGACAGTTGCCCACAGCCCCTTTACGCACATCTGCTACATTCCACTGTGTCATCTTTATCACCAGGGACAGGACCATAGATCTGATGACAGCTGACTCTCAGAACCAAAGCACTTTGCTTAGAAATTAAAACTCGAAGCCGGGAGCATCTCACAGCACCACAGAGAAACATCATCAAATATTTAAGGATGCTTCTGACCAGCCCTACAACCCAGTTTTCTAAGCAAATTAAGTTATTTTTCCATTTTGTGATTTTATGTACAATATCAAAGAGAAAAAACATCAATCTTACTTTTAATTGGAGGACTCATTATGGAACTGGAGATGCCCATGCAATTTTTGTGTCATTTGTCAAGATTAAATGAGGATATGTATGGTGCTTGCTTGTGGATATTGTCTGCTCGGGATAACAAGGCAAATTTATGAAAGTGACTGAAGGCCAACTAGACAGGTCATAAAAAAGCAAGCGTATAGTGTGTGCTCTGGGTTGTCATGTGCTCTAGGATCATCCTTTCTTGATCTGGGGTGGCAGTTTCGTAACAAAAGATGACAATCATCCAGTGTCTTTGGACAGCCTAAGGATCACTGCCATAAAATTACTAGACTCCCAAGTACCTAGGCTAATCCATTAGTGGATTCACCAGCCCACCAATACTTGTCGTAGGACATCCACGATCTTGTGCCACTGGAAGATGCGAGAACATTTGTCAAACATACAGTAAGAATCCTGTGAGGAGGTGGTCTGTCCAACCCTGAAGTGGATATTGTCCTTGTCATTGAGTTGTGAAAGAATCATACTTAATCTACCTCTGTGGAAAACACACGGCATGCTGGTACAGGTGGTCAGAGAGGACAGGGACACCTTGCGGTGTTCAGCCAGAGAAGCCTCAACCTTGCCCAACAAAGCATTGGAAAAAAGGTAACCGGTAAATCATTCCCATCTGTGCAAGACTATCTACTGAGTGCTTACACATGTCCAGAGCCCATCACAGGCCCTCCTGTCATGACTATACTAGCCTCTCAGCAACACCCTACAATGCCAGGCTCTTATCTCAGGCATCCTGCTATGCTAGCTTCATGAGAGCTTTGAATGGGGTCCTGTCCAGCCCAAGGCAGATGGGAGAGTGTCAAGATAAATCCGTCAAGAAGTTCCAGCCACAAATTATTGCTTTCCTCTTTCCTCTCCACAAGTTCTCACGCCCCCATGGCATGCACTGTACTCCTGGGGACCAGGTTAGGGCCCAGATATGCTCTCAGGCACAGGGATCCTGCAGCACCACCTTTTATTTCTCTTCATGCAATGTAAAAAAGCTAAAACAAATGACCTCAAAACCCTGCTACTGACTACAAAAATATGGCTGTACTATTATCTGAAACACTTCATTATTCGGTCTCTGTTATTTTTTGTGTCAAGTCCAATTTTTGCCTTTATGCAATATTCATGAAGTCAGGATGAAAACTTCACATTTGCTCAAAAACAGAGCAGCTACAAATTAGGTCATATCACACTCCCTTCCCATATAAGCACTATATGTCTGATTGTTCAGTTTTGATCAGTGCAAAATAGCAATTGAAATAGAAACATTTCTGTTATAGCTAGCCCAAAGTCCTTTCATTAAAGGGCTGATATATGTTCTTGCTTCCCAACAATCCTATTGAAAAACAATGACATAAAATGTGAGAGAAGGTATAGCTTTAAGAAGCCAGAGGACATAAAACCATTGAAGGATAAGTCAGAAGTGTTTTTTTTTCCCCACAGTTAAAGACATGGTTGTTTTGTGTTTTTGGATTATTCCTAATTTCCTATACAATTTAAGGGCCTATCAGTCAAATTTCTCCTTCTGTCTCCTAGGGTTAAATAGCTCCAGATTGCTGGCAGCTTTAGACAGGGTCTATAGAAAGGATCCACACATTGGTACAGCTCACTCTGACTAGCCCAGCTGGGCCACCCACAATCAGTGAGGCCCCTGTAATTCATAGCTGTCAAATCTCCCGTATTTTACCCCTCTTTCCTGCTGTCTTCCCGTATTAGTATTTTCCCGTAAATCTCCCGTATTATGATTTTAAAAAATTCCTCTGCCTTAGGCCTGCAACAATTCATTGATTAATTCGAATGAAAGGATTACAAAAAAAAATCATAGATGCAAATTATTTGCTTTGATGCTTCGTGTAATCCGCACGACTATGTACCACTTAGTGATCAGCGTGTTTCACTCGGAGGATTATTACTGTTGCACAGTGTGCTTACGCCGTGTTACATGTAGCAGGTTTGATTCGTTAGCGCGTTGGTGGAAGACTGGGAAAATAGCGAGGAAATTCAGAGAAAAAGACATAAAATGTCTAAAGTTTGAGACCATTTCAAACAGATGAAAAGCGAAAATACTGTCCATTGTAAAAAAAGAATTAACTTACCACAATAGCACAACGTTAATGATTCAACATCTCAACAGAAAACACCCAGTCTATGCATCCATTCCACAGAGCGGAACCAATGCAAGGTAAGCGCGAGTTTCACATTTGCGGCTAAACAAGAACCTGCGATAGAAATGTATTTATGGACATACGTGTGAATAAAAAAGTATATCAAGATTCAGCCCAAGCAGCCCCTATTTTTCCTCAACAAAAACACTGATTATACAATAGCAGTGAAAATGATATGATAAAGTCTTTTCTTTAAAAAAAAAACAATAACAAACAACAACAAACAACTTCTGTACATAAATGCACTTTTAGTTCTTTTGTCAGTTGTTGTATGGAGTTCAATCATTATAAATGTTCCTTAAAAGAAAACCCATGAGTTGTTCATTTTAAAAGACCTGTCTATTTTTTCTACTTTGAATAGTTACTATTGCTCTTTAATAAAACAAAAGTATTTATCCGATTATTAAAATAATCGATAGCTGCAGCCCTACTCTCTGCCTCTCCAAACTGAACTGTCAGTAGCCTCGCGAGAACTGCCACCTGCAGTAGTCTGCCGGAAATTTACAACAATTAACCAGGTCATAAATGCGGAGGTTAAAATGACAATGCTGTGTGCCAAAAACAATGTTACTCTCACCTTCTGTTACGAGTTTAACAAGAATACAAAGTCTGCAACAAATCTGTATAATAAGTTATTAGTGAATGTCAGAGAGCCACATGAGTGAACATGAGAAATGTGTAATGAAAATAAAATGTAAATGACACGTGGTTATTTTAGATTTTTTTGTACACCTGTCTTAAAAGGTACGGGATACTGCAGCTTGGGTGGGGTGGTGGGATGGCTAGCAGTGGGTGCCGGAAAATTTCCCTTATTTTCAAATCCAAAACTTGACAGGTATGCCTGTAATTATCAGCCATAACTCTACTTTTTCACAATTGTGTTGTAATTTGTACTTGTATATAAAGTCTAATTTTAATTTGTCTAAGTATATAAAGTATTATTTTATTTAAGCAGTTCGACGGATATATCTGCCTGCCGATATATCGGGCCCGATATTTGGCATTTTTTTAATGTATCGGCACGGGCCGATATCGGAGTGTAGTACGCCGATTTACAGACAGGTACGTCTGCGGGCAGCCCAGTGTTATTGTTGCTGTGGAACTCGTGACCTATACTGCCTTGTGCAGTAGTTTTGGAAGAGTCCTGGGAGAAAACGGTAAGGCCTAAATTCAGATCTTTCCAAGACCTATTTATTTAACTGGCTTGCTATGAAATGTTGCTTTAAAAGAAAACGCGAATTACGCTGTCGGGAACTGGCATAATGATAATGACCCTTCAACCAAATATAGCTTACAGGTAACGTTAAGGATCATTGATTCTGACAGTTATTTTTGTGCGCTTGTTGGTTGGCTCACAGACATTCTTTAATCATTTTAATTGTTAAAATTTTAATTATCACCATATCAACCCAATGTTATCAGTTCTGTATTTTTTTCTTTGCGTCGGAGAGTTTCACTATGTGTGTGTGGGGCGGAGCAGGCAGCTCTATGGCGTTAAATTAGTGTCAAAACTCGCGCGCATAAAAATTACGCGTGCGTATGCGCTCGCGAGCAGAAAATCCATGCTCTCTACGCGCTTGGGTTTGCTCAGCACTCGCTCGCTCGGCTTTAAATTAGTGCCAAAAGTCGAACCGCGCGCGTGTGCGCTCACGAGTTGAAAACCCATCCTCTCTACGCTCTCGAGTTTGTTGGACCCTATCTATCCGCTCGCGTCTGCACAGCACTCGCTCGCTTGAGAGGATGCATTTTGACACTTTGGAGGCGTGAACAGTGGCTAATATCTCCGCTCCTTTGATTGTTTTTTTTTTAAATATTCACTACGATTGGCTATTTGCTTTGGTAGAAGATGAAGATAAATTGTCACAGACCGCGGTTAAGTTAGCCTCTTATGGATTTTTATATTATGTTTGTAATATGTATTATTATATTGCATCTACTTGCAATGGAGCAACAACTAAAGGGTTAATAATGGAAAAAATGGAACAGCAATGTCCGATGGAGTGTGCTTTCATCGGTGGACTCGAGGATAATGCACACCCCTTTGAATTTCCAGATCACTTTAAATGTGACGAAACACGTAATCAAACAATTAAAATGTACATTTGCTTTGTCCCACGGTGCACTGCCTAAATCACACTTAACTTATTACAACTTATTTATGGATTAATTTGTGTTAACTGTCAATATGTATGAAATGGAGCAATGGCATGTAATACGCATACAATGTGTTAACTGTTAGAGAGAACGTTATTCTGCAAATCCAAGGGGTGTGCGTTGTTCCCTCTAGTCCACTGATCAAAGCACACATCACTAGATGTGCCTCTCTCGTCTACTTTTAAAGTTACTAACCAATTCATGTATTGTCCCATTGCACATTATACGGATACATTCGAACATTGAGGAATTAATTAAAATTCGTGCGTGAAGTAATATGGGAAACAAAGGGGTGTGACATGTTGCCATGAGCCCACAATGCTTAACCACCATGTCACTACAGCTGAAAGAACATATATTAGCTATTAACACGATTTTGCACTGATGGCACTAATTTAACGCCATACAGCTCTCTCAAACGCTGCAGTGTGTGTGAGTTGCGTTACTCTGCCTCGATCACAGACCGCACCGTCCTCGGGGACACAGTGCTGCTAAGAATAATGCATGGCGGAGAAAACTTTGTTCGAAAGCGTGGTTACAATTCATTTGAGCTGATGCTGACAATGGTCTTTCTTTGCAATTGTTTGCATTTGAGAGCGGAGATTCGAACAATTTGACAGACGCCTAGATCAAAAGTGCACGGCCTCGCGCAGTTAGTTTCCTCAAACATGTCTGTCCTTTATACAGGCTTATCCGTCGACAATGTCACAGTCACTGGGGCTTTACGTATTCTTTGCATACAATGCCGTATAATACGACAAAGTTATTTTATAATTTTCTGCGATCGCTAGATTCTGATTGTGAATTTGGCTTGTAAGGTATCTGTCTGCTAACAACATAAACAACATGTTAGTGGAAGGTTTTTTTTTCTTTTAAAATATTAGTGTACTTGTTTTAATGTGCAAGGAATACTGGAATTATAGAATGAATTGAAGATGAAGACACTATAATAAATACTAACCTTGCATTTTTTCTTCCGTTTTAGGAATTGCTTTCTGATGGCTGAAAAAAAGCATTTCACCAAGCCAACACCAGGAAAAGCCAGGTGCAATATCTGCAGCAGACTGGTGAGCTTGGGAGCTGAAGAAGGTAAAAAAAAAAACACCACAAGTTTGTGGAGTCACCTGAAGTGTCACCACCTCTGGGCTAATAAAGATGCACAGAAAGAAAAAGCAGCAGCTGCAGCAGGGATTAAAACTGAAGATAACATGCACGTTCCTTTTTGTATTGTTTACAAATTTTTCTTCCCTCTGAAATGAGGTGTTTGCTGCTCTATTGTGCATTAAATGAGATTCTGATGCTGCTATTTTTATTGTTTATAAGTTGAAGTTATTATTTACAAGTTCTGTTATGTTTTTGTTATTTAAGTTTATTTAAATTTACACAAGTCAGTATTCAATAAATGCTAAGTTGAGGAATTTTGTGTATCATTTGTTAGTATTAGTGTGATATTTTACCATGCAAATACAGCGGAAAACATCCAGGTATTGGCCAAAAAAAAAATCAGCAGCATATACCGGCCATCGGCTGACCCTGACTCCTAATTATCGGCAACGGCTATTGGAAAGACCCATATCAGTTGACCTCTCATTTGAATCCCATTTCCTCTCTCATTGAGGAGCATGCAGTTTGAAACTTCTCCACAGCTTAACTGGAGTCTTTAAATGACCTATATTACCTATAGGGGAAGATGGTGGTGCTGCTGGTGCAGGAGGTAGTGCTATTGATTGGCAACCAGAGGGTTGCAGCCTTTGCCACTGGTGTATGAATGTGTGTGTGGATGGATGGATGTGAGGTATATAGTGTAAAGTGCTTTGAGTACTCGGAGTAGAAAAGCACTATATAAATGCAGTCCATTATATATGACTGGGTGTGTTCATCCTGCAGTGGACTAGTGTCTCATCCAAGGTGAGTACATCCCACCCAATAACCCTGACAAGGTCATCTGCAGCCTGGAGAGGGTTACCTAGTGCCTGCACTTACCCTTGAAGGCACTGAGGTCATCTGAAGCCTATTGAGACTCTCCGCTGATCAGATGGATATATTTACACCATGACACCAAGACCATAGGGGTACCACATGTGGGCACATCATGCTGGCTGAAAATGGCATTAGCAAGACCAGTATTTTTGAAAAATCAAACAAATAGCAGGTGTGGGGAAGATTCTGGAAGTGTGGCTGTAAAGTATAATGGGCAGCACCAAAAGCACACAGCTGCCTGGCCCAGTGATGCCTGCTGCTCTGCCCTGTCACTCAGAGACGCCTGAGGGACCCCCCAAAGAGTGGGAAATTCCTCACATAGAAGCGGCTGGCAGGTCTCAAAGGCCCTTGGAAGGGCACCTTGCTCACACTGACACAGGGTGAGCAGGTGCAGGGACCTGACAGGGTCACTGTGGAGTTTATGTACACGACTGGCCTGATTTAGCCCAGCTTGGCCCACATGAGGTCACACTGCATTCCCACAGACACCTTCTACGATTCGGTCCTGCTGCAATTTACATCCAGTTTTTCTGACAGCAACACAACCACGGCTAATTTAACAATATGAGACACACATCCCGGATGAAGCAAAGCATACCTTACATGGCTACTCACTAGCATTCTTACATCGAAAGCCCCATAATATAGAGGAGTCCAGAAATAATGCACTCTATAATCTTCATGGATTTTCTCTTTCAGGCAAGAGGCACTGTCACGGAGGGAATCAAGACATCAAATTCAGAAGACCTACATTGCTGTATCAAGCAAAAAAGCACACTAATACATGTAAATACGCTGACTTGTTTGCTACTAGAATCTGTCTGAATGCAACAGATCCATGACAGAGTTACCATCAAAAACATTGTATATTTTTAAAATGAAATGTATTTTTCAAGCACTTTAGTATAAAGGGTTTTTTTTTGAGTGAGGTTAATACTTAATTTAATCCAATCCTTTTATCTTATGCAATCAGCTTAGTACAGTAGATCAATGATAATAATAATTAAACCTCCCTGAATATTACTTAGTTCTTTTGGTCTCGGTAATACATCTCTTAGTCCTCTGATGAATAATCCTATACCTGAAAGGTTTAGTGTACACACACACATACACACACCCATACACATAGACCCATGCACAGCAAACTTGCATAGCATAAGAAAGCCTGGCTGCTGGAAGCCAGATCTTAGGCTGGATGACAGACAAACCACCATCACTGTGGAGATATGAGATGCTTCTGAGCAGATAGAGTCACAGGAGCATCCCACCCAAACAGAACAACTAGAGATATCAATTCTCAGTTTATGACAGTTTTTTTGGTGGGTGTAACTTCCAGTCCACCATTCACAAGGAAACATTTAAAAAAAGCAGGACCCCATTTTTGGAAGGAAAAAATATACTCATAAAGCAGCCAGATGGATAGACAATGGTAAACTGATTATTACACTTTAGAAGTCTGCTATCACAATTTGACGTCTGTCAGGAGATACAGAGGCATGAATAAATGTTTCAAAGCTGACTCAGAAAGCGGGAACTGACGATGCCCGATTGCCACGGCCATTCCATAAGTCTTAGGGCAAAACACCAATCTCTTATGTAAGATGATGATTATTTCTTGCACTTTTCATCCACACTCATCTCAACTGAAACAGAAAATGGCATAGAGCTCATTTCTAGTAGGACATGGACACATTAGGCCAAACCTCTAACATGTCATTCCTTTGTGTCTACTCAAATGACATTTAGACAAATTAATTAACCAGGAAAGCCAGGAGAATAGAAGCTGATTGATCCAGGTACCCCCTACACAGACTTTCATTCAATAATGGCAACACTGATTGCTGTTACAGCTCTTATCCCCCCCTATGGTCAGAAGTGGGGGTGTCAGGGAGGGAGTCTATTATCATCCCAACCCACGGACCATTAAAGGAAAATAAAAGAGCTTATGATCCCAAAACGTTGGAGTATCAACCAAGAACCATACAGGCAAAGTGAACAGTAAAGAGATCTGCTACATGAAGGGACCCATATGGATCAAAAATATTTTAAAAGCTACCTAAGGAGCCACCTGCACTCTGTCAACTCCTGCCCAGCTTTACTGACATAAGTAGAAGTATGAGACGGGTAATGTTGATCCCAAAAGACAGGTAGGTGGGGGTACTTTGGTACTAGCCCATGGGACTCCTTAGCATCCCGAAAGCTGGGTATGTTATACAGCCCTGAAACATAGAAACAGGTCACAAGTGGAGAAAATGATATTAAATTCAAGGTTTTTGAATTTGCAGTAAAAGTGGATACTTAGAGCACCTAAAGCCCCTTCCACAAGGAGCTATCTTTGCTACCTCACACGACACGACAACCAGCCAATCAGAAACCGATTAGCATCAAACTCAGCCATGCAGAAAGTGATCAATTTGGATGGAAAGGCCAGTGACCGCATTTACAGGGCCTGCCTCTGGAGTGGGAAACTCGCAGGAAAACCCTATTGGCTCAGGAGATACATGCAAGCTACCATAGTGACAACAAAGACAACAAATCATCCTTGTCCACGGCTTGGCAAACACTGTCCAAAGGATGCTGAACATACGCCCGGCCCAGGATCTGTGCACTCAATCCTAAGTGCCCTTACAACAGTTTTGTATGGCTGGCCTTCTGGAGAGCGAGTGAGGGGGTGATTGGGCCTTAATCTCACTAGGGTCAACAAGGAAATGAAAAGCACTAGGACAGAAAAGGGGTATAAGCAAAAGAGGTCCAAAAGCGAAAGTATCCCGCTGCCAGTGAGTTTATACAATCAGCCATGGTGGGTGGGAAAAAATAAAGAAATTCTATTCAAAAGAGTGATGGCTGTTAAAAAAATATGACGATCAAAGTTGTTTACATAACTTTCAGGGAATTACCTATATGCAAATCCCTGATTTGTATGGTAGGATGAGCAAACATGCAGCTGTGGTAAGACAGTATCGGCAAGAGCAGGACTTTCTGTCTGCAAAAGATAGGACCTGCAAATGGACATCAGTTCACTGAACCCATTACACACGAGTGTATGAATCCTGCTGATTCAAGACCTCTACAGGACACGCAATAACCAAGACCCCAGATGCCCGCATTACCAACACATTTCCTACGTCACTCCCAAAGCCTGGGCTTTGTGCTCAGATCTAACATGTAGCTCCTATTGACAGGACTGTGGATTATGGAAGGATGTGATGGGGAGAGGTCTTGTTGCAAGTTCAGCAGAACAACAATTACTAGTGTGCTGAGACCTCATGAACTGCCCAAATGAAATGAAGCCCCCAGCGTTGAGGAAGCTTCATCTGCAGCCCATGGGTCAGTTAGAAAATACTCACAACACACACACTGTCGTTCACATTTTTTCTGAATCAACCTGCTATAAAATCCAGTTCCCGCAGATGTGTTTCTGAAGAAGACTTTCCACAGTTGAAGAGCACCATCTCCATCCTGGACTCCCGACCCGTTTGCACTGAGCACTATGTGGCACTATGTATCACCGTGTGTCAGTGTAAGGAGAGGCTCATTAGTGATTTTACGCGTGTGATGTGAATCAGGGCTTTCAGCTCAAAAATAACACAGACACTGTGACAGAAATCCAACATGAGACTCACAGGTACCTGGGGACGGCAGACAATAAACAATAAGTATAACCTTTTCTTTGAAAGTAAACATCCCAGTTTAATAACACAGAGACAGGAGATGTGGTTTGGACACAGAGCCAGTTCAGTACATATTTACTGGATCTGATGACAGAAAAAAAAGTATTTCATTATGTAGAGGTAAATACATGTTACCTAAAAGCTGAAATCCCACCCCCTTAAATATTCTTTCTTGGTCCCTGTTAGCTACATAGAAAGAAGTGCAGGTCTATGCCCTACCCCCACAAAAATAAACACAGACCTGTGCACCACTGTGAGAATGTAGGGAAGTGGGACAGCTCCCCACGGAATGTTTCGGAGTAAACCGTGCCTGCTATTTAGGGACATGATTATTTCACATTAGAATCATTCTGGAGATGCACTTTGATGTGCAACATGTGTACCTGCCGGCAGAACCAGGGGGTGGCTCGGAGCACCAGACTGTTTTGTTGTAGCTTCACACAGCTCTGTGGCGCCACAAGTGACCTATAATGGGAAAGTGAGGTCTGTGCTATTGACGCTGGCTCCGGCCTGGCGCGGCCATGTAACACTCCCGGCTTCCAGGCTTTACTTGGTGCCTGACATCATCCTCTGGCCTTGTGAACATTTGATGAGGCACTACTATCTGATGAGGTGGTAGTGCTCAGCCTAGCGCCCTCTACAGGACACCAATGCAAAAAATAAACAAATGAGAGCAGCCATTGGGTCCCCCCTAAATGACTGCCTGTGGCCCCAAAAAGTGTTACAGATTGTCTGTCTTCCCAATGGATTGTTTCCCTCGATGGACGACTTTTACCATTACTACCTCCATTCCCCACCCTGGTTGACAACTTTGACCACTGCCAGAACCTCCCCCCCCTCATGGAAATCAGACTTGTCCTGAGACTGACTTTGGTGTCAACATGGGGCACTATGGGGTCTTAGGGCGATGTGTAGCATCAGTAGAATTCAGCTTTTTCAGCAAATTATATGTGCATGGATGATATAATATTATAGCATTACAGCTTCCTCCAAATGGGTGCACATCCATTCCTATTAGAAATGAGTGATATGGCTTGATACCAATCCTATGAGCTCTGTAGACCTCAGCACTGAGTCGGTGGGTCTGACCCACATCAAGCTGGCCACAGGAGGACTTCAACATGATGCAGGCATGTAAACAGTGTCTCCTTAGCCTCGTGCAGAGGCTTTCACACTGAGCAGGGGGGGTATAGCAAGAGTGCAGACCTCCGACGTCAAAAACCTCACGTCCAGCAGGCCTTATTCCACTCTGCACTCGGGTTCCTAAGATATATGCCTCCTAAGACATGTGCATACAAAGAGAGCTGGTCTGACCCGCAAACAGTATCCATCCCACATCAACAGGCATACTTAGTAGCACTGCAAAGCCGAAATCTGGCATCTTCCACAGATGTCAATTACACTCACCTAAAGGATTATTAGGAACACCTGTTCAATTTCTCATTAATGCAGTTATCTAATCAACCAATCACATG
>JABFEA020000067.1:29589794-29607941 GCA_019775915.2 Cyphomyrus plagiostoma
CCAACATTTCTAAAGAATGCTTTCAGTACCTTGTTGAATCAATGCCACATAGAATTAAGGCAGTTCTGAAGGTGAAAGGGGGTCAAACACGGTATTAGTATGGTGTTCCTAATAATCCTTTAGGTGAGTGTATGCCTCCGACGTCAAAGACCTCACGTCTGGCAGGCCTTATTCCACTCTGCAGATAGACGCTTTCTCACATCTGTTCCTCTCAGCCAGTGAAACTTGTGATGTTATGTGGGTTCACAGGACCTGCACAGAGCTTTGCAAAAAAACAGCAGAACTTGCCTTCAAAGAGCAGCAAAAGCTGCATGGCCTCACCAGGGGTATTAATGCATCTGCTGTCTAAAGCAGGTACCTGAGCTCAGCCTTGTAGTAGAGCATGTATATGCTGGTGGTGATACGGCACTGCTCAATAAGGAAGTTATTTCATTAAGGAAACCGTTGGAGATGTCCTCAATTTCTCCTTATTATAACCACTGGTTTGCTGATCCATGATGCAATTTTAATTAGAAAGCGAAACAACAAAGCCTTCCTGCATCTCTCTGTATTCGTATTTTATATATAAATATATATATACACATACACACACTCCATGAAACGTGTGGTGGAATTGAAATGAATCTGTGCGTGGTGAAAGGTCATGTGACTTTATCACAATGATTATACTATCAGATCAAACTGACAACAGGGTTGGATATGTGCCGCACTATGGTGCAGAAGGAGTCGTATAGCCATTGTATCCTCTTCTGTATTCCTACACATGTTCAATTGGAGAAAGATTGGAGGACCTGGCTGGCCACGGGAGGACCTCAACATGATGTAGGCAGTCCAATGACATGTGCTGTGTGTGGACAGGCATTGTAATGTTGAAAGACTGTACCAGGGTGCTTTCTCAAGAGGGGTAAGACATGCGGACTCAGGATGTTACTAACGTAGTGCTGTGCCAGGGTCCCTCAAATCACTACCTTTATGGCTTCCCACACCATGATGTCAGGAGTAACGTCGGTGTGTCTCTGCCAGGATGTGTGTGAGTGAGTGAGAGTGTGTGTGTGTTGATTAGGTTTATATTACACTGAGGAGACCAAATATCCCCCACAATGTAATAAAAACCTGTTTGTTTTTTTACTTTGTGGACCATTTGTCAGATCCCCACACAGATGTATACATGCAAAACTGCAAATAAATCTTGTAATTCGCTTAGTCACATACTATTAAGGTTAGGGCAGGGTAAGGGTTAAGGTCTTCATGTTGTGATTAAAGTTTTCCCCATAGAAATGAATGGAGAGTCCCCACAAAGAAAATAAACCTGTGTGTGTGTGTGCATGTGTGCGTGTATATATTTCAGCCATGGTTAATAATGAGCATCTTACCTGGTGCTCTGGAAAGATGATTCATGTCTTCAGTGTTTTTTTGTCAACTTAGAAGTCGGGAGCATATTTTTGGGGGACAGCGAGGGACAACAGGGAGCAGTGGGGGACAACAGGGTGCAATGATATTGCATCTTATCCATTTCAGCCAACCTGCCCACTGGGCACCTTCTCAATAAAAACCCTTCATCTTTCAAACACCTTCCAAGAACGGAATCTAATAATGTAAGGATATTTTAAGATGTTCATCAAGATATGATTTGATTATGTGGAACCACAAGCAAATCCCTGAGGGAGGAATTTGCCCACCCGATGGCTTTGTACCTTGTATCACTTCTCGAAGTGACCTAGTTTTAATTCACACTCCTTTCATTATTCAAGCCTCCATTATGGAGATTAACCCTCTGGTCACATCTCTTGTACTTGAGATCCCATAACAAAATGAGGGAAAAGGATGTCTAAGCTACTGAAGACTTTAAGCACACCACACACCAAAAGCTTTAGAAAAAATGTGGGAAAAAAAGTAGGACCAGGAATGTTCTTTTCTTGTCTCCAAGAAACCATGATTGGATGAGAGTGCTGACTGAAGACAGCTCCAGAACCTCACTTAGGCCAACACAGGCCCAGGAGACCCAATCATCGCCAGGCAGGACCAGGGCATGGCCCTTTCTTCTGATGAAACCAGTAAAGTAATAGGGGGGACCATTTATCAACATCCCACTGCTGTCTCCGCAGGGCTCACGGCATGTTTGTGAAGCTTTGAAGCTGTTATTTTGAAGAAGTTCTTTGCACTGCATTTCTCTGTAATTCTATTTCTAGGAAAAAGACCTTGCACAAAACAAACTTTGCCCTTTAGCCAAAGTTTTAAATCAGCACATCTACGTCATGAAAAGGGGTAAATACAAATACACATTTCTGTCATCATATATTGAGGAAAGATCATTGAAGAAACTGCATGGGGTGGGGGAATATAACATTTCACAGCTAGTTAATCTACAGATTGCTGTCCTACTTATTTATCAGTGTTCATTAATGTAAACTATGCAGGCTTACAACATCTGCTGATAATGGCCCCTTCTAACCCCGTCTCAGTGATTCATAGGAAAGATTTCCTATGCTGTATGAATTTGGCAAATGGGACACTTAACCCACCTAACCCATAGAGCATACTCTTCTCCACCCTTAATGGCTAAGGGGAAGTCAGAGAGAGCCAGCTCCTCCTACCTGTTCCAAAGAGAGCCAAAGTGAGTGAGAAAAGAAGGGACTTCAGCCAATAAAGTGCTGGGCTGGTACTGAAGCCTCTAGTTAACCAATCATACTCCTTAAGTAAATCGTAATTAAGTCATTAGCTAATCTCCACTCCTTGCTGAAGTGGCCTCCAATTGGTTGAACCAAGGGAGACAGTTCCTTAACCCCCCTTAGCAAACTTGAACAATTATAGAATTATCAAATATTCTTGACCTTCGATATATATTCAAAGCTGGACTGTGTCAACAGACATGACTCCAAATAGAGTGTAAGATCATCAAATTGCCACAAAACCAAATACTGTTAAAACTCCCACTGATGTAATTGGTGTAATTAAAAGAAACATTAAAAAACATTAATAACATCAGCTCAGCCAGTGTGTTTCATCCCATTTAACGGGTCAAAAAAAACTCGATGTCAGCAGTTTATTACTGAGTGACAGCTGTGAAATTACCAGGGCCTCTGGCACCCACCACATGGGTCTGTCACTTCAGCTGGGCGCCTACCTAACTCACCGGATGGCTCGCCTGGGGCCAGTCTTGTAACTACCTCCTCATACCACCCCCCCAGCTGCCACAGCTCACTTCAAACAGCAGACACTGCAGAGCGGACGGGCCGTGCTCTGCCTGTCCTGTGACAGTGTTGGTGGCACGCCGTATATGGCAAACAGAAGTTGATGGGAAAAATAGTTATAAAACAAGAATTTCCTCCATTCTCCAAAAAGCCTGTGAAGTTTTGTTGGATGGGTAGATATCGCTTCAGTTCCCAAACCCCTCCTCAGGGGCACCTCAGCCATTTCATGTATTTATTAAATTTCACCACCAGCTCACTCAGTCAGCTCAATTAATTTAATTAGTTAATAATTCAATGACGTATTGATTAGCCAAACAAAGTGGGGTAGTAGTCGAGCTAAAAATTACATCGTCTGCTGGATGATTTGCTTCAAATACTGGAGTAACTTTAAAATGGCTAAGATAATACTTTTACATTCATCATATAATAATTTTACATCAATACAGTTGCATAGTACTGTGCAAAACCTGAGTATATGCATATTAAGTGTTTTCCTCATTTCAGTCACACATGGTACAATGACGCATGTGTTCACATTAGCATCATCATAACAGATCTCCCAGTAGTTCCATCCTGTCGCATCTCAGCCACAGTTCCTCATTCTCTGCCAGCCCAGATCTATCCAGGAGGTAACAGAAGGCGTGTAAATGATGAACCCGAGTAGCTGCCGACTCCCGGTCTAGTGCAAGAAAGTGGCCGGGTGAGGGTTCTCTCACAAGGTGCAGCAAGTGCTGCGACCCAGCAGAGTCTGAGATGCAGTGCTGGGCGAATCAATACCCTCTAATGTGACAACACTGAGCCTCTGACAGACTGAAGAGGGGGCGGGGGGGCATATCAAGACCGCCACACTCACCTTGCGTGCTTATCGAAAAAGGGAGATAAATTCAGTTTCACAGCCAGAGCTTAAGCTCTCCTACCCCAGGAATCTGTCTCTCCACTAGTTTCCAGGATAGGATGAGTGGGCATTAAGGCAAGTTAAGAAAGAGTGTCAGGAACATGAATGAGACCATTATGCAATGAAAGCCTTTAAATACTGTTTTAAGGTTGTTAAGAAAGGTCATCAATTAAGATCTGAAGTAGATAAGTGACTGCAAGTCTAAAAATGTCACAAGGGCACATTCTGCAATAGTCCCCATCCCCCACATCCTGGAAGAATACAGGCCAGGAAGATAGTCAGTCCTGCAAAGCTTCGGGGGCTACTCGGAAAAAGTGATCAAAAAGAGACAAAGAGAGACACCTCCATCAAAATGAAAAATCTAACCGTGGCAAGGAAGAACAGATACACCGGAGGTATTAAGTGAGTATTAGGCAGGCCTGGAGTACTCTGGAATCTCACTGTGGCCCAATATTTTTGAAGCATGCCTGATGAGTGCCCGCTATTCATTACAACCTCCATGGAGTTGGGCTACCTAGAGGAATCATGTGGTTGCAATATGGACTCCAGGGTGGGAGCCTGATAATAACACAAACAATAGAATGATAAAGCGATAACTATGACCATCCAAATTATTCTAAAGGATCTTGTTCCACTGGGCTTCAGTCCAGACGCCTATCATATTGAGGATGAAATTGTTTAACCAAAACTATCAAGCATCAACAATGAACACAGACAGTGTGGTATAGAGAAATCAACATCATGTCAACACAGTCCCACTGGGGCTTTGCTGTACTGCAATGTTTACCATTTAGGTACATGATGCATGTTTATATGACAGGAGAACCCACTGAATGCACAAAGAGGTATCCATCACCCCACACCGCTCCAGACCCCAGTACACAGCCTTCTCTCAACCTATAAAGACCCTCTGGGTTCAAATCAAGAGTAACATCTGCGAGCGATGATTTCCTGGCCTGGTAAAATTTTAGACTGATCTCTAACGAGGCCATTAAGAAAGTTATCAAACCATTCTCCTTCTGTCGAGAAACCCAGTGCGGCTGTATATCATATCCTGGCCTTGCATAGCTGCTTAATTATAGGAATGGTTTGAAATGGTCTGAAATAAACAGTCAATCAAAAAACGATTTAATAAAGCATACTAATGCTAGTGCAGAGAAGAATGTGCTTCAAGTGGAACTTCTGCTCTGAATTTATCAGAGAAGGGGTGCTTTGTTGGTCATGTTCTCTATGGACAGCATACATCTTTATATGTCTGTGTATCCCAACCACCTTGGTGAGGAAATGGCTCCAGCCAGGCATATTCCCCTAAAAGGGCACCACCTGTTGGCTGTGGGGGGTGTGGAAAGCAGCAGGGAAGACTCGATCAAAGCAGAGCTCTTACAGGCAGACAAACGAAGAGTGCTGGAGACAGCACTTGTGGGCTGCAGAGAAAGGCTGGCAGACTGCTTCCCGCCCCCAGCCCTCCCATGGGGGGCCCCGCCCCGGACACCCCAACCCACAGAACATGAAAAACAAGACAAGCATTATTCATCTTGCATCTTCCCTACTTCTGTGCTAATAGCTATTTACAGACTCTCTCTACTCAGGAAACCAAACCAGAAGCTGGCTAATTACTACAACTGACCCAATGTGGCCTTTGCTCTAAGGACTGAGTCTGCCATCTTCAGACAAACAGCAGAGAAAGACCTCTGACCTGCACTATGGCAGGTCTGCTTGTATGAGATCATGAGTTCTGTCAGACATTTGCGTACATTTCAGCTGCCCCCCCCCCCCCCACATTTGTTTGAGGGGTGCCTTGAATAATGTCTGCATGGTAGGTAATTAGATTCTTACGCACATCTGTGCACACTGTGTCAAAAAATAAATGTAGTGAACTGCAGAGGGCTGATTGCCGGCCTGATTTAATAATACCACAGTTACTGTGCCAGCCTGCAAGCTAACGGGTTGCTGGTTTTAGTCTGGGGAGAGGACCTTGGTAAAAATATTCAGCCTAACAAGGAGACAGTGTAGCTCCTCCACTCCATGTTAATTAATGAATGCTGAAATGAATTCAACCTGAATTCCTAGTGAGCTGTGAATACGTGTTATTGAAATCCATCCATCAACAATAAATCCGGCTTCCAACAATAAAATAAAAATAATGGCTTACTAACTTGTTGATAGACACTACTATCAGAAAGACATTAAGAAAATTTAGAAAAAAAACAAGGGCAACAGAAAACTCATTCAACTGGAGTAACTATCAAATGGTAACATGACTTAGCAGCAAGTTTGTATGATATTGAGCAAGACACCACCTGGGAACCAGTAAACACTTTCTGAATGCAAGTGCAAATATCCCTAAAGACCTTTGAGGGTGTACATCACTCCCACACTTCACGCCACCCCCCCCAGGTACCCTAGAAAACGAGCAGTAGCACCAAGTAGTAACTTCAAGTTCATAGCTAAATTGTGAGCATGCTAAATGCTAAGCAGCTTGGCAAATTAACCATTATGGATATGTTGAGCTACTCTGCCATGCATTGGCATGCATGGAGACAGCCCTCCTGTGCCTATCTATATACCTCTGCATGGAGATAGCTATATAAAACAGTATTGGCGGGGTGGAAAAAGTTTTCTGGCTTAAGTCTGGCACAGCAGAAAGGCCAAACCTCAAG
The DNA here is from genome assembly GCA_019775915.2 of Cyphomyrus plagiostoma. Taxonomy (NCBI): domain Eukaryota; kingdom Metazoa; phylum Chordata; class Actinopteri; order Osteoglossiformes; family Mormyridae; genus Cyphomyrus; species Cyphomyrus plagiostoma. The sequence continues at coordinate 29,596,541 of JABFEA020000067.1, forward strand.
TGCAACAGTGTGCTGCATACTCTGAGCGCCCTGCAGGGGAGAGTCCACACTCTAACCACAGCAGTATCTGTGTCAGCTCAAAATGGCCGTGATAACAGATCAGGTGGGAACATTCCGATCGATAATGGAGGTTCTGCGGTCTTCGGAAAAGGGCACCATCTACATGAAATTGGACAGAAGGTGACCTTGTACAGGACCTGAGCTCCACTTAAGAGCTAAATGCACCACAAAGCTAGGATTCATTCAAAAAAACAGCACAGCATGAAAGGACACAACAAAGTGTAACAAATGTAGTCAGAAAAGTCTGTACACTCTTGAGTTACACACAGCTGGATTTAACTGACCACCTAAAACTGGTACCCAGGAACAGGCAGAACTGGAGCCAATATGGCAGGATTTCTCAGCATGGAGCCAGAGTCCTGCACCAGGTCAGGTACCCGCAGATAGTTGCTGAAACGGGCGGATTTTAATGTTCTGGAATTTTACAGGTAGGTATGAGGGCGGGTAATTCATTACACACGGGCGGGTAGCAGGTCAAGCGAAACAGTATTGTAGCCTGCAAAAAATAACATATAAGCGAAAATATCTATGTATTATTATCTATATATTAGTACCTGAACATACCCATGTACATATATATTTATATACTTATATATCAACCTCCTCAACTCTGGCACCAACCACCAAAGCAAATTCCTTGTATGTGTGAACGTACTTGGCAATAAACCCGATTCTGATTCTGATTAGACTATCATGTACAAATTGTCATCATCACAGTGTGTTCGGTATGTTGGGGGGTCCTTTCGATTATTTCTCTCCAAGTCGGAACTCGGATGAAAAGGAAACGTCATGAAAAATGTCACTTCCCGTCGGAAACACGCCTCTTTTATGACTTTGATGTTGGACAAGATTTTGTCATCCAAGTTGCTCCTGTGACGTAATTTCAAGATGGCGGCTTACACATTCAACAGTAATTCTATTTTATAAATATTTCAAAATGTTTATTTTGTTAAATGTATTAATAGTTATAAATGTAACTGCATGTGTTAGATTTAGAGAATATCATATCATGACCGTAAACAGTACCCTAACGTGCAATATCAGATTTTTACCAGACTTGTTAGTGTCTTTGGTTTGTTTGTCTCTCAAAAAAAGAATATCGCTATGAATGTGGTAAAATATTTAATAATTGGTACTTTATTGATCCCCGTGGGGAAATTATCTTTTTTTACGCCTCCCTCAACTTGCTCTTTTTGTGGAGTAAGTTGTCCACAAAGGGCAGCCACCTGTTGGGGTGCCCAGGGAGCTGGGGGCTAAGGGCCTTACTCAAGGATCCGCAGACGTGCTGAGGCTGAACCTGCGACCTCATGATTACAGGCACACAGGCTTAGCCCACTGAGCCACACGCTGCCCCTTAACATTTTATAAAGCTTTTAATGCGGTTTGACAAGTTTGTGTTTCTTGTTTGTCTGTCTCTGAAAAAATAATCTCACTCCAAATCTGCTAAAATATAAAGCAACGACAAGCAGCAGCGTCTTTATGGAGGCAGCCATGTTTGTTCGGAGATGTGGTAGCTCGAACGGGAGATTGTCGGACGTGACGTCACTCACTATTAGATAACCAAGGCCCTATGTGAAGTACCATGGATCTTGTAACTACAAATATTACAAAGTAAACAGAGGAGATGGTTTGTTTCATTACTTCAAGACTAACAATGTAATTGAAAAAAAGACCCAAGGTCAGCATTCCCCTGAGAATGGAAGTTACAGGAAGTCAGACACCATCACAGATCTGTTTGAACCTACATATTCAGTTAGACAGCAACCCAGGCTAACAGAGTTCCAGCCCAGATGCAGTGATCAGGGTGGGGCATTGTCAGATTAAGTTAACACGTGGCCACCTTAGACAGGGGAGTTTCACAACATTGACCTGTTCAAAGGGCCTTCTTGCCACCATCTTGGTGTGTTCGAGGGTAATCTACGCAGCTAATTGAAACTCCATCTTTGGCATCTTCCCCAACTTTGCTATTTCAACTAAATATAAATAACAACAGTAAAACTTTGGTCAGGACTTGAGGGATAAAGAGTATTACAGTTTCTCTTGCATGGTTTAGGTCATATTTTCCGTGAATCGGGGGGTCTCCGTCACTCCTGCTTCACAGGTATCACAGTCCCTTCCTGTCACAGTAAAATAAGTTGAAGGGACAGGTTAATCACGGTCCAGGTTGAGGTCCCCTACTGATCACATTCTGCCCCGTAAGCATTTTCACACCCCTCTGGGTAGGACTGGCACTGATGAAGCACTTTTTTTGCCTTGTCAGTCCCCATGTAGCTCTGATATCTGTGTGTCAAGCATGTACCCTTCATGTGGGCCCCCAGTCACGTGGGTGTGACCCTTTTCCTGGGCCTCCCTGGTTATATTCCCCCCACCCCCTCAGCTGTCTGTGGGTATTTCTGGTGCATGGCATCATAATCTGCCATTAGCACACAATTAGCCATGTGGGACTTGGGTGCAAAATTTGGGATAGGGGCAGGGCGGGGGGGTTGGCATGTTTTGCTAGTTCATCAGGGACAAAGTCATGCCAGGACAAAGCAGGTCTGCTCAATCAGCCGCCCCTCTATGATAGGCATGAGCTACAACTGCTCTAGCATGCTGGACACATCATTACGGTTCACAGCATGGGACAAAAAGGGCAGAACTAAAATAATCCATTCAGTGTTCCCTTGTGCATCTCTTTAAATGTTGCAAGCACGACATGCTCCAACTAATTTTCCTTTCTCAGATGGCTTCTGTATAAATCCTGGCTTCTGGAATCTTGGATGTCCCACCAATCCCCATGTTCCTTCATTTATATATTTGGGAAGGTCATAAAATCCCTGTGGTATGCTAGTTCACCTCTGTGAATGTAGAAGAATACAATGTGGAGCTAAAGCTGAATTAGAAATACAACATTAACCAAGCAAAGAAAATTACATGTTGATTGAGCAGACTATCTACGCAAAACAAACTGAGCCCCACAGAGACTAATAATTAGCATTAGTAAGAATCTGGACTGCTGTATTTGAAAAATATTATACATTAAATCTGCTTGTTCAACTGATTCTTGTGAAATTACCAGCTTATACAGATGGCTTGTATTGTAGACAAGCATAACTAAGTGCAATCTTTGACATCTTTGAGATATCCTGAGTCAGCACAAAGACTAAGAGTACCGCCACACTGTGTCATGTTCCCCTGACATTCCTCTCCCCAGGAATGCAGGGGAAATGCTGGCTAATGGCAAGCAGAGTGCCCACAGCAGACTACTGTCCCCAAGTCAGTGTGGTGACCCATTGTATCAGGTTGGGAGCCCCATGATTCTGTCCCCACCCTGAATTTCACACATTTCAGAGTGCAAGGCATTGCAACTGTGTTCCAACACTTTTCACCATCACACAGGCCAGAAAGACATCCTCCATTCTGCCACATTATCTGAGAAAACATCCATAGCACAGACGGACTATGACTCTGTTCTGTTTGTCCTGTCTATATTGGGGCAGCCATGTTTATAGTAAAGAGGAAGTAGCACATTTTTATCAGGAAAATATCAACTGGAATAACTGGAATATCTGCAATACGTTTGCTTTCTAAGACAAATTTCTGAGTCCCCATGATTGACTGAAAAACACCTGTGTTGACTAACTTTCCCATCTGCTCCGCTGCCCCCTACCACCCACACTTAGTGTAACAAGCCTGATGGGCCGAATGGCTTGCTCTAGTTTATAAATTTCTCATGTTCTGATATATCTAAATGAAGCCAACTTGGGAAACCACTCCAAATCATTGAATTCGAGTGTTCCATTGACTTCCATAGCCAGAGGTGTATAAAATTGAGCATCTAGGCATGCAGACTACTTATACAAACATTTGTGAAAAAATGCGGCACACTCAGGACCTCAGTGAATTCAAGTGTGGTATAGTGATAGGATGTCACCTGTGCAGTAAGTCAATTTCCTCACTACTAAATATTCCACAGTCAACTGTTAGTGGTATTATAACAAAGTAGAAGCAATTGGAAATAACAGAAACTCAGCCACAAAGCGGTAGGCCATGTAAAATCACAGAGCGGGGACAATGCATGCTGAGGTGCACAGTTTGCAGAAGTCACTGTCTACAGAGTAGACCTACAAACTTCATGTGGCCTTCAGATTAACTCAAGAACAATGCGTAGAGAACTTCATGGAATGGGTTTCCATGGCCGAGCAGCTGCATCCAAGCCTTTCATCACCAAGTGCAATGCAAAGTGTCGGATGCAGTAGGGTAAAGCACGCCGCCACTGAACTATAGAGCAGTGGAGACATGTTCTCTGGAGTGACAAATCAGACTTCTTTGTCTGGCAATCCAATGAACGAGTCTGGGTTTGGCGGTTGCCAGGAGAATGGTACTTGCCTGACTGCATTGTGCCAAATTTAAAATTTGGTGGGGAGGGGTTTATCGTGTAGGGTAGTTTTTCAGGGGTTGGGCTTGGCTCCTTAGTTCCAGTGAAAGAAACTCTTAATGGTGCAGCATACAAAGCTATTTTGAACAATTTCATACTCCCAACATTGTGGGAACAGTTTGGGTATGGCCCCTTCCTGTTCAAACATGACCATACACCAGTGCACAAAATATTGTCCATAAGTACATGGATGAGCTAGTCTGGTGTAGAGAAACTTAACTAGAATATGGTCAGAATCACATTTGTAATACATACACACGCCAAGGCGAAGGACATAAATAACAAAGGGTGCTCTGCCCCCTGAAATGATGATACTTGTCATGTAAAAATTAGTTTATTGGTTGTACTGAGCTAGTGGTTGTGTTTTCCATACAGTTCACAAGTGTGACCCGAGTTATTATGAGACAAAGTGGGGCTCATCGAGATCAGTCAGTAAGTATAAAGTGTTTGAAGCCAGGACATCATTCATCCCAGTAGCCATAACAAATTACAGTCTCTCACTTATCTTTGTACCTGTAAATTTACCCCCCTGCATCCTAATTAAATATTAATGGATCCACATCATTCATCTAGATGTAACTAGGGACATTATACCTATGAATGCAAACTCCTCTTCCTCATCATCCCTATATCTAATGAACATGACCCCCTCTTCCCCCCTGTCCCTGTATCTGTAATATAAGTGAGCTTCTGTTCCTATATATCCCTGTAATAGACTGGAACTTCCTCTTCCTCCTCATCTCTGCATCTGCAATGAATACAATCACTTCTTCCTCCTAGATTCCATTATGAATGTGACCTCATCATTTACCCAATCCCCGTATCTCTAATCAAAGTGACATCCTGTTCCTCCAAATCCCCATAGTGAACATGACCTCCCCTTTCATCATATGCCCATAATGAACAGACCTACTCTTCCTCCACGTTCCCGTAATGAACATGATCTCATCTTCTTCCACATCTCTATAGTGAATATGTCCTCTTCTTCTTCCTCCACATTCCCATAATAAACATGGCCTCCACTTCCTCTGCATCCCCAAAATAAACACGTCTTCTTCTTCCATCACATCCCCATAATGAACAGACTTCCTCTTCCTCTGCATCCCTATAATGAACATGACCACCTCTTCCTCCACATCCCCATAACAACCATGGCCTCCACTTACTCAACATCCCCATAAACATGACCTCCTCTTCCTCCCCATGCCCATAGTGAACATGTCTTCCTCTGTATCCCCATAATGAACATGGCTCTTCCTCATCACCCCTGCAAATGTGGCTGCAATAACAACCCTTCCAATCTCAAAGCCTAGTTTAGATGTGGCTGTCTACCCGCTTCCAACGGAGATGGCCACACAGCCATGTCCTGTTTTTCCCCATGCATACAGAGTTCTATTCTCTGAACCCCCAGAGATACATGCTTATCTCTAAATGATAGAATACTCTGGAAGCAGGCAACAAGATACTCATTTGTGTTTTACCAAATCAGGGCAGATAAAGCTAAATTGGAAAAGGACACTTATCTGATGTTTTTACTTCAGGGAAAAACTGTTCACCTCAATGCTGCAGCAAATATTACTTTGCCCAGACAGAGCCTTCAAAATACCGCCACAAATCTCCCAAACTGGGCCAGTCTCTAGCTGTCCGGGTCAGGCCCTGGACGCGTGTGGGTGAGGTAGACGGCCGATGGGACCTCCTGGTAAAAAGCCTTGAATGACGACTGTTACAGATGTAGCTGCATCAAGGTGACTTTCAGGTGAGGCCTGGAAACCTGTTCTATTTACAGAGGAGGCACTCTGATTAATATTTCAGGGTAACACCAACCAAGCCATGCATGAGCTGCAGTAAGGCTTTTAAACAAGACCACAAAAGACTGCCATCTACATTAATTCTCCACTCGCTAGCTGATGGTTATTAATGAGTTTGGGAAGTTATCTAACACTGTCTGTATAACGAAGATTAATATTTATTCATTTTCACTTCAGCTGACTATCCTCCTTAAATTCCACATTAAGGCAGCTTTTCTCACTTTTTTAAGCTAGCACTTAAGGTTAACGTTCAGGCAACTGTTAAAAGTTTCTGAAAATCACTTAGGATCTTGTCAAATGTGGTGGACATTTGAAAAATTAGTCTCCTTCAGATGGGCTCTGTGCAGCCATGAAGATGGTACTACTAACAGCTTGTGTAACCGTCCTTGGATTTATTTAGTTATTTATTTTTAAATCTAACATTAAAGTTACTAACAAGTGAGGATGTACAAAGGATTCTAGCCAAGAATCCACAAATGCATAAAAGCTATCGTGAATGTTTAAAATATCTCAAAGGTAACCCTGCATCACTTATACCTTTTATCTAAGCGATGTTCAGAAATGGCTTTAGGCTGATTTCTTTATCAAGTTAGCCAGAATTTAAAAAAATGAGTGAATACTGTGTTCGCTTTGATCTACTCTGCAAGCCTGTGTCTGTGGGGGAGGTGACTGTAGGAATGGGAACGCCATGACAACTGTCCATGGTGTTGGGGCCCTCAGGACAGTAAAAAGGCATGCAACTTGAGCATATGGCCCAAGATGCTCATTGGCCCAGTAACTGAACTTCAGCTGAGATTAGCATTAGCTAAGTAGAGCTACACTGGGTCTTCAACTGAATGGGAGCCGTGGGCCCAAGGAACAAGATGCCAGAATCCAAACCTTACAGGCCCTAGGTTACAATTGAAACCGAACAGCAGTGCACCATCCTGTCAGTAACTGGAAGACCATCAGGGACACCAGAGCATAGAGGAATGTGGAAATAGGTAAAAGCACACTGGTGGTTAAGAGCAATAAAACTGCTAGCGGCCAGAGCCAGCCATGAAATACTACAGAAGCTTGTTGCGTTCTTCTGTGCAGAAGGGCTTCTATAATAGATCATCAGGAGTTGAAATATGAGGTGCAGATTCTCCTGACCTGACCCTCACATTGGCTCTGTGATCATAGGCCCCCCTGCAGTGAGGAACAACGAACCTGCTGGGCCCTGGGACCTAATGAGCAGCGCTGACATATGGGACCAAGCACCCACACAGTCAGCTGACAATTCCGGGAGAGTTTCATCGGCCGAGGAGAGAGTGTTAAAGGTTCCCTGTGTCCTGAGAGAGGTGTGTAAAAAAAAAAGTACCTTAACCTCTGAAAAATCAGCACCGAACGGCATCTCAGTGAGCTTTTGTGCAGAAAATACGCCCCAAGCAAATCTCACAGCAACACACCTATTGAGCAGTTTTTGATACCCGTGTAAAACAAGGGTGAGCTGGGATGTCAGGCATGACCAGCCCATAAAGCCCGTCAGAGGGGCACTGACATGTTTCACCACGTACTTAACTGTTCATAAAAGGTGGTCCCCCATACTCTGGCAGATACCTGGGGAATAAATCAGCCCCTAATTAAAATGGTACCCAGCTCCTCATGCCTGCGGGGCACTGGGAACTCTGTGGGAGATCAGCCGTTCCTGGTTTATGTTTGGATGGAAGCAGACCACCTGAGGCTCGTAGCGAGCTTCTTAGAAGGGATCTGATAACCTCTAAGCACTGGCACAGCCGCAGAGGACTGAATGCTATACACAAAACACATATATCAGACTGGATCTTTTTATGCATGTTGATCCTTAGTGCACATGAATTTGAACGGACCGTATTACCTGGGAGGTGGGAGGGTGGCGGTGAGTGTGAGTTTGTGTGTGAAGGGCTGCTGTTATCATCAATGGGCTTCCCCCCTTTGCGATCCTGGGCTGCATATTGCAGCAAACTCAACTGAACCTCGGTGAGCACTAACACAGGCGCCTTTCATCTCACAGCCCCCTACCCCCGGGTGACAGGGTACGATGGCATTACCGTGACGATCTGCAGGGCATACAAAAATAATACTCAACGAATGAATATCAAACAATGACAATACTGCCCACTAACAAAGAAAGTGTTGTTTCTGCAGATTTAGTGAGCGTGCGGCAGCACATTTCTTTAAGGAGGGGTGGCGGGGGCGCCAGGAGGACCATGGTGGAGACTTCCAGAGAGCAATACAAGATAATGAAGAATCCAGGGTGTGACAAGAGTAGGCAATTACAGTAGTTTGTCTTGTTCATGGCGCCTTCCAGAAAGTTCCCGCTGGGAAGGATGGTATGGAGCTCACCGGGACGGTCTGGAAGAATGTTCCGGGGGGAAGGGGGGGGGAGGGCTGGGCAGGTCATGATGAGTTCAATGAAGGCTGGTCTAATCCTGTCAGACAGAGGAACCACATGGCAGCAAGCAGCTGCTTTGGGGCTGAGGGTGAGGGAGCAGAGGTAGGGCCAGGGGGCCAAGGAGTGGGAACAGTCAGGAGCCTGTACCATAACGTGACCATTCACAAGGATTCACACTATTCATTGTTTATGCTTCATTTTCACATATACACATATACAAATATTATTTTATGAGATGTTTTACTTCACACAGTATGTAAAAATATAATTGAATAGGCACATCAAAATTGCTATTTACTAAATCATATTCCAGTTAAATATCAGGGTAAGAGTCCGCTACAAGGCTGCCTCTTCAGAGTGATATCACACACCCCCTAAACAGCCACACTACGGTCCTGACACGTGTTGCCCTCCTGTCCTGAAACTCCACCCAACCCCCCTTCAAGGATCTCCCTTTTAGGTTAGTGCTAGAAACTTAAGAGGCCACCTCCGCCAGAGCCTGCTCAGTAGGGGCTGATATCATGCCCTGGGGGAGGGGGGGGGGGTCAGAGGATGAGAAGCAGAGGAGATAGGGGGTATGACAGAATGCAACCCCAATGGCACACTGAGTGGGTGACACTGTAATACTTAAGCTCATGCTAGCAGACACACTGGGGACCCTGCACCCCCCCCCCTCCCCCCAGCACTCACCGTCTGTGAAGGGGGCTGCAGTGGACAAGATGCCCACCCCCCAGACATCTCGCCTCTCTGTCACTGTCTTACAGCATGACACTGCCACTGCGGGTGCCACTTTCTACACCCACAGCTACAGGGATCAATCTCCAAAGAGAGCTAATGCAGCACAACTTGCATGCTAATCCCACAATCTCATGCTTCTGAAAAACGGCAATGATTCTCTGAGTTCCACAAATGGCTGAGACAATGCTACAAAGCCCCCCCCCCCCCAGCACTCTGGACTGTCAAACGCATTATTTGCAGACATCTGATAACAGTGCAGAAAAACAGCCTTTGTATATGTGAGTGTAAAACATCTCAAAGGTTATTTCTGACAGAGCTGTGACCCTGTGCTGCAGTACAGAAATCCACAGCCGGCAAACTTCAAGGATCTGGCTCTGCTAGAGGCTGGCACGCTCTCCCCATGCAGCTCCACGTGCAGCGAGAGGTTGAAAACTAAGAGAGGATCAAGCGGAGAGCATGGACGAGGAGATGCGGTTTGAGAACCACTAACAAGAAAAGGAGAATACATGCGAGAATGTGAGGGAGGAGAAGAGATTGTGAACAGAGCCAGGAGGTGAGAGGTGGAGTTGCTGCACTTACCCAGAAGATGAGGTTGAAGAGGAACATCATGTACTTCAAGCAGCAGAGGCAGCCCTGTGCCATGTCACACTTCTTGAACTCTAGGAGGAACACAAAGGACAGGTCCAGGTAAAACACCACGTACTTCCCACTCTTGGGTGACTTGTACTTGTCCCCAACAGTTGCGGTGCCAGTAGACCCTCCACGGGGGCCCGTCGTGCCGTAGAAGGCCCCGGCAGTGAAGCCACGGCCCCCGAAGGGGCGGCCCTGGGCAGAGGCACGGGCAAAGTCAGAGTCGTGGCTGTCCAACGAGGGGCTGCGGTGGATGGCCGACTCCTCGCTACTCGACTTCTCCATGGCTGCTCTCACACTCCCACACTCTCATGTCTTGGAAAACAGTCCTTCTGTGAGATATCAGTCCCGGCGTCAACTTGGCGTGTGGATAGGGGCAGAGTGGTCTCTGTCCCGGGCTGCTGGGAGGCGTACACATGCGCTCACCCCAGGCTCGCCGTTCCAGTGCCAGGTACTCAGGGTGCAGCCCTTCCAGCGGGGCTCATCTCCCGCTTACTGAGATCCCGCTCCCTGTGCTGCAGGTCCTCCTGGCTCCTTACTGTCCCAGATTCAGCTGCCTGCAGTGCTCATCCTCCTCTGCTGAACTTTCCAGATCTCCTCTCACTCTCAGCGCCCCCCCTCGTTCCTGCTCTCCTCGGTTCTGCCTCTCAGCTGCAGCTCTGCTCCGTCGCTCCTATCGCCAGCCTTGAGTGACAGGCATTCCCAGCTGGAGCACAGCCCCTTTTCCTCTGCTTGCTTCACCCTCCCACCTCTCTCTGCCTGTCCTCCTCCAGAAAGACCCCACCCCCTGGCCAATCAGAGTGCCCGCCGCCAGCCTCGGCTTCTCTTCCCTCTCCGGCAACGTGCCTTAAACAAGCTCACAGCTCCCCCCACAATCGCTGTAGGTGCTCCGCGCTTTCATGTAGCACCCGCTTAGGTTTCGGCAAGCCAGAGGCTATCGAGGAATTTAAAAATCATGAGGTGACAGGAAGGAGTGTGGGGTCCACTGAGCCCAGATAGGAGCTGCTGTCAGCCACAGCGTGACTGGGAAGCTTTCAGTTGTTTAGCTGAACCAAGGCTGCCTGCCACACCATATTTAGCCTCTGACTTCACCATGGTCCTCTTGTAATGTCCCTAATGTAATTAACAGGTTTGGCCTGCTTTTAATGTGCTCTCGTTAGGATATTCCAGATGTTTCATAAATAGCCTAGGCACAGGGACGCATAGTGCTAGCTAACGGGCTCCTGACACCTCAACTCTTCCTTCTAAGGAGCACGGCCGACCCGCCACCTTTCTCAGACTCTGAAATTATGACACCATCTCAGTCATGGCAAGGAGATAGCAGCTAGCACGTGGCGGGGGGTGGGGATGGGG
>JABFEA020000067.1:29720443-29742794 GCA_019775915.2 Cyphomyrus plagiostoma
ACCGTTAATGATAAAGGAGGCTTGTATTTGAATGCAAGGCATTCAAATGTTGTGAGTACAGGTAGTGGAATGGAGGATGGCTCCAAGTCTTGACGATGTATTGCAGCAAGGCCACCACCATGACCAGGTATCACTGTCCAACTTTCATAAATCATATGAAAGCAAGGCAAGGCTATTTATATAACACATTTCATATTCACAGGCAATTCAAAGTGCTTTACATTGCAACTCATTAAGCAAAAAGCATTGCATAAACAAAAGAAAATATATTGCTAAATGTTGTAGGTAATTAGCTGTAGCATATAGTGAATTATTATTAATCATTCATTCATTTTCCATAGCTGCTTGTCCTTTGCAGGATCTTGAGGGTCCAGAGCCTATCCCAGAAACAAAGGGCACAATGCAGGGAATAACCCAGGATGGGGCACTAGTGGATTATTAATAATTTTTTTCTGCTGCTTGACCACTTGTACAAGCATGAGTATATAGGAATTGCTTAATTTCGAATATACCATCCTCTGACACATACAGTACATGAGTGAGAGAAAAACCTGGGGTCAGTGCACAGGGTCAGCCATTTATCCAATGACCTACAGCAGGATGTGGGGTTAAATGCCTTATGGAAGTATAATGTGTAATCACAAAGGGTATTTAGCATTAGCATAAAAAAGTAGGTCATTGGAATATAAGCTCTTTTAGATGTAACCAACAATGAGTTATTAGTGTATAATATCCAGAAGTGACATTAACATACAAGGGATATTGATTTATAACATACAGTTATTTATCAGTGTGTGTCATAGTGTTATTTTTTTTTATAATGTACCAGTTTTTGTTAAAATTGTCACAGTGGGTTTCAGCGTATGACATACAATGAATAAAAGTGATATAATGGTACACAAAATTCATGGTTGGGTACAGACCTCTGTTTTGGGTTCACGGTTTGGTAAAATTTTGGATGAGCAGGGACAACAGATTATGTTTTGAAAATATTCATTATTCAAATATTCAAAAATCATCATAAAACATGTAAACACAATTAGGAACAGTTTGTAACACTGGCAGGGCGTGTAGCAGTTGTGTTGTTGTTAATGTTAATGTTAATGGTTACATTTCCCTATTGTTGCGCATCAGTTGCTGATTATGACAAATTGTAATCAGCATGAGCCTTAACCAACTCATACCCACAATTAGTATGTTTTCTCTGTTAATTGTGAATTTAGATTCTGCCCGTGTCAATAAATGTATTAATTTGTTTAATTTTGCCTACTGAAACTGAAGATGATGTACTGAATGACACACAATGAATGCACTTACTATTACAGTCTTAAATGATAAACATACAGTAGGACAGAATCAGTAAACAGCATGTCTAGTAAATTTAGTTATTAGTATGTGTTATCAGGCTAGAGGTAGACCGGGCTCAATTTATAGTATCATATAATTGGCTAGGCCAATAAAATCTACTGTTGGGTCATCAGATCAGTGGTAGGCCTGTCCCTTGGTTATAGGATCAGGGATAGGCCAATAAGTGCTCCTTACACCACCTTGCTCCTTATGCGTCCTCTTTCTTATGTTTATTTCTCCCATTGATGCGGCTATTAGATAGTGATATGTCTTTATATATGTCAAAAATCTCAAAGGAAAAACAACTATATTTAAACATTTCAGCTTTTGATGGCTATATTTATCCATATCATGTAACATGTAAAACATTTAAATTATATATTAAGCTATTGGGTTATTTCTAGCTGCAGTATCTTTCAACAGCAGGAATTTCAGACATACACCCAACATTGCTCTGTAGTTTCTCCCCTCCACCCAGCCTACATTTCCCAAGTGACTCTGGGCTCAGGCAGCCATATGGAAGTCTCCTACATCACATTACTTGTTCACCTCACTGTTTCCTGCATCATACTGGGAAGGGAGTCACATGAGCAAGCATTTCCCACACGAGAATGATGGCATGGCATTCAGTGTGAAATGTGCAGGATGGGAAGGGGTGCTGCTCTTGGCATGCCTTTACCCTCTTGGGGGGGAAAGGGCGGGCAGGTACATTCTGCCAGGATAGCTATTTTTGGGCAGTACTCGCACAGCCATCATCTGCGGCAGCATGGTACCCCCAGGGATCACAGGCCTGTTAGGGTTCAAGCTCATGCCAGGATCCTATGGGGACCAGCTACTCTTGGTGTTTTAGCCGTGGACCAGACTGCAGCAGGGGCCAAACCATAAGTAAATTCAACGTCTTGAACATTGGTCTGCTGGAGTTGATTCTGTCAAGCTGTTGTGGGCAGCGAGGCCAGGCCAGCCTGATCCAATCAAAGCTGTTTCTGATCATACCCCTGTCATAGACTAGAGCAGTCCACACTGATGTTCCAGCACCTGCTTCAAAATTCCCATGCTGCCACCTGAGATAACAGTAGGTGGGTGTGCTGTTTGGGCACAGTGGAATATTATAATCACTGCAGCTCCTGACAGGTTGCGTGTCGTACATGACATTTAATGAGTGGGACCATCCAGGTTAGGGGTCTGCTGTTTCTCCAAGGCGTAGCTGGGGATCATGGTGTTAAAGTTCTGCAGATGAAAAAACAGGATAAAAACTATTCACCTTATCTTCTGCGAGATTAAATATAAAGTTTTTTTGAGTAACCTCCCAGGCACTTTGAAGATGGGTAAAACTCATGAATGCTCAGTGTTTACATAAGCGGCCACATTTTAGGCCATCCCAGCATCCTCCTCACTGACTGTGGGTTCTACATGCAGAATGTGTTAGAGTCTCATACATCCCTGCATCCTCTCTGGTTACCCATATGAAAATACAGCATGATTCAGATAAGGCTATCAAGCATTTTTCTTATTTCCATTATACTAATTTGGTTAAGTTTAATGCAAGCTGAATCATGGAAACGCTTTCTTTTTGCCGGGCGAATCATGCTGTTTTTCGGCACTAGTGCACTTGGCCATGATGGCTAATTTGTTAGTGATGCTAGTTGCAGACCTCGTAGTTGGTGTAAATTGGACTAGTCTTTCCTTTGAACTGCTCATGTTACGTCCTGGAGCCTTATAATCAAGAATACAACTGTCGTGAATGATTTTCGTCATTGTCATTCATTCAAATAATTACATCAAGTGCTAGTGTTGCGCGGGTTGGCTTTTTTAACACCCGCCCCAAACCGGCCCACCCAACCCACAAAAATATGCGTGGATAATGACTCAAAACCCGACACGACCCGAACCTACCAATGAAGTGTCATTTGTGACACTGCAACCCATAGATGACATAGACCTTGGGGTCGTTGGTGGAACAGTGATGGCCCTTCATCCTTGCAGGTCAACCTTAAAGACTGACTGAAACTCCCCCCTCCTCCCCTCGCAAGAAGGAGCTGGTATCCTCAAAGGTTAGTGCTGTTGAATGATAGAAAGAATGTTCTGGAATTATGGGGTCATTTAATACCACACACAGTGAGAATTGGACCAAAACACCTGCCTTTCTCTACAATGGAAACACTTACATGCGGCAAATGGACCATGTTCAATCACAGAGCCACAAGCTTGAACAAGACCACACATTTGTGAAACAGCTGTCCCTGGACACATGGTTAGATGTAAGAAATGTCCGGAAACATCTGCCCCTCGTATTCACAGACAAGCAGCTAGCTTTCATTTGGTGGCTGACCAGGGTCTGGGAATTCTGGGAAATCTCAAAGTAGCAGCTCAGAGTAGAGAAAACCAGATGAACTTCTGGGAGAAGTTTAATGATGTGCAGGCAAGGATTTTGTGGTTCAGAAAGTGGACAGTGGGGGTCAGCGGAATCTGAATATAATTGTGGGAACATTAAGACTGTCATTTATATAAGACTCCCTCTCCTATTCATGAGGTGATCATTGATCACTGTGTAATGTCACCTTGGAAACTCCTTGCAGAGTTGAACTTGTCCTTCATTCCTTCGGTCTGGCAGGTGACTGGTTTCCAGATTACAAATGACCTTTTTTTACTCCATGTATGAGTAAAAATGTCCACTGTGGTCCTTTCAAATATAGCCAATTGATCATCTCCTATAGCTAATTCACGTACTCTCTCCTGCCCCTTTACCATGGGATTTTCCGTAGGTAGTGGAAAATCCCATAACGATGATAGACGACCATGTTCTATTTTTACTTTCAGCAAATCAATTTTCCTAATTAGGATACTAAAAGATTGAAAAGGTCTGAACATTACTCAAGGTGGAAACTAGTGCTCTTCATGCACATAAGGAACATTTAAAACTCAGTCATCCAGGCCCCAAGAAGCCCGTAGCTGTCACAGAGTGACAGACTGGACCTTTCCTGGAAACAGACCTCACTGAACATGACATGTGACCTACTAAGGATTTCAGGTTACACACCTCGCCAGTCGAAAACAAAAATTACTGTCCAGTTGAATCATTCAGGGGGAAACAGGGGTGGCCTTTTGACCCCACAGCTCTCTGTAGCAAAAATAAAAATGAAAGACAGCATCCCCAGTGGAGGGGAGGGGGGG
This sequence comes from Cyphomyrus plagiostoma, assembly GCA_019775915.2. NCBI lineage: Eukaryota > Metazoa > Chordata > Actinopteri > Osteoglossiformes > Mormyridae > Cyphomyrus > Cyphomyrus plagiostoma. The sequence continues at coordinate 29,724,962 of JABFEA020000067.1, forward strand.
GAGGGCAGTAATTTTACTGTAGATAGAAGCCCACTTGTAAAGATGAGTGATCCTGGTAATTTGGAACCATTTAATGGCTCTCTCCTGCATAGTAAATCACATTCTATTTGAAATTTTAAAAAATGTCCATCTGAGAAGAAGAGAAGTAAGATCTAATTCTTATTTCAGAAGATACTTTTTATGAAAATGAAAAGAGGAAGACATATCAGCAACAGGTGGGAATCAGCAGTCAGCCCATGTCACATACTGCGCCAGCCATGACTGGGATGTTTATTTAAGGCATTGCACCTTTTAAATTGAAATATAGATGATTTAGAGGACTATTTTAGCTTATTTTAAATGTCTCAAACTTATTACATTTTTGGTAGAAATATACATTTAAAAAAATTCATACGTGATAATGTAAGGAACTTACATTGTCATTATTTGACCATTTTTGAAGAAACTGAAATTAATTGTACTTCGATTTGTTAGCCATTGCTCCATTCAATTGCATCTCTTACTCATCTCCTCCAATCCTCATCATTTAAATCTTCTATGATGATTCTACACATCATCAACACGTTGTGACATTGACAACCCACATCTCAGTGACAGTCTACAAGGTTAGCTATCTTTAGCTGTTTCCAATTGCTAGCCAAGTAAATGTGCTACTACAAGTATTAGAAGGCAATGGAATTGTTTCAGTGTTGTTGTTGCACATATATATGCTGAATTAGCCTAAACTATCATACTATACACTACAAGTAAAAAGTTTTTGCACACACTGAGATTTTCTAAATTTGCATGTTACTCAATTAACATTTACTAAGAATACACTCAATATTTTTACTAACAAATACATTTACATTATGTTCACCATTTGTGTATTATCAGTAAGAAAATGCTATTATTAGCAAGAAAATGTCATAGCTTTGATTTAATCAAAATAACCTCCTCTAGCAGTTATAAAAGCAGAGAAACTTCAGGGCATTTTTTCTACAAAGGACATTAAATGCTACTCCATTTCTTGGGATGAATCAGTGCATTAAAATGAAAGGACATCATAGAATTTGACTATGCCATTACCACACAACAAGTTAACAAGATGTGCGACATGCACTGTCACATACTCTTTCCATATTATAAAGGAAACTTGTTTTATTTTACATGTATTTTCATTTATACTTGTTAACTCAACGTTCTAATATTTAACAAGAATAAAGGATCTGCAGTTTATTAAATAAATGGAAAGGTGGTAAAAACTTGTGGTGTGCAGAAACTTTTGACTGGTAGTGTATCATGCACATATCTGTTTGGGTAGCTGGGTAATCAATGTTCTAGCACAGATATGAAGCCGCATTAGGAACTTACATTAATGTTAGTTAGCTAATGTTGACCCGGAAAGATAGATAACAAACCAACTCAGTAGAGGTTTTGCCATAGAAATTACACTGTCCTTCAGTGTTTGCACAACACAACCTATTCTATCTCCATGTCACGTGTTTTGAACACAAATAGCAAACTATTTTCTGGCTGACATTACTTAGCTATTCATCTCAATAAAGGTAACAATGCCACTTCTTTTCGGGATCACTGCACAATGTACTATGCCAACCCTAAATACTTATACTTACATGGGGTGATTTTGCCAATTCGTTTATGAGCCAGACATTTTTGCATATGTGATTGTTCTGTGCGCCTTTTTCTTTTTCTAATCTGAGGAAACCATAGCCCATGTTGTAACTTTACACATGACACAGAATTAAACAGTAGTTATTCACTTGTTGCGACTATACGTATGACAATCATTATGTCGGTGACTATTTTCTATTATTTTATTACTTCCAGATTGAATCAGACTAAGTAAGAGGCATTTTTTAAAAATGACAAAGCGGAATGCAGAATGAACAGACGGGACAGGATACAGATCAAACAGACAAGACAGGACAAAATGCATATGAAACAGATGTTTAACTGAATAATAGTTTCACAAACATTAATTTCTGCATATGTGTAATTTTTATGTCTTGTGTATGGTTTTGAAATAGTGCCTACCCACAAATTTAGTTTGAACATCACACCTGCAGAACCTAGATGAGAAAACCAAGGCTGTGGGCATGACTGTTGTAATTTAGAGAAATACTTAATCTGACAGGCAGAAGGTCAACGCTAGAAAAAGATGACCAACGGATGGTGGGAGCTTTGTCATACAAGAAGCTTATAAAAGCTTCACCAACAGGGATTGACACAACCAGAAACAGATACAGAAATACAGAAAAATAACAGCTTTGGACTCATTCATTTAAGCCAGTTCTGAGCTAACTGGGAAGATGCTGAGCTATTTATCAAGGGAAAAGTATGACGCTGAACTCAGAAGAAAATCAAAAAGGATGCCTCCTCCCAAACTACCGTAGCTATGCAGGTAAGACCAACTGAGCATCTTTGACCCTCTCTGTCAGGATGTAACCCTCCACTTAGCTGGGAATGCTATTTTTGAGGCAACTGACCATAGACATTTTTGCATGATACTGGTTCATGTTGCTGTCTGAAATTCCAGGAGCCTCCAGCAGGGTTTTCAGTTCCCTCTGGGGAATAGATATTATGTTTGTCCACAGATTTTTTTATTTTTGTTAAACATTTGAAAGTTGAGTTAACAACTGTAAATGAAAATATAGCTCAATAAAACAAGTTTCCTTTATAAAAAGCATGTCTGACATCATATTAACTGGTTGTGTGGTGATGCCACAGTCAAATGTTAGTCTGTCCTTTAACTTTAAATGCACTAGTTAACTGTTTCATCCCATGAAACAGAGCAGTATTCCATGTCCCTTGTAGAACTAATGCCTTACATTTTCTCTGCTGTTACAATTGCTAGAGGAGGTTACTTTGATGAATCAAAGCTATAACATTTTTGCTAATTAAGGTACTCAAATGGTGAACATACTGTAAATTTATTTGTAGGCAAAGAATATTGAGTACATTTTTTAGTAAATGTTAAGTGAAGAACATGCAAATATAGACAATCTCAATCTGTTCAAAAACTTTTGACTGGTAGTGTAGCCAGGTGCTCTGGGAATGTGCGGACCAGTTTACAGGTATTCTCACAGACATCTTCAACATCACCCTGAGACAGGTGGATGTTCTGCCTTGTGCCTCAACAACAATTGCCCTGTAGCACTGACCATCAAGAACCTCAGGAGGCTAGTCATGAGGCACCTGAAAATAGGATTTCCTGCATCACATGACTCCCTCCAGTTAGCATACTGCTCAAACTGTTCCACTAAAGATACCATCTCCTCAGCTATCTATCTCACCTCATCCCATCTGGAAAAGAACTCCTGTGCAAGAATGCTGCTCATAGACTTCAGCTAAGCACTCAACATCATCATCCCCCAGAAGCTCATAGGAAACTGAAGCCTATTAAATTTCAACATTTTCTTGTGCAACAGGATCCTGGACTACCTGACAAAGATAGTCCACATCAGCAGCTGGGTCTCCATAAACCATCACACTGAGCACCAGTGCATCCCAGAGATGTTGTCTCAGTCCACTTCTCTTCACCTTGCTGAATTACATCTACACATGCAAGACCAACACCATCATCAAGTTTGCTGATGACACAGTAGTGGTTGGTTTCATCAGTGAAGGTGATGAGTTGGCATACTGAATGGAGATACTGTACAATGACTGTGGACTGGTGCAAGTACAACAATCTGTCTCTTTTTGTGGACTTTATGTGGACTTTATGTGGACAAAACTAAAGAGATGATTGTTGGTTTCAGGAAGGCCCATGTTGTCCATCCCCCACTGCACATTGAGGGTTCTGTGGTGGAATTGGTCAGGAGCACTAAATTCCTTGGAGTATGCCTGGCAGTTGACCTTACCTGGACCTTCAACATCACCTCCCTAGTGATGACGGCGCAGCTGCATCTCCATTTCCTTTTCCTTCTGCAGCTGAGGAGGGCAAGTCTACCTTCTGCCATCATACAGCTACATCACTTTGTGAACTGTAGCATCTCACAATTGATAGTGAATGCAGCTGGAAAAATGATCAAAATGACCCTTCAAAATGACCCCTCTATTGAGGACATCTTCAATAAACACCGCATCCAGAGGGCCTACAGCACTGTAGAAGACCCCTCCCATCCTTCACACTCTCTGATTTTCCTGGCAAAATGTATAGAAGCATCTGAACATCATCTGCCAGGTTATGAAACAGCTTCTTCCCCAAAGCTGTTTAAACTCTGAACCCTTTACCAGGCCAACTATAAACCTTGCCTACCACCAGCACTAGCTACGTTATCCAGTAGACACTGCCCAACATTGTACCTTTTCCTACATCTGTGTCATATCTTGTGTCTTATTGATACAGCTGTTGTATTTAGTTCTACAGTCATTACCTATCTGTTATATTGTGTGGGTACCCCTGTCTGTTTATGTAGACTTTTATCCTTTATTATTTTTATTTTATTAGCTATTATTGGTTTTCCCCTCTTCAACATGTGCTGCACTTGCCTTGCTTACAGTTTCTACGTGTGTGTGTGTGTGTGTGTGTGTGTGTGCGTGTGTGTGTGTGTATCCTGGGGAATGTTATTTTATGTACTGTGAATTGTACTGTATATAGATGGTATGACAATAAAGACCGAGCATTTTCCCAGCACCAGGCTTGGGATTGACCTACCCTCCCAGGGCTAATTACAGAGCAGCCTAAATGACTCTAATTAGAGGCCAGCATGGTTGGAGAAGCTTTTGTTTCAGCCCAGCTCTATTCTGAAGTTGGGGGTGGAGGTCAGTGGAATGCTCCCTACCCAGCAATAAATGTGAAACAGTGAGTCAGACCACCTCTGACCTCCAACCAGTGCCATGTTTCACCGCCCAGCTGGGAAAGGACCAGACAGGTCCCAGTTTCTGTCATCCACAGTGAAACCTCAAAACCTTCCATCATTAGTCATCGGGCACAAATTGCCCATTATGCACTGTGTATCCTGAGCCAGATTTTCTTCTCCACCACAGTGCCACAACATAAAGATCCATCTATCTTTGAACAGTTTGTCCTGTACAATTTATCCTGGAGCCAATCCCAGTATCCTGGAGCCTATCCCAGCATTCTGCAGTGTATCCCCGGTGCTGGTACATCAGAAAGCACACACACTATAGGAAATTTAGAGATGCCAGTTCACCTAACTACATGTTTCTGGGTAGCAGGAGGTATCAAGAGTATACAGAGAAACATGCAATCCCCACATACAAAGCAAGGGTGAGATTACCAACCTTGGGGCTGTCAGTGCTACCCAGTAAGCCAGCTTGTCATCCACATCAAAAGATTAATTGTTTAAATTTATCACAAAGTGTTGGAAATCTGCACTCTTACATATAGCATTCCTGACTTCTGCGTTTACATCGAAATGTTAAAATTTGGACTGTATAAATCATTTTTTCCATTTGACTTCCACTGTATAGGCTCCGGACCCCCCGCGACCCAGTAGGATAAGCGGTTTGGACAATGGATAGATGGATGGATGGACTTCCACTGTCAGGCCCTAGAGGATGGGCTCTCCCATTGAGTCTGGTTCCTCCCAAGGTTTCTTCCTACTTGGGAGTTTTTCCTCTCCACTGTTGCCTCTGGTATGCTCACTGGGCGCATTGGGCAGCACTTTGATACAATGTAATCTCATGAAAAAGCACTAGACAAATTAAGTTAAATTAAATTGAAAATGAACACCCAACCCTGCTCCCAGAAATCTACCACCCTGCAGAGCTTTGGTACAGCCCATATTTGTCATACCCAAAACACATGGTCAGGCCCTTGAGTAGCATCTCAGTATTAGCTGACAGCTTAGCTTCAACATAGCTGGCTCTAATTCTGAGATGCTCTGTGATGGGCAGAGTGGTGGTTCTGTGGCAGCAATCAGAAGGTCACTGGTTTGATTCCTATGGATGCCAGCAGTGATCCTACTCTGTTGAACCCTTGAATGAGGCCTTTAACCTGCAATTGCTTCATCCTGGGTATGATGTTAATCTAAGTCTAGCCCTGTAAGGAAACTCTCCAACATACAGAGAAATTTGGGGGTTGGTGGCAGGACTGACACTCCAGCCACTGGAAATAACTCACACTGGTCCTTTCGGACTAGTGTGGTGCTGAGATATCACCCACTGCATGGCTACACTCAGGATCACATCCCTGAGGTGGTTTGTCATGTGGTGGGTGCAGCAATATGCTATAATCAGTGTGTGTCCCTTACCTTACCTAAGCTCTACAAAATGGTAGATTTCTAGGAGCAAGGTTGGGCATCCCTGACCTATAGGCAGGATGTCACTTAAAATATTGCTGAAATATCCTTACACCTAAATACTCACAGAGTTTGAAGCCCTCCCCTGGCTCCTGCCTGGTACAAGTCTTTTCGCATATCAAGAACAAATGGTAAATGGACTGCATTTATATAGCGCTTTTCTACTCTTCCGAGTACTCAAAGCGCTTTACAATACATGCCTCACATTCACCCATCCATACACCCAATCACACACTGGTGGCAGAGGCTGCCATGCAAGGTGCCAACCTGCACACCAGGAGCAATTTGGGGTTCAGTGTCTTGCTCAAGGACACTTTGATGGGGTCAGGAGAAAGCGGGGCTCGAACCTGCAACCCTCTGGTTGGCGAACGATAGCACTGCCCTCTGCGCCACCAACTTCCCCTAGAACAAGTAGCATTATAGTTAAAGTCATACACATAACTCAAGGATCCTGGAAGGATATTTGCTATTGTAGCTTTCAGTTAACTTTAACAGTGGAGTGGATATTTAAAATGGATATTTAAGAAAGGAAAGTATTGTAAGCATTGTAAAACTACTGATGCATTGAATAAAATTCACATATAACGAGACGACGCCCCGCACAGCTGGGATCCCTCCACAAACTCCCCAAAGCAGAATGTCTCTCTGCTTTGCTCTGTGGTCCTGACAGCTCACGTTATAAATGGCCTATGATTTTCATCAATTTCTGTTTGTCTTGGCGCTACAAAAAAAAAAAAACTAGAGCAAACGGTATAACAAATTGCTGGTCTCAGACTTTAATGAACACAAAATGCTCAAAGAAAGAAATATAGTTTTTGTTCTTAAATAAATGCAGGAGCCACAGTTCAGAGCCTCAGTTTCAGCTGTGTACATCAATCAGCCTACATTGCTGAATTCTGCTTCAAACCCCCATCAAGAAAAAGCTCTGTCCAGGATCAGGGTTGGACCTCAGGGGATGCTATCGGGTGCTGTGTTTGTCCCAATCAGCTCAAAGGCACACACATTATAGCTTTGCTCCCATGGGGACACACACTGTTTATTCTGTGGAAGTTATTTTTAGACACCTACCTCGCACAGGCCTCACTCTCCTGGATTTATGTTACCTGGATAGATGGATGGATGGATTCAGTGTAGCCTAATCAAAAACTGTGGCAAGGGTTTGAGGGCAGCTAGGGGGTTCCAGATGGTATGGTTTGGGGGTGGGACCCCCAATACTATTTTTTAATGATAATTTAATGAGCTCTGGACTATATACAGGGGCCATGTAAAATGACTTGCTCCCATCCTCTGTTGACCCATCTTGAGAAGTGACACATTAATTAAATCTAGCATTTCATCTAAAACTGAAATGCTCAAAAATAATTTAAACTTATTTAAAGGCAAAATCAGTTCTAGTCTACTGGAGAAACAAGTTAAGATAAAAAATCTTAAAGTTCTGAGATCCTAAAAATGCATTCAATGGAGACACGTTTTAGAGAAATTACAGCTTCTGATCTTTTGGGGAAAGTCTTCACCAAGTATGCCCACCGGCAGTTACAGAGTCCTTCATTTATTGGTTTGTGGGTCCTCCTTTTGGACGACAGTTTTCCATGTCTTCCTGCAGACGGCACTTTGACTGGACCACTCAGGAAAAATTATTTTCTCACTTTTGAGCTTATTAAGCATTGCTTTGGCCTCATGCTAGGGTCAAGTTTGCCTCCTGTCGTCATTTCTCGGCAGACTGTCTTGTGGGTGCTTTAACTAAATGCTGAGTTTGGGCCTTAAATATTCTCACACTGAGATAATTTCAGCTTTCCCTCCTGCAGCCACATCAATAGAACTAGGGTCAGTCATTTGAAATTTTCTGTCACAGTTATAGTGGTAACTGAAGATACAAGAGTGGAAGTAGAAAAATGGAAAATAGCTAAAAAGCAAATATATCATTTGCTTGTTGCTCTGTTTACACTCAGATTAATCAATTACATATTGCTAAATCAATAAATCAGGTAAAACACATGTTCCAATGTTTCTATAAAATGTCTAGAGGATGGAAAGGAACTCTTTAAACCAAGAGTGGGTGTGATTCTGCGCCCTGTCAGTCACTGGTGTGACCCACCTTGCCATAGTGACAATACCAGCTCCCATTTGGGTTAACTAGGCACCATGTTCATTAGTATATACCAATAAACAGGTGTGAGAGTTAATTATCTGGAATTCAGGAACAGGAGCTATAAGCTACATGTTATAGGCCTCAGAAAAATAGTAGACCAAAACTGCATTAAAAATGACCCAAATCTGCATGGGAGCCCTTGGCTCTGATACCAACTTGATTTAGATATAATGCTTCAAGGCCTTCTTGTGACTAGGATGGACAGCAGCTTGGACATCTCCACCTGGATAGCTGTCTCCTCCCACCAGCTGTCCCAGACACCAGCAGCCACTTCTCCTGGCTCTCAGACAGCCCAGCTAATTAGTCAAGCAGGCGGGTGGGTGGATTGGAGGGGCAGAGAGATGACTGGCTAATCAGAAACACCATTAAGATTATTCATCTCCTCTAGCGTGCTGTCCAGTCATGCTCAGCTATGGGGAGGCCATTTAAATGAACCAGTTTCCCAAAAAAAAAAAACCATAGATTTCTTATATGTATATGAACACCGTGGAATAATTTGTTGGTCTAGCATAGGAAAAGTGCGGTGTTACCTGCCGGCATGTCAAACTGCCTGAAATGATGGAGGTCAGCAACAAAACCTCAATAATTCCTTACGTCCTTGGTAATATATTCCACCAAAAAGGAACACAGTTAAAACCTATCATGTGAAAACATAACCATGGACAGTTTAAATTACATATATTCCCTGCTATATGGGGAGCAGTGTGTGGCTCAGTGATTCTGTGCCCTTGATTGCAAATTTCCCAGGGTAGGTGAGAAGACATTTTCTCCATGGGGATGAATGAAGTATCATTGTTCTATTGTATTGATAATATGATCTGGGTGATCCCACCTTAACATGGTTACTGATCATACTTAAATATTAAAACATTCACAATACACAATACAGACATACAGAAACACATAAATTCAGATTTAACAAAATCCTGATTGCCATTGTCTGTGTAACAATGCTGGGACCTGATATTAGCTGTGTTCGTTAAATGTACCTGTGAATAGAGGTGTCTAGGTCTGCTGAAAGGTAACACAGTGATGATAGACCCCTTATTATCCTTCCCCATACCTCAGTGATTAACCGGGGAATATTTGAAGCAGAAGCTAGTGGCCAGTGCCACAGTGTGCTCCCTCCGCTGGTAAACATATCATAATCTCTGTGTCCAGCATGAATCCTGCCAGACTGTGTCTGCAAGCTCCCATTCCACACCATTCCCCTGACTTAACTGGTACAATTAGCACTTCATTATTTGTGCTATTTTTATGGATGCATTTTACCACAAAATGTAGCTCTGAATTGACCGTTTCCTGGATACAGCGTGAGAGTGCCATAACCTTCAAAGGTCATTTATAATTTTACACCTATAATTTTGTAATACTTCCAAAACCGATTATGCATTGCTGGAGAAAATCAGATTAATGGCCTTAATCTTAAGGGTATAACAGAAATATCCCTAAGGTTTTGGGCCCATCCCCTGAACCACTCTGCAACTGCTGGCCTAAATGATAGAGCTAATTTAGGAAAGGACATTTGAGTTAAATGACGTGCCAGAATTCATCTACATAACTTCTGGTTTTGAGTGAGGGTATGAAAAGAAGGTTTTCGTGATGTCTGGATAAACCTACCAAATTGGCACATGAGATGGTGTATAATTCCCCTGTGCAAGTAAAGCATTATATGTTTGTCTCATAGGAATAAAAACAGGTGAGATCATTCTCCACCTTCCGCTTGTGTCAAACGTGGTGTGAAGTGATAGATCCATGTCATCTCAAAATGAGGAAGGGTTGGTGTCAGCACGGACTCTGCACTTTGCCTGCCGGGGAGGGGGGTCAGGGAGACAGGGGGAGTGTAGGGAAGAGAGGACAGGGGGGGGGGTAGCCAAAAATAAGCTGTGTATGCAAATATATCAACATTTTGGCTCCCCCTGAAATGAGCTCTGCTCCCCATCTGTGATGAGGAGTGTCAGCAGGGCGATTTCACAGCCCGCCAGGGTACCAGGGGGTAGCGCGGCCCACTTAGACACAGAGGGGGCTAAAAATACATGCCACACTGTGCCATTTCAGGGAGAGAGGTAGGGTAAGAGGACCAGCAGATCCGGCCCTGACCCAGCCACACATCTCCCTGACGGTGGCACTCACGTCTGCCTGAGAAATCAAACCATCTCTGCATCACCAGAATTATTTTTAAAAGCTCTCTGACACCCTTTTATGGCCTGCCATTCTGTAGTTGATATGTTCTTCTCCTGCAGCCATACATTTTCAGGGGGAGGACATCAAAAATGATTAAGAAAGGGAGAAGATCTTGAGTGACACTGCCTGCTATGTTAAATAATTTCCAGCAGCCTGTTGACCAACATGTTGTGACAGGTGTCATGAACAGCTGTGAAAGCCCACAGCGTTTCCTTAATAGTCCTCTGCGGTGTGATAGAAGCTGCCCTACCCCCCCCCCCCCCCCATTAGCTTCTGATGCAAGATGTTAGCGGCTCAGTCTTCATCCTCATCCTAACATGATGTTAAGGGGGGTGGGGGGTGGCCAGCAGGTCATGTGACAGGACTCGATGCCCAACCCTCAACTTTTGGGATGGCAAACAGAGAATGTGGAAGGAAAAGGGTCAATTTTATTTGCATTGTATAATATATAATATAATAGTGTTACGGTGCACCAAGGCACAGACCGGGGAAACAGGAGCAAGTGTCGGGGAGTCGGATAAACGCACATTTTTAATTGCAGACACACACTCAGAACACAACACAACATTAATGATGGGATGGGGAAACATACTCGAATGCGGACTTAAATATACAGGACTAATTAACAACAACTAGACACAGCTGGGAACATCAGGAGGTAAATGAGGGGGGGCATGGCACGACAGGATCAGATGAGCAGAGCATGACAAATAGTTAGACACAGCAAATGCCTTCTTCAGGGCTATTGACACGTTTCTAAGCACATTACACTGTGCTTTTCAGCACTGTCACCAGCATCTTTTCCACTTCACAATCAGCATGTAAGGACTCATATGAGATAAAAATAACAAACAAAGCTTTTCTAGCATGCTTTCCGCCCAGTTATGGACTGGGATGAATAGGTGCTGTATCAAGCTGGACCTTAAAGTTCACCGTACATTTCTGGAGAGACCCAGAGAAGGCAGAGGTGCCTGGCAGGACAGGCTGCCATGACCTTTTCCAATGTGGTGAGACCTTCTTAAAACAGGACAAGTGTTAACTACTGTATAACATAATATCTGTATCTGCTTGAAAGCCTCTCTGTCATAAGGCAGATGGCCCTCACCACAGCCCATCAGCTGGATGCCCATCAGGCCACATCTGCCTCACATGCTAATAAGTGATTAATTAAGGGCTGGTGTCTGAGGGTGGGATTAAGTCTGGCTCAGGAAGGGCAGCGGAGCAGGTTCTGCAGCCACCTGCATTAAGGGTCTGCTCACGTCACCCAGAAGTCTGTTAAGGGACGCACATGTTGATGTGCAACCACTAGCATCTTAACTTGCAGCTCTACTCCTATGCTATGCTTAACTGGCACGTTTTTCAGCAAAAGTGCCAAACCTATCAGCTTATTAAAAGGCGGTATACCATGGCACTATACAATTCTCTAAAGGGTATTTATTAATTTTCTATAATTGCAAACATAGTGCCAGCCAGAGGAATCGCAATAGTGAATCAATACCCAATAATCAATTAATAATCTTTATTTTGAACTGATGTTAGAAGGGCACAAAGGAACAAGACACAGGTGAAGCAAATAACACTAATCACCACAGAACTAAGGGACTAAAAACCAGAAACTAAGGAAACAAAGGGAAATACTGTACTAGGGAAATAAACAAGACAATAAAGTACAACATAAAACCGGAACAGAACACAAGGAGGGCAAATCTAGAACAGGAAACTCAAAGGAAAGATAAAACACTGTGGAATAGAGATTCAAATACAATGAAAGAGATAAGGCTAGTCATTAGCCAGCCTCAAACCCCTTAGCTGCACTCTCAGCCCAGTGGGTCAAGGAATAGGGAGACCACACTGGGGTAACATTAGCATCATAGTCGGCTAATGTATGTTGCTTTCTCCATGTTTACATTTAGCTTATTGCAACTGACTCATGTTCCAAAAGCCCAAAGCTCCATGCTGTTGATTAACATGATGGTCATTGAATTTAGGATCTTACAGCTTTCCTTAGGTGTCATTTTTTAAAACACTAGCTCTTTTTCCCATGGCAAATTAACACTACAGTATTCCTCAATGCCTTTCAGGCAAACATGATGTAGGCCTCACAACTTAACAAGTTAGACCATGAATTAAACCAGCAGGCATAGAGTGCTCCATGAATGGGTGGGTGTCTTGATTCCAGGTGATCATTTGAGTGGAGGGAACAGAGAAGCTCTCTAAGATTTAACATATCCATAAAGGACGTAGACATCTGCTGTTTATACAGGCCTCTGTTCCTGGGATGCTGTTTTAAAGCATTTCCCTGCATCACGATTTTTTCATCTTATGATTAAAATTATTCCTACAGACACAGCTAGTACCACAAATAAGCCTCACAATCAAAGGCTTAGGTTTGACACAATCTGCCTCCAGCACGGAGGTCTAGCACAGCTAATGATTTCACTGTCAATTAAACAGAGAATTATTTGGAAGCTGTTCATGCACCCAAGCCAATTAATATTCCTGGTGACTGCCAGCATCTCCTGTCATACAACTAGACTGTTGTTAAGTCGGTTTGGCTTTTGATTTGGAAGATATAATCACTATATTGCCAAAAGTATTGGGACACCAGCATTTACACACATGAACTTTAAAGATATGCTATTGTTAATACATAGACTTTAATATGGAGTTTGCCCACCCTGCACCTTCTGTATAAGAGTTTCAACTCTTCTGGGAAGGCTGTCTATAAAGTTTAGGAGTGTGTTTATGGGAATTTTTGACTTTTCTTCCAGGAGAGCATTTGTAGGTCAGGTTTAATGTTGGACGAGAAGGCCTGGCTCTGCACTCAGTCATCCCAAAGGGTTCTATTAGGTTGATTTCAGGGTTCTGTGCAGGTCAGTGAAGTTCCTCCACACCAGACTTGCTCATCCATGTCCTTATGGATCTTGCTTTGTGCACTGGTGTGCAGTCATGTTGGAACAGGAAGGGGCCATCCCCAAACTGTTCCCACAAAGTGGGGTCCATGAAATTGTCCCAAATGGCATAGAATGCTACAGCATTAAGAGTTCCTTTCACTGGAACTAAGGGACCCAACCAGGTCTGCTGGTTCCCTTACCCAATCCCTGAAAAACAATCACACACCATAATTACTCCCCTAACCACCACCAAACTATTCACTTGGCACAATGCAGTCAGACAAGTATCATTCTCCTGGCAAACTGAGACTCATCTATCAGATTGACAGAGTCCAGTGGCGGTGTGCTTTACACCATTGCATCCGACGCTTTGCATTGCACTTGGTGATGTAAAACCCATTCCAAACCGACCCATGCTTTTGCAAATGTTTGTAGATGCAGACTGCATGCCTAGGTGCTTGATTTTATACACCAGTGGCTATGGAAGTGATTGGAACACCTGAATCAATGATTTGGAGGGGTGTCCTAATACATTTGGAAATATATTATGTAACATCTCCTGGTTCATTAAGCACACAGGTATGTTTCTAAGGAAACTGCTTTAGCACAAGCGAGTAAATGTTAAAGAGAATGGATATTAGAGTTATTTAGTTTAGGTTTTTTTGTTATTCACACATGCTCCAAGGTGAAATTCTTGTGCCATAGTTGCATAGGGGATAACAGGACCAAAAACTGTGTAATAGAGAACAATACAGCACTGCAATAAAAGAAACTGAATTAATGTACTAATGATGCTACCCCCTGATCTGATAATTACCATCTGAGTTGGCTAGACAGTGGAAGCATTACCAAGTGGTTTTGTAAACACAAATAAAAGCAAGTGTACTGGGCCTGCATGGGGCTGATATTAATGTGGGACCAGTTTGCAATGCAGAGAATCACAGCAACCATGGGGATCTCTGGACAGGGAGGGACACACGTTGAGGGGCTGTGATTACTGCTGAATGGACATGAAATGCTAGTGGGCTAGTTTGCACCTTCACTTCCACCTGAGCATAGACCTGAAGAAGGGTAAGGCCTCCGTGCCAGGGGGTTTATCCAGAGAAAACAGCTTGATAGGATCGCAATGAGGTGACTGAATCAAAGACCACTGACACCCCCTGACTGATGTGTCAGCAGACGGGGGCTGTTATTTTCACTGCATTAATCAGCAGCTGTATGTATTCGCTGTGATGGAGTGGGACAGCTTGGTACCAGAATGTTCCATAAGGAGTGACAGCTTTACAGGAAGGTAAACAGGGGCTTATGCAACCCCAGCTGAATTCATATATTTTAAAAATAGTTTCTGATTCAAGAGCTTACTAATTACTTTAATAGAGTAATATATATCACTTGATTTCTCTCCTTGATTAAAAAATTAAACTGGATGGGTGATTATTAGTAATCCATTAATATTTACAAATAAGGAATGGCGAGAGTGTTCTTTAACCAGGCTATTAACATCCATGTCCCATTTTAAGAGAAATTTAAAAGCAGAAAAATTAAAAGGATTTTTATTTTGTAAAGACATGTGTAGCTTACAGTTTCAATGTAGCTGCCAAAGCGTTGCACCATGTCCATACTTGGGAAAGCACAATCAGAATCAAACCAAATGAAATCCATCAGAGCAGCTAAAATTATAAATTATACATACAAAAAGGATCCAACCAAACACACTAATCTTAATAAGCAACAAATGAAGAAAGATCCAGACATTTACATCAGTAATTTAATTTCTGAGTGGCCAAATCTTGTGCAACTTACCTAAATAAATGAATAGAGCAATTTCATTTTAGATCTCTGATAACTAGAACAATATGGAGATCTAATGACACTTTCACGTCACACCACACATTTCAAACATTCAGTTGTGTGTGTGTGCGGGGGGGCATGCCGGCATAGGAGGGCAGGGTTGCCATACGCTCCTCAGACACGTCGCTTCTGTGACCTGCCACAGCCATGATTACTCTTACCTCCTGCCATGAGTAGGATTCTTCGTGACAGACCAAGGTCACTGGAATACCGTGGACAAATCTGAACTTCAACAGCGAGGAGCTTTTATTAATCTTGTCTGCTCTGACCGTGACTGATAGCGCAAGAACAGAGAACAGCTGTTACAAATCCCATTGCTAAACTAATGGTGGGGGTAAACATCCAGTATTGTCATTGCTGCTTGATGATTCAGAGTCTTAGGGTCATGTCATGTGCAGGACCACAATGCTCCTGTACATATTATTTATTTAGCAGACACTTTTGTTCATGTACATGTCTGATAGAAAGCAGAGTCACACACACATTGGGGGTTAAGGGCTTTGCTTGGGGGTTCGATGTTGAAATCTCTCTACTGACTCTGGGATTTAACTCTGATCACTAACCCATCGAGTCACACACCATCTCCAAGCCACACATCACCTAGTTTTGATTACTTCTGGTGGTTAGCCTAGTTATTAAAAATGGTGACTCAATAATAAGGTAATGGAAGATAAATGGTACCGTCCAGGGACAGACTGCATCCGAGCTTCATCCAAAGTGAGTGCTTGGTCATGGAGGAACCCAAGAGGCTGCAGGCAGCTTTGCAAGACCTTTTAATGTATGAGGTGAGAGCAAAAATGCTTCACTAGACAATCTCCCAAACAAGAAGTGTGTATGTTGGAGAAGCAGGATGGAGACTATTAATTAAGCCAAGTTTCCTACGGATTTGCAGTGGAAAAAAGGTGCTGTATTCAGATGAGAAAGTTTTTTAGCCCGAATGCCAAGTGCAACAGCGGCAAAACTGACACCTCCACTAAGAAGGTTTGAAAACAACTCTGAGAGAAATATCACAAGCCCTAAATGTATCTTAAAGGCCCAGTACACATAACCTTGAGGATGGTAGCCAGCTGGGAGATCCACTGGGCAGCAGAAACCAGCAAATGTATTACAAGTTGACTGACAAAACGTGTGCATCTGTTAGAATACAGGTTCTCGTCGACTTACGACCTATCCAATTTACTACCAATTGACTTTACGACCATAATCGCAGCTCGTATGTCTGGCAGTGCAAATGTTGCCCAGCTGGGCGTACGACAGTTTGCGGAACCAGTTCTCGGCAGCACTACCATTCCCGCGAGCGCTAAGCCGCTAACTGTTGTCCCAGTAACAGTATAAATATAATGAACCAAGACAATCATGATGTATAACAATAATGAACAGAGAAAAGTATGATGTATGACAATACATAATGAACAAAGAAAATTATGATATGGTATGACTTAAAGATTTTTATAACAATACATTACTGTACAGTAGGCTATACTTATGCGACTTACGACCAAATCGTGTTACGACCAGTCAGTCGTAATCAATCATGGTCGTAAATCGACGATGATCTGTACACAACTTCTCAGGAAGTCTGACATCTAACAAGTGATTTAATTAAACCACATTGACAGTTGACAAATGGACCCAGCTGGTTGATGAAAATGTCTATTGTCTCTTTAAAAGGGCTATCCTTCACTGTCTCACTTGGCGCAGGTCTGGATCACACCCCAGTGCATTGTAGGAGCCGTATATTTATATTATACAATGCCTGGAAATTGTATTATGGTTCACAGGGCGGAGCAGAAACAAGGAGGACAAAAAAAACTTCATCCCGACTGGGAGATAAATATAGGAGGGGCAGGAAATTAATTTCCAGCTGGATGGTCCCAAACAGTATATCCTTAAGAAACCCATTGGAAGTCCTGAGATCCAATGTGGCTGCGATTTGAGTGTGAAACCTGGGAGCCAACAGGGGTGGCCAAGGAGAGCAGCAAGTGATCGCACCATGCCAGTGTGCGTGCCTGTATGGCTCCTCTCTAATTACTGCACGACAAGCTTCCACAAAGCTTAGCTTAGTAGCTAATTAACATTCCTATTTGTGCTGACATTTACCATGAGTCCTCGTACGCATCAAAAATGTCACGATCAGCACAAGTGTGTGGAAAAGCGCAGCCTGCTGAAATAAATGTATGCTCCATCTCACAGACATTACCCCAAGCGAATGAAAATCCCAGCAACATTGCATCGATGTTGGAAAGGTCCTGCACGTTACCCAAGGCACTTTAGTCATCAGCCACAGTTTTAAATGTTGTTGTTAAGTGGCATTAGGCTGTTATATACACTCACCTAAAGGATTATTAGGAACACCATACTAATACAGTGTTTGACCCCCTTTCGCTTTCAGGATTGCCTTAATTGTATGTGGCATTGATTCAACAAGGTGCTGAAAGCATTCTTTAGAAATGTTGGCCCATATTGATAGGATAGCATCTTGC
>JABFEA020000067.1:29780012-29791815 GCA_019775915.2 Cyphomyrus plagiostoma
ACACCTGGGTTTGAACAGCTGACTTACAGGTTATCCCAAAAACCTGCATACACACCGGCCCTTTGCGGATAAGATTGGCTACCCCCGATTTAGGTAATCCACTTCATCCAGCACAATGTAGGAATCTGGATGTTTTCCCAGGAAGCACAAGGCACAAGACTGGACTGGACTACAGGGCCAGATGCCAGCCCAGCACAAGGAACACACACGATGGTCAATTTAGGAATATCGCTTTACTTAACTAAGCCTTTGGACTGTAGCCAGAGGAAACCCACACACCATGAGAACATTTAAACCCTAACACCAGATGTGTGAGGCCACAGTACTACCTAGTGAGCCACTGTACTGCCAAGTATTAAAAAAATATGAAATCAAAATTGATTAAATGTTGTATCATGACTAAATCAACATACTTCAAAAATAGTGTTAGTGTACCACAAAAGTTAAACATTTGTGTAGTCATTATTTATTTAATTAATGAATTATTAATACAATACACAAATAGAATCTGTTTCTTATTTACAACTGGGCCTGCATACGAACATGTCAGTGTGCAAACAGTGTCGGGGGGCATGCTGAGGTCAGAGAACCTCACTCCCATGTGACCATACACTGTCTGAGAGACCCTGCAGTCAGGACCCTGAAGGTCAGTGGGTTCTCAAATTTGTCGCCGCTGTAGTTTCACTAAAGGTAACGGATAAGAGAGGCTCTGTGCCGAGCAGTGAAACCCAGCAGCAACTCAGCAGGCGTAAAATCTGTTAACTCGGAATTCACTCGCTCGTCTCAGGATATGGCCTACTTTGACACTTTCCAGAAATAGCAGAGTGCCTGGCATCTTTCAAATTTACAAAAAACAGTCATGCCTGACAGGCAAATAATAGAGATCTAAAAGTATTTAAATAGTAACAACAGTATTTCTTTGGCATCTGGTTCTATACAACACTATACATTCTGTTTGTATACACACAGCATGCATACCCAATTAAAATAGTACGTGTTTGTGTTTTTTTTTTTTTTCCCTCTGTAAAATACCATGCGTCAGTATTTTCAAGTTCTGTAAGTGTCTGTATTAAGAGGCTTGGACTCTGGCCATGCATACCATAGCATATTAACAAGCATTAACACACAACCAACAGTACACATAAACATAACCAAGACTGTTCAAAATCAGCCTGGTTCGATGATTTCTTTCACCTCAATGGCTTAGCTTCTACCACACATCCACAGTGATGACTCAACAGTGCCCTGCCTCCCGCTGGGTGAAGAACATGGTTACCACAGTGTTAGCACCAATGTGTTAGTGCTGACAGGCCATAGACAGGCGCTAAAGAGCTGGCTGACTGGGTCCAAAAGCAGAAGTTGTAAATTGCAGCTGGGACAGCACAAGTGTCTACTGTGCCAAGCAGCAGGACCGTCTGCTGGCCGCCCTGTTCACCAGCTGGACGGTCTTCTCCTTCTCTCCATCTTCCCGCTCCTTCAGGAGTCTACCAGGGCAAACAGAGAGGGAGGTTACTGAGCACCACTTAAAATTACCCACAACCCTCTGCTCTCTGGCTAACCCCAACATCAGTAGCATCAAATGCAAAACCTGGCCTGTGAACCAGAATGTATACAGAACTTAAAACATAAAAGTGAAAAAATCATTAAGCCCCAAATCATCCTTTAATTAGCAACTTAAAATGGGACACCTCCCTTATATGTGCTTCATTTTGTTGTGTAATGGAAATAACTTCTGAATATAGCTGAATATACACTGCTCAAAAAAATAAAGGAACACTTTTTAATCAGAGTACAGCATCAAATTAAACTTCTTGGATATTGGTCTGGTCAGTTAAGTGGAAGAGGGGGTAGTTAGTCAGTTTCAGCTACTTGGACCCATTGTTATGCTGGTGCAGTGGGTCCTGGGTTCCCCTTAATGCATGACAATGCCTGGCCTCATGTGGCGAGAGTATGCAGGCAGTTCCTGGAGGATGAAGGAATGGATACCATTGGCTAGTCCCCACGCTTGCTTTACCAAAAATCCAATATAACACCTCTGGAACATTATGTTTCGGTCCATCCGACATCGCCCGGTTGCACCTCACACTGTCCAGGAGCTCAGTGACGCCCTGGTTCAGATCTGGGAGGAGATCCCCCAGGACACCATCTGTCATCTCATTAGGAGCATGCCCCGATGTTGTCAGGCATGTATACAAGCATGTGGGGGGCATACAAAGTACTCAGTACAATTTTGAGTTGCTGCAATGAAATTTTAGCAAAATGGACTAGCCTGCTGCATGATTTTTTTTCACTTTAATTTTTGGGGTGTCTTTGAATTTAGCCTTTTGTAGGTTGATCATTTTCATTTAAACATTAAAACAATGTGGCATAATTTCATTCCTAACACATTATCATATCGGTATAGATATCCAGCATGACTTTTCTTCCCATTAAGATCTGATGTGTTTTCAAAGTATTCCTTAATTTTTTTGAGAGGTGTACAATCCATGTAATGACTGCCTTTACTTAAGACAACCAGTGAAGGAACAGGTTAAGCAGTGAGTGTATGACAGCACACATCATACCAACTGCTGTCAGTCTTCAGACTTTCTCCCATCACTAACAAAATGTAACTGATAGCTTAATTGGTCCGATTAATTCTCGATTAAAGGAATAAGTCAGAATGCCGACCAGCAAATACAGGACCCATGACACCAATTATGCACATGGCCTTCCTGGTAGAAGATCTACTCACTTGGCCAGATGGACCATGGACTCCAACACATTTTGGCCAGAGAAGGCACTGCATTCATAGAAGCAGAGCTGGAACTCCTGCTTTTGATAACATAAAGGTTTCGTTAACATTTACCCGGCCATTAACAGACGGCCAACAGACATTTAACATGACTCAATCCATGTAACAAAGTGAGATGCAGATTAGATACATGTAGTAATGAACCCACCCCAGGCACCCGGTGTGACACCCCACAGGCATACATGTATGTCAGCCCCCAAGGCCACGAGACAGCCTCATTCAGATTAGACCCCACCTAAAGGTCATGAAAGCCGTGTGAACAGACCTATACAGATCACACAGTCTTTTTGAAAAACTTAAAAGGGAAATAAGAGAAGAAAATGGGACCTGTCAGCTCATGTTGCTCTCCTAGTAGAGGCATCTAACATTGGTGTCTGAGCATGCTGTACTGAAGTCTACAAACCTTGGCCAATGCCTCGCCCACTCTGGCCTGGACCTGCCGCTCACTCTCCTTGTCCTTTTTGTTCCCCAGGAGCATGGTGGGAATGTCCTCTCCTGCCCCTTCCTGTGTCAAAATCATAAGGCAATTCTTAACAATCATTTGCCCAAAAGAGCATATGTGTGGGTGTCTGTGTTTGTGTGGTCTAGGTGTACATTGCATTATGGGAACCAAATGCCTTCACAATTTGTTAAAAACCTGTTATTTTGACAGTGACTTCCCCACAAGAGGAAGTTAATTTTTATAAAAATGGGTGACTGCAATCAAAAAACTAAAAATGACAAAAGTCTTTTATTTTGCTTGGTTACTTATGGTTAAAGTTAGGACTGGGTAAGGTTAAGGTTGTCATTGTTGGGATTAGAGTTTTGCCAATAGGAATAAATAGATGGTTCCCACAATAAAATGAGTACAGGTCTCCCTGGGTGTCCTACTGTAATGCACAGATATTTAGGGGGTTAGAGACTCAACTCCAAAAAAAAAAGATTACCTGCATAGTCTGGTACTTTAATCTTTATGGCAAATTACTATTTACATTCCATACCTCAAACTGTTCAAGAGTATTTATCTATCAAAAAATAAGTAATATGCAAAGTAAATGCAGGTTCAGACAGAAGGGGCATTGGCAAAGGTTCGACAGCCAAACTACAGATACTACTTTTTAAATGGATAAGACAAAAATGAGGAACTTGTAATGTCAACATTCGTCAGTAGCTGATGACTTGGTGGTACCACTAAGTCTACAATACTACAATAGTTAACAGTCATTTCTTCATACTAAAATCATACTTTTTCAAAATTTCAAAAGGTCTATGAGGACTAAATTTGTGGATCATTTTTTATAGCCAAAACACATTCATTAACCACATCTTTTACAATTCCATATGTATATGAATATATCAGTTATTTTTTAACTGACTAATAAATACAAAAACAAAGGTTGCTGAAGCATACTTCTGAAAGCTTCTGAAAAAGCTCAACAACCTATTTTAGCATTAACCCTTCCAAGAGAGCAGTGCAGTCACCAGCCACTAGGGAACATGGGAAATGTGCCCATGTGTTGATTATTTAGCTAGCTAGCTTATTAACTATCTACCCGGCAAGCTAATAGCCACACTAGCTATTTAGAAAGATGTTATCTGAAAGACGATGTTAATTAACTTCTTGATATCAATCACAGTTGACATGCTTGAAATAGCCACCTACTGAGACATGAATTAGGAAACGCATTTGTGGCTTTGGCTGTCAAGGTGGAAAGAGTGGCTAGCTAGCTTGCTGTTACTCACTTTCATTAATTTCTCAGAACTGTCTTAATTAATTATTTGTTTATTTACTATGGGAAGAGGAACAGGGAGGGCAGGAAACAAGGGGCACGCTGGCCAATGAAGGCAAAGGGGCAGTGACTCTCACTTTTCTTAAGGCCCCCGATGGTTTGAATAATGAACAACACCCAAAATGCACTCTGAGATGATGTACTGTGATTGGCGTAAGATGGCTCTTGCCTGCACACTGGTCAGCCAATGGCGTACAGCAATGAAGCTCTGCTCAGCAGTGATGTCATACACAATGACCACGCCGTCAGCTTTGCGGAAGAACTGCTTCGTAATGCTGTGGTACCTGGGTGGCAGAGTTACGGTTACAGGATTTCGCATTACCCGCTAAAGACATTTATTATGGTTACCGTCTCTCACATTGCTCGAAAGGCCACACTCACCTCTCCTGCCCAGCAGTATCCCATAGCTGCATAGCCACCTGGGTGCTGTCCACCATCAGTGTCTTCATACTGTAGTCTATGCCTGTCAGGAACACATTTCTGGCTTGGATAACACCCCCACGTAACATCTCATTATTAGACATTATCAAACAGCTTGAGAGGTCAGCGGGGTGCCTTGTCTCCCCATTATAACCGGCCCGCCGGGTGGCATGTCTCCCCATTATAACCGCCCTGTGGGGCAATATGTCTCCCCTTTATAACTGGCCTCTGGGGCAGCGGGCCTCCCCATTATAACTGCTTAGGGGGGCGGGGGGCCTGCCTGCTATAATCGACCTGTGGGGTTGCAGGCCTCTCTGTTATAACGAGCCCATGGGGTGATGTGTCTCCCCATTATAACCAGCTAGCAGGGCAGTGGGTCTCCCCGCTAAAACTGGTCCGAGGAGTGATGGGTCTCCCCATTAAAACTCGTCTGCAGGGCAACTTGTCTCCCTGTTAAAACCGGTTCATGGGGTGGCAGGTCTCCCCATTATAACCAGACCACAGGGTGGCAGGTCACCCCATTGTAACCGGGCCATGGGATGGCGGGTCTCCCTTTTGTAACCGGGCCACGGGATGGTGGGTCTCCTCATTATAACTGGTCTGCGGGGCAGCCAGTGTAACTGGCTAGTGGGGTGGCAGATCTCCATATTAAAACCAGCCAGTAGGGCAGCAAGACTCCCTGTTAAATATAGAGTGCCAGTCCACATACCTACAGTGGCAGAAGTTCCTGGGGAGAAGCAGTTGTTGCAGAATCGGTGCAGGAGGGAGGTCTTGCCCACACTGGAGTTGCCCACTAATACAATCTTGAAGAAACGGTCTGGAGCAGAGATCCTGGCTTCACCCTGGACCCCAAAAGGGACAGAGTTGTGCCAGTCAGGGCTCCTTTGAAGCTTCATGACTTCATGCCCATGGTTCAGGCAGTAAGTTTAACACGTAAAATAATAAAAAAAAAAAAAAAACATAAATTAATGTATAGTGACTGTAAAGGTGTCCACTGCATGGTTATAAGTGCCTTGGGAACAAAACAGTCAATCCAAATGATTCTATATGACAATCTTTGTAATTTTAGGTTAAAAGGGAGCCAGTGTAAGGAGCAGAGCGCTCCCCCATGTTACACTGATGCGTTGGTTATATCACAGTATGGATTGCAGAGTGCTGTTTACTCTTACATTCTCCATAGTCTCCTTGCCAACTGGCCGGCCCCGAGGAGATGAGGGCACAGCCCTGTTGGCGTTGGCCGGGCCATGAGCAGAGGTGTCGCCTCTGGTCTGCGGGTCCACATTCTCGCCCTCCTCATCCTCGCTCCACTGTGGCAGCTGGCACTGGAAGTCCTGCTGTAGCAGCTGGGGCAGGGGGTCCTCCTCGATGGAGATGATTCTAGGTAGGTGACGTCGGCCCCCCGGCCCCTGCGCCAGCTCCACCTCCTGACTGAGAGATGGCCCAAGTCCATTAAGACCTGGGGAGCTCTTCCTCAAGGAGCACAAGTGGGGCTCCTCCTCATCCTCATTACTGAGATGGAGACAAATATGTGCTTAACTGCCATCTGATAACCCACAATCACTCACAGGAAAAGCTAGACTGCGCACAAATAGTAACACACACAAACAGTTAAATATGCAAAAACAATAAATATATGCACATGGAAAAACACTGGCATAAAACAAATGCTTATTATTAGAATGGGCTAAAACAATTACACAAGTTTTATCTTACAATCATGCAAATATAAAGTTAGCCAGTAGTATATGCTGCTTATTTGTTTTGCTGGATGAAATGACATGTTTTATGACTGCATCAAATTGAAATGAATTAAATTCTTCTACCATTCCAATTCAATATCTTACAGGGTGTGGTCAATTCAAAATCCAATTCATAAATTCAACAACCCTGGTAAGCTACATAATGAGCCGACCAATCAAACTTGCTATGTGTTCAGTCACATCCTTGAAATGGGATGGATGAATCACGCCCTCATGACCAGCAATGGCAGAGGATTGTGTAAGTCAACAGAAGACAGTGTTTGAGACAGTGCCCTCCAGGAAGCCAAGTTGCTTTTACGGGTGACCATGAACCCCTCGGACTATCTCAATAAAGGCTACAGGATAGCCTCGGGTGAAATGAGCCTTCTTGGTCTGGTGGAGGATAAATCGAAAGGAGAAATACATCTGAATATTCTGACAGTTGTCTGCTTCTACACTAATGGTGGGTTCCTGCAGACCTACAGACGTACATGGCCTCAGCAAGTCTGCTGTGTTCTGCAACTGTGCATGCATTGATCACATTACTGCAGCACCGTGTGCACAACTGCATACAATGTGCAACAGGAGGGGACGCCTTGCATGACACCAACTGGTTTTCATGCCACTGCAGGCACACCTGGCATTTTAGGTGCAGTGGGAGGAACCCTCAAATTCATATTTACAGCCCCTTGAACCCCACCAGAACCTGTCAAAAAGGATTATTGGCACTACAGCTAAATTTCTAGGTGATATGCATGGTGAAGGTGAAGACATTTTACAGGTGAAGGACATTTTATAGGTGAAGGACATTTTACAGACAATGTCGCCAATTGGCCTGGGAGTACACACGGTGGTTATATGTGGGCCAGCTTTGGAGTGTGTCAGATGGCAAAGGATGGTGTGTTTACAGGTGTCTGGTTATAGGTAGACAGCAGGTATCCTCTTAGCATATACCTGCTAATTGCAGTGCTGAATCCCCAAACTACAGTATAGTTGCTCACCATTTGCGTTCTCTTTACATGGAAGCAACATCCCATTTTGAGTCCTTTTTTTTTCTTCTAACAAATAGGTTAATTTACTTTGGTCTTAATTTTGGTTGCTTTGGTGTGTTTTTATTGATTTACTAATTAGTTTACATTTGCATATGTGTGATGTGAAAATCATGTAACATATTTTACCATTGAAATTAGTAGGACCCATATTCCTGTTATCGACGGCCTGCACTTTACTTATGTGGAGACTCAGGAGGGCCCAACAAAGTACTCCTTAAAGCACGGGTGTCAAACTGCAGTCCTGGGGGGCCCAAGTCCTGTGTAGCTTAGTACTTTCCCTGTTCCACCACAATTCAGCTCAACAGCTATGTGGTAATTAGCACAAGAAGTTGAATCAAGTGTGTTAAACGAGGGAAAACCCAAAAATGTGCAGGGCTCCGGCCCTCCAGGACTGGAGTCTGACACCTGTAGCTTAAAGTTTGTTGGTTAATTCTGGAATAACAAAGGGTTTCTGGAAACGCACCTAGACCTCAGTCATTCTTTACTTACGTCATTTGTGACCTTGTTTATTATTCGCCAAGATCAATCGCTGTCTGGAAAGCCACCTCAGGCCAATAAAAGTGAGCTTCAAAAAGTATAAAAACTAGATTACCTCACATTGGCTTGCTTGCGGTCAGCGAGCTGCAGTGGGGTAGATGTGGATCTGGGTGAGGGCGTTTTCAAGGGAGTCCTGGGTTTCTGGAGAAGAAATCAGGAGAGTTGTTTCAAACGGAGCCTGATTTTGAAAGAAAATGTATAAAAGGCTGAAACGTTATGCCTGACTGAGGGTCTTTTCACTAGGAGAGGCACTAACAGGACCCAGAACTCCCTCAAACGCACCGTTCTGGTTATTAAGATAAATGTAGGTGGACCATCATAACAAAGTAGTCATGGATAAAAAACAAAAAGGAACATTCACTATCTTCTAGGAAAATTTAAATGGAAGCACAGACTGCAGGCAGCTGGCAGGACGGCCGTACCATATAGCACATGTCATGCTCATCCCGCAGATGCTTGTTCATCTCCCTGAGAAGCAATTTAAACAGAACTGCTGGTTAAAATCAAATAGCATTACAAGCAAGGAGTCTTTTTCTGTGTGTGTGTGTGTGTGTGTTTGGTTGTTTCTGGTTAAGGTTGGGTAGGGGTTAAGGTGGTTATGTTGGGATTAGAGTTTTCCCCATAGAAAAGATATAATTACTAACTCGTGTAAGTGTGTGCGTGTGTGTCTGTGTATCTAACCTGAGGAGGTCCAGCTGCTTCAGCAGGCTAGCTTTCTCCCTCTGCAGGCCCTCGGTGACCCAGTACATTTCCCTGTGTACAGAAGAACCACTCAGAGTTTAAAAGCTTTGAGGAACAGCCCTATATGACATTCACAGCCATAAAGGCGGAGGAGGCCTGAGAGGCTTCAGCTGGTCAAGACGCTGAAGAGGACCGAATTAGCCGAGGGGCAGGTAATATGTAAGCAAAATGTTGAACAGTGATGGTGGTGTCGACTGGATGCAGGGTGTGGTGCCCGAGAGTATAGCACATACAATTATGTACACTACAAAATACTTGATGATGAGAATAAACCACTATGTTACTATCTTATCTTTTTGCTATACTTTTTTTATCATTATTTTAGAGTGTACTCTTTCGGCTTCTAAAAAATGTTTATTGTAAAACAGTATGCTGTGTTATGCATAGTGTGTTAATACACTCCATGGTGTACACTCTATTTCTCAGAAAATACTGTGATGTATGACCATAAATTGTAATCTACTGATATACAATGTATAACACAATGTAGGTGCGGATGCTAATGGTGGTGGTGACCATGGTGGTCATATCCTTCTCTTCTAAATGGTGTCTTCCTGTTAATCTACTGTAAGAGTGATGAGCCACAGGATGGGTGTCTTGGAGAGACTCACATGTCACGGTCCTCATGCAGGTGGCTGGACTGTTCCTGCAGCAGCCCCAGCTGGTCCTGTGCGAGAGCAAGCTCCTGGGCCCTTCTCTTCAGATCCCTGGTCAGCTCTTCGTTGGTCTGTTTTAGCTTGACATTCTCCATACTGGTCTCCCGCCGTTCACTGTGCAGATCCCTGCACTGTCTCTCCAACTGGGGCCATGTATAGAAAAACTTGTGTTTGGTGTATCAGAAATACACCCTCACACAAACATATGCGACCTCACCTCCATACCATTTTCTGCTTCTGTAGGAGATTCTCCATCTCCCGTTCCTTCATGACCAGCTTGTGCTCCAAGTCCTGGCTCCGTGATAGGAAGTGCTCAGAATCCTGTAGGGATCAGCAGAGGCACAGAATCAGAGGGGGGCTAAGAGAGGGGTCAGGCCGGGGCTGGAAGGCGACCTCTTACCTGCAGGATAATGCGATCCTTCTCATCCTGGATTTGCTGCTCCATCTCTTCATAAAGGCGTTGGATTTCATCATCGTGAGAGGCAGTTCTCCTGCATGGACACAGGGCACTGTGAGCTCACTGGCTCAAAACACAGGACCACCAGGCCAAGCTTCAACACTGAAGGAGCTTAATGTTTAACATGGCATATGAAAAATGTAAATACTTTGCATTATGTGTACTGTCATTGTACCTTGTCCGTTTTGCACTACATGTATGCTGCTGCTATATGCACAAGAATTTCCCGTTGGGATCAAAAAGCTCCTGGAATCAATGATCTAATCTAATTCAAAGACTTGTGCCCACTGCAAATGTGTTATATATGTTTACCTTTTATGTCATAATGAATTGCAGGTCTGACTGATTAGCAGGTCCATTCAGGCTTAAATGATCATCTCTGCATTAGTGAAATTGCAGTGCTCCCCGCCTGGATGTCCCACAATGAAATTAACAGATTGGAACCCAATTCCTTTAGCCACATCATCCAGCTCCTGTGCTCCAGGAGTCCATCCACCCACCCATCCATCCATACATCCATCTCCTACCACTTTTCCAGGTCGGGTTGTGGGGGCAGCAGTCCAAGCAGGGAAACCCAGACTTCCCTCTCCCCGGCCACTTTGTCTAGCTCCTCCGGGGAAATCCCGAGGCATTCCCAGGTCAGCTGAGAGACATAGTCTCTCCAGCGTGTCATAGGTCTTCCCCAGGGCCTCCTCCCAGTGGGACATGCCCGAAACACCTCACCTGGGAGGCGTCCAGGAGACATCCTATAAGGTAGCCCCGTGCCCCATACTCCCGAAGCACTCCCCACAGGACTCCACAAGGGATGTGGTCAAATGCCTTCTCCAAGTCCACAAAGCACATGCAGACTGGTTACGCACCCTCCAGGACCCTTCTGAGAGCTGGTCCACTGTTCCACGGCCAGGGCAAAAACCACACGGCTCCTCCTGAATCCGAGGTTCGACTATCTGACGGACCCTCCTCTCCAGCACTCCTGAATAGACCTTACCAGGGATGCTGAGGAGTGAGATCCCCCTAAAGATGGAACACACCCTCCGATCCCCCTTCATGAAGAGGGGGAGCACCACCCCGGTCTGCCAATCCAGAGGCACTGCCCCCGATGTCCACACAATGCTGCAGATGCGTGTCAACCAGGACATCCCGAACCTTGTGGAACTCCGGGCTGATCTCATCCACCCCCGGGGCCCGGCCACCGAGGAGCTATTTAACTACCTCAGCGACCTCAGAGATACGTGAGTCCATCCCCAAGTCTCCAAACTCTGCTTCATCATTGGAAGGTATGTCGGTGGGATTGAGGTTGTCTTTGAAATATTCCTACCACTAACCCACAACATCCTGAGCTGAGGTCAGCAGTGCCCCATCCCCACCATAAACAGTGTTGATACTGCACCGCTTTCCCACCCAGAGCTGCCGGATGGTGGACCAGAATCTCCTGAGAGCTGTCCGGAAGTCATTCTGCATGGCCTTGCCAAAGTCCTCGCACACGTAAGTTTTTGCCTCAGGTTGGGCCTGATGGCCACCAGGCGCTCGCTATCATCAAGCCCAACCCCCCGGCCTGGCTCGGGGGGGGGGGGGGGGGGGTAAAGCGGGGGGGCACCCGAACAAAAAAACCACAATGGCAAAAAATTTTTGAATGGC
>JABFEA020000067.1:29795015-29810627 GCA_019775915.2 Cyphomyrus plagiostoma
CCGGAGGAAACCCCACGACGACACGGGGAGAACATGCAAACTCCACACACATGAAGCCCAGGTGGAGACTCGAACCCAGGTCCCAGAGGTGTGAGGCAACAGTGCTAACCACTGCACCACCATGTCGCCCCTATAATAATATATTTCAACTGTAAATATGAAACCTAAATAATTTCAATGTATATGTGCAAATGAAAACATTTTCAGTGTATAATTCCATTGTGTGTCTCCTTGTATAGTGTATAAACCAGGGGTCACCACCTCCGGTTCTAGAGAACTACTAGGTTTTCGATCCTAATTGGCTTCTGATGAGCCACATCTGGCCCTGGTATTTGCCTGAGAACAGGTGTGGCTCATCAGAAGCAAGGTAAGACTGAAAACCAAGTGGATAGTAGCTCTCCAGGACCGGAGTTGGAGACCCCTGATATAAACTGACAGGAGAAAGCTACTCAGAGACATGGAAAGGAAGAACCCACTGAATCCACTGGAAAACTCCTCCAGGGTGAGGTAGCCATTTCCATCTGCATCAAGGGAGTCGAACACATCCTCCAGGTCCTCTGAGGTTAGGGGAAGCTCTTCACAGAGCCTCTGGAAGATAGTAAATTAGGGGAAAATGACATATACCGCCTTTGATTTTATATTCCTACCAAGGGAGAAATGCGTCTCCTATGCTGAGCTTCTTGTCTTATCCCTATGAGAAATGATTCAAAGGTTGTGGGTTCAAGTCCAACCAGAGTCAATTTTCAAGGGGCGATGCGTTGCTCAATGACTAGGCCTCTGTGCCCGTTACTAAAATGTCATGGATTTAACCCTATCCTTGGCAGAATAGTCATGTGTCTGTTAGGCCCTCAAGCAAAGTCATTAAGCCCTGAAATGTTCCATGGGTGCAGGACAGATGGCTCACCCTCCAGTCAGACTTCAAGCTTGACTATCAAACACAGTATAACAAAGTAAAAAGAGCTCTTGTATCGGAATCTGTATCAGTATGGGCAGTTATGCATCGGAATCGGATCGGAACTGAAAAAATGTGGATCGCCAAACTCTATCTACATATCCTAACACAATATCCTAACCATATCACAGCTTAATGACAGCTATACAACACTTACTTTATTTGCTGTAAAATCACCTATTTAACAACAGTAATCCTTCAAAACCAGTACAGGTCATTATTTATTTGTTCCTTAAATATAGAGAGGACTATCTAATTATCTGGACATCACTCCCTGCCTCAATCGTCACCTGCCATTCATCAACACCACCCCATTCCAGTTCTTTGTGGGGGCCACATCACAATGAGCTGTTTCCAAGAAATGTAAGTAAATATCTGTAACAAAAGGGACTTTTTCGATGAAGACCACCACTTCATGAAGCGATTCAGGACACTGCTCAGAAAAGTAAAGACAAAATATGCTGGTTTATGAACTCTTAACAGAATGACAAAAGCCAGGCTGTGTCTCCAAGTCCTTGAAGCAGCAGCTGGTCAAGTAATCAAACTAAAAAATAGAAAAAAAATTGGGTTAATAGATCATGTTCTCAAAACACAAAGAACCCAATACAGATCCAGAAAACAATGACTATAATGCACCTATTTGCCTGGCTTGTAAATTGTCTTGGACAAAAGAATTTGCTAAATAAATACCTGTAAATGTAACTTTGATTACACTTGATGGGTACTCTTCAGTACAGATAGGTATTCATCTGCTTTATAAAGTCTAGTGTGATCATTTCTATATCAAAGTTCTTTTTTTCCCATAACATATAAAGTTGTTGCAACAATGCAAATGGATTGTATGTTTAATTACCGATCCATTTCCAGAAAAGTGAGAAATGAGTTTGTAAAAGAAATGAGTAGAGGCCACAATTCCTCACAACTGCTCTGAAAATTGTCTCCGGTAACCCACAGGTAATAAATCACCTTGGTTAAGGGGTGGGGATGCTGAGGATCATGATGGTGACTAATAATAACCATCTACTGTGGAGCCAGCTTTCACTCCACACAACAGGAACTGGGACCATTATATAGGTTAAACTTAGCACATAATAAAAACTACACCACCACCCCAAAACAATGGAGGATAAATAAGTTGTTTTGTTAGTTATTTGGGATACAAAATGGGATACAACCTTTTATTTATATTTTATTTATGCAACTCACAAAAAGTTCGTAATTCATTATGAAATCTGGCAAACAGATTGATCCTTTGTTTTCCACAGAATAAAAAAACAATGTAACATATTTCTGTAATTGATGCTGGCAAATTTCACCATTGCTACTGCCAATATTTTTAAAAAGTATATTGGTTATCAATCTATTTTTCCAAGGCAGATATATGGAGATGCAAGCAAAAGGGTATTCACTGATACATCGAATGTAACTACTTCTGTGACTTTTCCGCACACTGCCATGCAATTTACAAGTTAGGCAATGCTTATAGTCAACCAATCAGAAAGATATTGCTGAAAGCACCTCCCTAGCAGTTTGTGTTGAAACAATAAGCACCTAGTGTGGAGGGTTCCGTAATAGCCTCTGAGGAACTACAATCAGCCCTAGTTCTTCTGGTGTAACCAGGACAAAAGTTCCTGTTCCGTGAAAAAAGGTCCTGTTATGTGAAAGTTAGTGTACATGACACGCCTTGCTGAATATGCACCAAAAACATCTCCAAAAGGTTAGTGGAGCTACTGGCAAACAACTCTGAAGAGGAATGAAGCTGCTGAAGACAAATATAGACACAAGTATGATGTCACAGGGCACAGAATGACAGCAGCTGGAAGAAGCCAAATAAACCGTAAAGGAGAACCTTCCCCCAGCCTCTTGAATCCCTTACTTCTTACCTGCATATCCCTGCGTGTCACAAATCCTTTGCCCTCCGTGTCACAAATCTGGAAGAAGTCTTGGGTTTTTTCCAGCAGAGTAGTTTGACCCCCATCGGTACCCTTTGGGCCCTCGCTTGGGCCTCGGATCAGCTCAGCGGCCATGTTCTGTAGGCAGCCTCCCCACACTGGATCACCCCGTGCTGGGTCCGGGCCTGAAATCAGGAGGAGACGGGGAGGGCCTGCCCCACACCAGTAATTCCACTGTGCGTCTCCAAGCAACAGCCCCCTTAACTAGCTGATGGAGTCTCTGGGAAAGAGAGGAAGAGATGAAGGATGATGGATTACAAAGGATTCTTCAAAAGAACATCTTGCTTGTTTTGGGAATGAGCTTGTCAACAAGAAAGTGGGTGTACTGTGGTACACATACCCAAGACAATACATCTGATGCCAAATCAGCAGTGAGTTTAGGAATGTGCTCAGCATCAAAAGTCACTTTTTATCCTTTTTGGAGGGTGACTCATGACTTAGCTGCAAAACAACTACCATGAAGTTTGATTCTTCAGAACAAATGCAAGACCCATTCACTTGATATGGAGTCAGGGTATGACTGCAGAAATGACCGAAGCCCTGCAGAGCCTCCAGGATCAGTTTACACATCTTGAAAGAAACAAACCCCTTTGCCAAGACGACCTAGAGGAATGGGCGGCAGCCTGAAAGTTCATGTTTAAGAAGCACAACTCCCTGCCCAGTAAGTCAATACAGTCAGCTGGTAAGCAGGAGGTACTGGGCTAAAGTCTGATCTAATATTTGACAATGGGGTAGGAGAGTTTCCCCTGTCTGCTCTATCTAATTAGGTGCGTGTGGATAACAAAAGCTGCAGGACCAACCTTAGCAGTAAGTGCAGAAATCCACTGCTTAGTAGAGATGCACCGATCTGACATTCAGATAGGTATCGGTACCGATCCTAACCTATTTGACAGATCGGGTATCGTCCATGCGTGACCAATCCATGTACCATATACTTATTTATTTAGTTCTTGGCACTCTCTAAAAAGATAGATTTAATATAAAATAGGAGCTATTTGTACAATCAATGACATGACAACTCTTTCCCATTTTACATGTGTTTTTTTGTGGCATTCAAATCGAACACCAATGCTGCCCCTGCCTTTTTTGCTACTCAGTGGGTGTGAGTACAATGATTTCCGCCTGCTGTGACATCATGCGCATACCCTTCGCAGTACGGGGAGCGTAAGAAGAGTATTTTAACATTACATTCTTTTAACAATAGCCAGTAGCACAGCAATTTGCAATCTTTGTTAAAAAGTTTTGAGAGGTGGGAATAGCGTTTAATGGACAATCCCACTTAAAGCACACGCAACTGTGAGACAAAAAAAGCAACGGATGATTTGAGAGTCACTAACCTGGACTGTCTTGCGAACTCGCTGTATCTTACGATACAAGAGGGGATGCCATCACAACAAAGTGTAACTGAGCTGACGCCAATGGGAGAAAAATTGTGTTAAAATTAAGCATTCGCCACTTGTGTATACTTGTTTTGAAGATATTCCTACTGAACTGCCTCAAAAACGCCTAAAACAAGATGTACAAACGAGGTGGATCGGTATGTTTGTAGCCTAATTAAATATTTATCATATATTTTTTCCATCTGTATTTACTAGCTTTAAAAAATAATATATAAAGTATGACAAAGTATGGCTCTTGTATCAGAATCTGTATCAGTATCGGCAGTTGTGTGTCGAAATCGGATTGGAACTGAAAAAATGTGGATTGGCCCATCCCTACTCCTTAGCTTCAAAAAAGTCACTTTTTAATCCTTTTTTGGAGGGTAATTCATGACATAGCTGCAGAACAGCTACCAAGTCTGGATCTTAAATGACTGAGTTTATCCAACATGCAATAAAAGTTTTCCTGAAATCTCAGATTCCAGCACAAAAAAAATAAAATAAAAAAAACTGAACAGCATCCCTGGTTAAACAGGAAATACAAATAACCAATGAACTCTGACATACAAGAACCAGTTCTGTCAACCACCAAAGAGTAAATAGACAAGAAAAAAAGTCTTTAAAAAATTATATGAAGTACTGAGGAATTTTGATCTGGTATCCAACCAAAAAAAAAAAACTCATCTACCCTGTGCATGTACATAAGCAGACTCAACCTGAATTTAAAATACTGCAAGAAAAACACAAAGAAGGAAGGCAATAACAACAAGAAGAACAATAGGCCTGTCACAAACTCTGACATAAATACTGCCTTATGAGTAACTGTGCACTTCATGGCATGTTTCTTTGCTGAGAGATGTACGACTGCTTATGCAGCATAACGCACCAAAATACCACAGAAGCATCTCGGCTTTAGCAGATTTGTGCACCACGCTGACATGCCGACGCGGTAACACGACGCCGTGTGGCTACCGTGTTATTGACGTTAATCTCACCCATTCTTCATTTGCTCTACAGGCTTTTAGATAGACTTTATTACATTTATTAGGCCAAGCATATTCAAGATACACATTTATATTTGATGTAATTCGACACATTATATATGCAAGTACTACTGGACATTAAATGTAGACTCATTAATATTTGCCAAACTGCAGGAGTGCCCTAACGATACAATTTGATGAGCTGGGGGGTTCACAAATCATGTTTTCATGAATCAGTACAGGATACAACATTATACCTTTACTATGGGCAATCCTAAAATATACACTAGAGTTTCGTGGCTTGGGGGCTAGGGCCCCTCCCCTAGGATTTCTCAGACATACTCAGTGCAGCCCTGTACCAGATAAAGAGTTTTGATGATGGACGGAGGGCCAAAACATAGGCTTGACTGTCACAAACAGTATCTCAACCAGATCAATGTTAAGGTGAAATGGCTTGACTTAACCACCAGTTAACCTCTAGTCCTTATCTTCATTCAGACAAACAGCAGATAAGTATTCAGCATTTGTGCTCAGTGATGTTAACAGGTTGGAACAAACACTTAATCTATTTGCCACCTTCTCTAGTTTTGTGGCGTTTTATGGAGACAGGGAAGGTGCAACTTACAAACCCTACAGAGGAAACATCATTGCCATGCATGGTTCATATTAGAGCATATGCCGACTGTGAAAGGCATGGAGCATTTCAGAAAAAGTTCCCGCTATCATTCACTCATTTCATACTCCGGTGTTACTAGGTCACAATGAGCAAACGGAGAACCACATCAGTTATGTGTGACGCATCCTTTCTCACTCAAAAAGAGCTTCTGCACATGGA
This sequence comes from Cyphomyrus plagiostoma, assembly GCA_019775915.2. NCBI lineage: Eukaryota > Metazoa > Chordata > Actinopteri > Osteoglossiformes > Mormyridae > Cyphomyrus > Cyphomyrus plagiostoma. The sequence goes on from JABFEA020000067.1 coordinate 29,801,117, forward strand.
AGATCTGTACGTATTGTAGGCATTTCAATCTGAGCCAATCAATGTTTTTCTTCACTTACCTGGGAGGGGGTCTAGAAGATCCTGAAGCCCAACCCAAGAACCACCGGGCTCCGTCCTAGTTCCCAATACACCTATACTAGGTATACAGTGTTCTTGAGTGGCTAGAAGCTAGGACAGACTAAAAATGTGGCCGGTCCTGTGATCTGGGTTGAGAAACCCTGACTTAGTGGACAGGGTTAGAAGTAGGGGACACACTATAGGCCTATTATCTACAACTAATAATTCCAATACAGTTTGTATTACAAACTTGTGTTTTTACAGAAACTAATACTACGGTAATGGAATGCACATATATTGAATACAAATCATAAAATAAACCTTAATTTTGATATACATACATAAAAAAATACACTCGCCCTACAAAGATTAAAAGACACTTTACAGGTAGGCCTAAAATCACAAAGATTTTTAAAAGTGTTTAGCGGGATGAAGTGCTTGGATCCACACACACATATGAAATTAATAAGAACATGTAGTGTGGACGCTGAAGAACTCGACTGTACAGAGGAAGTGAGTTTTGCGATTGATGCTGCTGGTTTTCTAGCACCGATCCCTGTCTGTCTCTCTCTCTCTCTTACTCAGGTCACTGGTCCTACAGCCTAACCCTCAGAACGGTGCTTTTCGCGACTCAACACTGTGATCTATCCACATCCATCCACTTCGCACTAAAATAAGCCCTCGGTATTTCTGAAAAGTTGCAGATCGCATTGCTTTTTAAGGAATCTGCAAAACATATGTTTCCCACTTCCTGCTCCAGTTTATTTTTACGCAACACGATGCACAATGAAGCAACAACCTATGATAGTCATGCAGTCTTAATGATGAAGATGTAAACTAAATATAACTAAGTAATATCTAGCACAGCAAGCATATAAGAATTAACGCATTCCCACATATATATGATGTTGTAATAAACGCTAAACATACGGAGGCATGTTTGTTTTTGAGGCATTCTTATACAGTGATAAAGGGTAAACGTAAGTGAAGCGTATCAGGTGGCTTCAGCTGGAAACTCTAAGGCGGTCACAGGCTCTTTCAGTTTTAAACCCAGGGTAACGCGCTGGTTTGCAAGGACGCGATCGACAATTCGGCCAGCGGACACCTGTTATCCAGCGCTTTTCCTTTACCTCGCACATTCTTAAACTAATCGCATTTTTAAAGAATCAGAGTATACATGATGATTATAAACTGCAAGGGCCCGGTTAAAAAGAAAATCTTACCTTAACTTTGGTCCCAAACAGGCAAAGGCTGCTGCGTTATACAAAGCGGAAGGAAACTAGTTTAACGTGTTACTCATCAGCCAACTCAAATGGAAAGTGAGATAGAGGTACGATGACCTATGAAGGTGGTCGGGGAACCGTACAAACCGCCCTTTTGGTAAATGAACACAAGTTGCATAGCTGGGCTGAGCTCCGGAGGGCACTCTAACTTACGCGATCACTGCTTACAGGGCAACTTGTCATCAGTACAGAGTAGTCATTTTATCGGGATGCTATTAGGTGGACTGAGGGGCAGTTTCAATGCAGACAGATGGATATAGAATACCAAGAGTCACAAGCGGGAATTTTCATTACACACGGATAGGTATAAAATAGGCCTACCGAAAGTCACAAAGAGTCTATGTAGATTAGTTTAAAATAGTATTAGTCAGAAAGCGTTCATTTTCACCACACAAGGAAAGGTATAAAAGATCGTAAGGGATTAAACAGTTAACTGTATCTTGTAATAAACTGCCACCCTGTGGTCCAAAGTTGAAACACATAATTCAAAAATTTGTTTGATTCAAAGGAACTAAATTTTTATTCAGTGCCCTATACATCTTGTCTCAATGTGCTTATTTCTAGGTTCAACCAAATGTTTTGGTAATTGTAAACAAAATATAATGGACATACAAGAATTACTAACAATGGAGACAATGTGTGTTTACAAAGATGTAGTGAAATGTCTTTAAAATGCTTTAAATTTGGTCATGTTGGTTAGGATCGAACTTTCACCACAGCCTCAACCGTCAAAATCTCCACACAGATGGACATTAACAGGGTTAGAGGCCTTTGGGGTTTTCGAATTTTCAGAGGCCCCTTAATGGTAAAAAATTGTCAACTGGCCATGGGGTGTGGTGAGGGTAAAAATTGTCAACAAGGGGGCTTGGTGACAGTATAAGTTGTTGACCCAGGCCCCTTTTTAACGAGCCGACTTGGACTGAAGCCCAGGTAAGCGCATGTATTAAAACAATGTAGTAAAGGATATATCAGTTTAACCTCCTGAGACCCCACCCATTCATTTATGTTCACTGTAGTGGACATGTTGTTTTTGAATCTATCTTTCCACTGATGTAAGGAAATATTTATTCGTGTTGTACACCAAAGAAGACACGCATGAAATTAAAAACAAAAATAAATTTGAAAAAATCTAAATTGTAAGATGTCTTATTTCCTCCAAAGACAAATAACCTATAACTGAAGGACAAGTTTTTCCTTGGGTCTCAGGAGGATATTGGAATATTGACGTGGCTTTGAAGCCCTCAAGTGGCCATAAGTGATATCGCAGCAGTCATTCGCAGCAGTGGCAAACCTGCTGTATGAAAATTTAAATTTCAATTGAAGTTGTCTTGAATGCAAACTGTACAGAGTTATTATATCGTTTTTGCAAACAGGAAAGCATGTCATGGGGGGGTTGTACTCAGATACCCAAAGAATTAAGACCCAGATTATGCCTATGATTAAGAACCTGTTAAGCACAAAATGTATTTTATGTCCCGTGGGACAGTCCGGAACTGGCGAGACTGCGGGCGGGGCCGCGGGACCATCTGGAGGGGGCCACAACCCCCCCCAAAGGCGCGCACTCCGGGCGCGTCCCCAGAGGGGCGTGGCGTAGCAGCCACGGGAGCTGCAGCGGCAGCTGCGGGCGAGGGTGCAGGCGTGGCAGCCTCGGGAGCGGCAGCTGCGGGCGAGGGTGCAGGCGTGGCAGCCTCGGGAGCGGCGTCTGCGGGCTTGGCAGCGGCATCTGCGGGCTGGGCAGCGGCGGCTGCGTGCTTGGCTGCGGGCTTGGCAGCGGCGGCGGCTGCAGGCTTGGCGGCGGCGGCTGCGGGCTTGGCAGCGGTGGCGGCTGCGGGCTCAGAAGAGGTGGCTGCAGGCGTGGCGGCCTCGGGCGATGCAGTAGCAGTCAGCGGAGGTGCCTCGCAGCCCACCTCAGGCAGTGTCAGCGGTGGCAGGTCCGGTACCGGCCACTGGGGCACTGCCCCTGTAAAAGCCCTAGGGATCCGCGGGATTGCGTCGCTCACCGGGCTGATCCACCTCCCGGCGATGTGGGCTGGCCAATAGGCATACGCCTCCAACGGTGGCCTCCGCACACCGCGGAGGCAGTCCTAGGTGGTAACGGCGTCAGCCCACGCGAACGCAGAGCTCCCTTGCCACTCGTCGTCCTCCCTGGTGGGGCTAAGCGAGCAAGCGCCCAAATAAATGCTCACCGCCCCCTGACTTTGCGCGACGCTCTCCTCCTGTCTCTCGCCGATTAAACCGAGCAGGCGGCGAAGGAGCTTTCGCGCTCGGGTCACTGGATAAAGCTGACTAGCCAGGCGTTTCTCTGCTAAGAGGTCGTTACCTCGGCTGGCCAGCTCCAGGGCTTCGGGGTTCCAACGAACCTCTGGTTGGTACCGCAAGTACACGAATTGCTGCAGCAGACCGAGCCGCTCGGACTCGGTCTGCTGCTCAGTGTTTTCAGGGAGACGCGGCATTCTGTTGTGATCGCGGGTAAGTGCCGGACGAACAAAGGGAGATCCAGCCAGGGATACAGGCAACGAGGGTTTATTTGGCACAAACACACCAACATCAGACAACGTTAATGCCGCGTCTGCCGGAAGAGACGCAGACACAGACCTAAATACGATAGACAGGCACAGGACGGGCATGCGGCAACGCCACACAGGTGAAAACAATGGGTAATCACAAGAGGTAAAGTAGGTGGGCGTGGCACACAGGAGGAGCGGACGGCGCTGGACGTAACAGGTTGTTTATGTTGGAATATTTTGAATAGTGGAAAAAACATATCCCAGCATCGTGTGAAATTTCTGTGTTGACTGTTCTATTCTGTCTTGAACAGTCTAAGGGTCGTTCAGGGTACATTTCACTACATGTTGTAGGCCTACTTCTATAACCATGTATGTGACAAATAAAATTTCTTGTATCTTGACTGGAGCCGATCAGGTGGCTTGAGTGATGGCATTACAAGCCTGGAGGGGGTGACAGCCTCTTTTGGTAGGAGGCAGATGGACTGGTAGGGCTAATCTGCTGCCCGGAAACTAAATTTCCAAAAGCAACTTAGAGGCCAAAAAGAGGAGGAATGATAACATCATGCAGATTAATTATTCACCAAATGTCAGTCTGGTGTCAATGAATTGAGGCCTTCAAGATTCCTGCAAATAGATATGTCAGCCTGCAGGCCAATTGGGAATATTCTCATGTACTCAGTGCATTGTTGTTCTACATGTGATCAGTCTGACATCTCCACATGGGGTCAGTATTACCTTCCTGTATGAGATCAGCACTGCCGTCCTGCATGTGATAAGTCTGACATCTTTGTTTGGGATCAGCATCACCTTCCTGTACACATTGAGCATTGCTATCCTGTATGTGATCAGTCTTAGAACTCCAGATGGGATTAGTATCATCTTCCTGTATTGGATGAGCATTGCTGTCTTGCATGTGATCAGTCTGACATCTCCATATGGGTCATCATCGCCTTCCTGCATGAAATCTATCTATTATCTCTGCATGGGATCAGTGTCACCTTCCCATGCAGGATGAGTATTTCCCATACAAAGGATATGAGTTTCGCTCTTGGTAACCTCAATGCCAAGGCCACACTGACACCACTCTTGATTCCTGTAAATTCTGCCTGCTGGTTTCCCCCTCTTATCTGCCTCCAGCACATTATAATGTGTTCTGTCTGCAAACAAATTACCTTCTACCTTTTTACAGGTGTTGCATTCTGTTGGGAAAGATGACACTGGTGTAGCTATGAAAGTGGAAATAGAAGTGTCAGCCTGCAGGCATAAGCTGGAATTGCCATTCTGCATATGATCAGTCTGACATCTGACATGGGGTCAGTATTACCTTCCTGTACAGGATCAGCATTGCCTTCCTGTATGGAATATTATTTAACAGTACATAATGCATAGAGAATGTAATCATTAGAAATCTATTAAGAAGCTGATGTAAACCGTGCAGAGAGTGACTTTGTATCCTTCAGAGAAAGCAGACCTATTATTGCTGTGCACAATGTGATGAAAAACAAGTATGAATTAGCACTTTGTGTTGGCTTAGAAGTTTCATTATCTGTTAGCTATCATGTTAGCCTTTGATGTATGAATATGTACTTTATTAGTGCTGCAGCTGTCATGTCCGAGTGTTGACGGGCGGACAATCAGGCGACCAAGCCGTGGATACGGGCAGAAAACAGGGTTTATTCGGGCAAACAAGGAAAACGGTGACGCACATCAATGACAGATCGGGGGAACACTGACACAGACGTGGACTAAATACACAAGACAGGCAGAAAATAACAGGTAACAGGTGATCACAATCGGGGTAGAACACGTAGGTAATGAGGAGGCGTAGCACACACCAGAATCGGACGAGCTGGGTGGGCCCGGGTGTGCATGTTGAAGGACAAATATATTATTTACCCTCTAGCCAGACAATGTGCAACAAGCTGAAGTTGCAAAGGTCTGCTACTGATGGAAGGGATTCACCTGAGTTGGTCGTGCCACAGAGACAGAGAGATGGTCGTGCCACACCAGAGAGATGGTCGTGCCACAATTATGTTCAGCCAAGGGACCAAACAGTAAAAGAGATGATTGACAAACATCATCTAGGGATGTGGATCAAAGGAGAAAACAACGATGGTGAATGGTTGAAGAAATGATGATGCTTAAGTGACGAAATATTGTTAAATGATAAGAAAATTGATAAAAATTAGTGTATTGGACACAGTCCTGCAGGGTGTCCAGCCTTGGCTGTAACCTCACTGTTACAATAAAGACTGAATCTGAAGAAAGATGACACTGGTTTATCTATGGAAGTCGACATCAGACTAGCACATTGCTGGTTCAAGTCTTAGGGTGGACCTTGCATTAAACCCTTCAGTATGAAAGGAGACCTGCTCAACTAAACTTTATTTTGATAATAACTGAAAAATGTTTAACCGAATAATGTAACCACAAGACCAATGAGCTATAATTTGAACAACTGAAGGTCAGTAACTGGTTTTTTCACGATTCATTTATGGTGAGATTTGATTTCTATTACAAGCCAATTACTTTAATATCATGTGTCTCCCTTTATTTTCAATGCACCTATAAATGCTGGTAATTGTTTTATCATGTTGTTTGCTGCAAGAAAACTACTGCATAATATGAACCCTATTCAGACAGTATAATGGCCCAATGACACTCGCTCAAAATTCACAGGTCCTTTCTCTGCTCTACTAAAAAACTGATTCCTGTATTTCTTCCCTACAGTCCACAGACAGCTGATGACCCTGTCTGCCCATCCTAATATAGTGCCCTCTCCAGAATGACCTACTTCTAAGATGTGCTTCCTGCTATTGGTTCTGGGTCAGTTTCTGAGTTGATTTTTTCTTATTGAATGAATAGAAGACTGTGGTGGACTGGCGACCTGCCCAGAGTGTACCCTGCCTCTTGCCCAAAGATGCTGGGATTGGCTCCAGCTTCCCTGCTACCCAGATGGATTGAGCGGTATAGATAATGGATGGATGAATGAATAGAAGACTATCATATTTCTGTTTTCTGAAAAATGTGAGGATGATAATTATTTATACGATTAGGTAGCGTTTGAGTGCTTTGTGTAATACTAGGTACATTATACATGAAATATTGCTTTAAATGAGCTGGCATCAGAATGGATAAGAACAGTGGAAGACGCTATTTTGATGACGCTAGCATGGACAGAGTCATAAAAGTGCAGCTAATTGAAAGGTAAATGACAGTGGAGAACTACCGGATAAACCAGAAAATATAGTCGCTTAATTGGGGGCAATAATATTGTTAATTTGGGAAAAAAAATTTGATGTTGAACTTTAAGAAAATACAACAGTGTATTAAAACTAAAAATAATTGTCAGAAAGTATTTTCACTTAAAATTTTGATTTTTTAAGTACCGGTACATATTTTTACTTCTCGCTTTCATATATATATATATATATATATATATATATATATATATATATATCTATAAGGGTGAGGAGTTCAGACATTCAGAAGGGGATCAAAGTAGAGCCACTGCTCCACCACATTAAAAGGAGCCATTTGAGGTGGTTCAGGCATTAATCAATGATGCCTCCTAGACAGCTCCCTGGGGAGGTGTTTCAGACATGTCTAACTGGGAGAGACCCCATGGCAGACCCAGGATACGCTGGACAGATTACATCTCTTGGATGGCCATGGAACACCTTGGTATTCCCCCGGTAGAGCTGGATGAGGCAGCTGGTGAGAAGGAGGTCTGGGCATCCACACTTAGACTGCTGCCCCCGCGACCCGACCCTGAATAAGCAGTGGAAAATGGATGGATGGATACATTTTGAAATTTGAGGTTTTATTTAGTTGCAGATTTTTTGTTTTGTTTGATCGTATTTTTTTACAGTTTCCAAACTTATTCTTTAAGTTTAGGATTTTTTTCCCATTCAGAACTTTAATATATTTAAAATCATATTCTTTTCAACTTGTGACTTTTGGCATTAATTTTGGCATGAATATGGGTTTGGCATTAACTGAATGGGATGTATAAATAAAGAGTAACAGCATAACAAAACAGTGGACCTATGAAAGTGAAAAATGAATATAAAACATTTATTAAAAAATAATCAAGAATGGAAAAAAAATGTATTTAAACTGAAAAAAAAAACATCCAAACACTTATTTTTAATTTGAATGCATTGATGTTTTTTAACATAAAACATCTGTCCCTCTTTAATTTAAAGCCACTACTGTAATGAGGAAATGAGTGTACAGTTCAGCTACACCCTCAGAATAACCTTACAAGAATAATTTTGTTTCCAAAATGGCAAACAGGGCCATGCAATGCATAGAGACTGGTAGTGAGTAAATTTGTTTTATTCAAACAGGCTTTCCTAGAGATCAGGGAAAATCCGGGGAAGGGGGAAAAACTTCATAGGCAGGAGAACAAACAACAATACTGATGTCTTGGGGAAAAAAAAGGGAAAATAGGACGATGGTTTTCAGTGTACTCTCAAGATAGGGGATTTTCTGTTGCCTAAAAGAAGGAGAACAGACACCCAGACTGAGAAAGAAAGCAGGAGATACAGGGGCAGGATATTACAGGCTGCACCTGAATAACAGCATGTATCACCCCATTCATTCACACCTTATAATTCATACATTTTCACAGTGGTGTACTGTCGGATCTGGTCCACCATTGCAGGCTGTGCCGGTCAAGCCATGTAAAGACACGGGGGCACCACCTGCTTCCACCTGGCATTACCCCCCCCCCCCAGCACGAGGAGATTGCCCAAGGGTGCTAGTGTTGAAACTTGCCAAGACCTCCACAAGACCAAGACCAACACTGGTGGCAGAGATAGGATTAAACACAACATTTCTCCTAAAATGCCTTATAGTTCCTATGTTGGCAGGGCCCCATGTCTTGGAAGGTCTTTCGTGTCTCAGGACTGCAAGTTTTGACTGACCTGCATTTCACTTTCTGTAGGAGGCAGCTATGGTTGGCCAACGCTAACATGTCCACTTAGCCACCAGGAATTCCCCATGATAATGTAGCCAAGAAGCTTTATGTGCAAGTGAGTGGTAACACCTCACAAACTATTCCAATTCAGTGTGGCTGAGTGCATGTGCAGTGCTACACAACCATGATGGGACTTCTGGCTGCGCTGTACTAAGCATACAACATATATATGTAAGATTGTACAACCATCAATTAGGGACAAGCCCAAGAAATGTGAGAGGGCTTTTCTTTTCGATTAATCCATTCTCTTAAATGTCTTCTCTGGTCAACACACCCCCCCCATCTCCATGTCATATCCCCAAAGTACTAATAGAACCCCCACTCTCTCCCAAAGTCCAGGTTTCATTTGGGTCTGCTCACAATCCCAACAGATGCAAATTTAATATTCTTCATGTGCTCTCATGACTAAGGTGTCATCTCATACATTCCCTACCATAAATTTCCTTGTAAGTGCTCATTGGAAAGAATGCCCTATAACCTCATATTCCTGTTTTACATGCTGATACTGATGCTAATATAATTTTAACAACATTTGTGACAAATGATCCACAGCTTTCTTATCCTTCGTGCTTGCCCTTGGCTTGTCATAACTCTTGCTTTTGTTCCATCCATCCATTTCCTAAACCGCTTATCCTACTGGGTCGCGGGGGGTCCGGAGCCTATCCCGGAAGCAACGGGCA
>JABFEA020000067.1:29853753-29864760 GCA_019775915.2 Cyphomyrus plagiostoma
CCCGGGCAACTTAGCTCCTGGGATCATTGGAACACGCAAACCCCTCCACCACGATAAGGTGTCGGCTCCAGGAGGGGGGATTTAAGGTAGTCTGGGCTAAATGTACGTGAACGAAGATAAAGGCCATTTAAACTGGGGTAAATTAAATCCAACAAGTTATCCAAATAAGCAAGCTTTTTGAAATGGGTTCCTGGTACTGCTTTCCGACTTTCTGTACTGGAACACTGTTAACTTGTGTGTGACGTTATTCCCAGTTCTGAATCTTGTCCTCCAAGGTAAATGGAATTCAGCATTATATGAGAGTGGTGTATGCCCAGGTCTATACCAACCTGAAAATAAGCAGGTCATCATAGTATGCTTTCCTCCTTGCCATAAACAACAGATCAGAAACTGCATTTAAATGTCAGAAGTCAACCACAATGACTTTCTGTGCTGTTCTCTCCATTTGTCTCTCTTTTCTTACAGTGCTGACTTTTCTCTCTCCTCCTTGGCCTCTCATTCTTGTTTTCATTTCTCTGAATGGTTTCTTGATCAGAGGCTCAAAGGTGAGAAGTGAGCCAAATTTGGGTCATGTGAGGTGAAAGTCTGGAAGGAGGCTCCAGAAGTGCCACTCTTCAAAATGACCAATGTAATATATGTATATGTATATAATAACATACTATGTTATACTGTGTGTAAAGAGAGGGGATCGTGTCCTGATTTAGGAGTCGAATGGCCTGGAGATAAAAGACTTCTGTCTTGGCTATGATGTTGTGGAACATTCTGCCAGATTGCAGAAGCTACCAGGATGAGAGGGGTATTTAACAATACTTGTGGATCTGGATCTACATCTCCTTGTGTAAATGGCCTGCAGTGAAGGGAGAGCTGACCTGCAGCAGTGTTCCGCTGCATGAATCACTCTGTGAAGCAATTTTTAGACCAAAACACAGCTGTTGCCATACCAGGATGAGATGGTCCTTAGCTCTCTAAGGTGGTACAGATGCTGCTTTGCCTTTTTTGCTTGAACGCAGATATGTATAGCCTACATCAGGTCCTCAGAGATGTAGACGCCCAGGTACTTGATTTTGCTCACCCTGCTCCGTTGATGACAAGGGGCTTGTAATCGCGCTACTGTCTCCTTCTGAAATCTACAACCAATTCTTCGGTCTTACTGGTGTTCAGCTGGAGGCGGTTTTCCCGACACCATAGTGCCAGGTTCTCCACTTTGTCCATATAGGCCTTCTCATTGTTATCAGAGATGAAGCCCAACACCACTGTGTTGTCGGCAAACTTTATAATGGAGTTGGAGCCATTGGTGGCCACACAGTCTGAAGTACAAAGGGAGTGCAGCAGTAGGGAGATTACACACCCTTGTGGAGCTCTTGTGTTGGTGGTGATGCTGCCAGAGACGCACCTGCCCACCCTCACCCATTGAGATCTGCCTGTGAGGAAGTCCATAATATAAGATGACAGAATCTCCCCAAAAAAGGACACAGGTTTGAGCATGAAGACCTGTGCTGCTTGATTCCAGAGATGAACTCAGGACTGAGAAAGACGAGCAGCAGGTGCTAGAGAGGTGTGTGAGACATCTGCTCCCATTCATCCATGTGAAGGGTGCGGACAGTTATGACATATATCTTATTCAAAAGTGAGTGAATGGTTGCAGTCACCCAATCTTCAGGGTTATAGCAAGCCAGTGGTACAGGGCATAGCCTGGACATGATGCCAATCCATCACAGGGAACATCCTGGAAAGGATGCCAGAGTATTTTCAGGTTTTTTATGTTACAGCAAAGAAGCAATATTTAAAATGATAAATGTTAAATGACCATGCAATAATGAAACAAACTTTATCGATATTCTATGAGCTATATAACAAATGCTATGTAACTGCAGTTTTCACATCTGCCTCCTTGGTTGTTAGTGTTAAACAAACCATAACAAATGTAAACTTACTATGAATATACTGCTGTTTACATCTTGTATTACAATGTGAGGCTGCAAAAAAAAGATCGATTGAGTGTTTCTGCACATTCTGTTTGTGTTCTTTTAAAATATTTTTGTTTCCGCTATGTGTACTGCCTTTTCACTGTATATACTGTATCTTCAGTTGTGCTCTACATACTCATTGCTGCTCACATTTTCCCCTGAAAAGTATTCATTTTAATCTTAAACCAAATTGTAGTGGATATTTCAGTATATCTCAGGTACTGTACTATCATGACGTTTTTTTCAGGGGATTGCCCCAGTCATCCCCAGTTCCCCCACACAAAACCTTCCATGCCTGCCCCCTCTCCCATCCCCCTGCCCCCCAGTGCAGCTTAAGGTTCCTTCATCTTCCATGAAGTCCATATTCATTTGAAATGAAGGGTTTTTCATGCACTTTTCCTGGTACCTGACTTTAGCCCCTTCTTACTATGCTGCACACTGAGAGCAGCCAGACTGTTGTTGTATTCATGCGTCCATTTACCAGCCTGTTATGTTTCTGGTCACGTACGTTACTTCCCCGTGTCTGACGTGTGCGGATATAGAAGGCAGCGCAGTGTGTGGAACTTCCAAGCCTATTCTTTCCTTCCTGTGTGATGCTAATCTGTGATGATGAAAGACCAAAAGCTAAAAACATACTCGCTTGTTACCAGGACACCGGCTAATAAAAGAGACGGTGAGCGATAAAATCACTAGAAATGCAAAGAAAGGGTCTTTCTGCACAAATTCTTTATCATTTTCCTCAAACTTCTGGTAACTTCTGTTAACACCATTGGTATGTGCCCAGTCTGAGATGCTTGAAGATCTTTTCAGGTGAGATATTGAAGGTGATGAGATGCTAACATGCAGAGGTGTGAGTATTCAGGATGGAAAATGGCCATTCTCCATGCTTCATGGATACTGAGAAAGTGTGCTCAGCTCTTCTAATGGGGACTGATGACCGTGGAGATCTCCCAATCACAGAGGGAGATTGAGGGGACAGTGGATATGCTCTTCTGTGAGAAGGAAGGCTGAAGAAGCCAGTTTCGGTGGTTTGAGTCTTGAGACTGTGAGGCTGGTTTGTCTGTGTAAAAGCATAAGTAATGAAAGAGTTGCTTTGGGTAGCATACAACTGTCAGTGATGTTCAGACCACATTTTCTTATACTCTTTGTGCAACTGTATGTTTTGTACATTAGGTCACTGAAATTCATTCAACTTTTCATATGATTAGGGAATAACAGAAAAGCAAAGGTTATTTTTTTATTCTCCTAGGACTATGTCTCATTTCTAGCACCTTGAAAGAAGTCATTTGTAAATGTGCACTTTTATAAACCCCATGTGATGGATGGCCTTTGTTGGCCAGCATGGAGCATGGTGGAATGTAAGCCAATTTGTGAAAAATACAAAACTCACATGGTGGAAGGTAGCACAGAGCATGAGAAGACACTTTTATACTCTGTTTCTTTAGCAGACGCTTTTGTCCAAAGCAACATAGAAATAAAGAAAATGGCTAAGAGAAACAGTGGGAGACAGGACATGACAGAAGGCAGCACACTTTCACTGTGAAAGATGAGACATACAGATGAAAACAGTACATTTTCACATTTAAAAATGAGAGATACGGTGGAAGGAAGCACATTTTCACAGTAAAAGACGAGATACAGATGAAGGCAGCATACATTTACAATGAAAGATAAGATACAATGGAAGGCAGCGCACTTTCACAGTGAAACACCTTAAGGCAGCACAACTTCACAGTGGACAAGAAGATACTTGCCCAGGTGTACCCCTTGTTGTCCAGTTTCACAGGGAAATGTGGAGAAAAGCTTATCTCTGACACCTGTTGCCTCTGGATCAGATTCTGTTATCTTCACATCAATGACAGAGGATTGTGTTCTTCATTATCCACTCACCCATCCATATATTTTCTATAACCACTTATCCAGCTTGCATCACCTTAATAAAAGCCAAGAAGCACCATAACCCTTCCCTGCATTGCGGAACATGCCTCACTTGGGATATCAGTCTGTAATGGAGAGACTGAGTATATCCAATCATGCAGGCCCTAAGGGACACACTGTAAGGACTGCAGATGCATGGATTCACCTCCATTGAATGTCTTTGGAGAAACCAGATGAAGGCCACCCAATATATGGAGAATGTGCAAACTCCATGAGGAATACCTGAAGCCTGGGCTCAAACCTGTAACCGCTGAGGCTCTGAGATGACGGTAACATGAACTTGGCTGCACATCCATTCTGAATTAAAATGATTCATTGAGAACCGGTCATAACATTAATTTTTTACACGGAGTAGATTTCAAGATTATTTTTTTTTATCACATACACAGTTATACAAGCACAATATGTAGTGAAATGTACCCTGATTCGGTCCTGAGACTGGTCAGTAAGGTTTCACAAACTAAATTAATGATGAATATAAAAAGCATGAGACTAAAGTAATGAAAATATACAAGAAAAAATATAACAAAATAACATTACAATTATAGGAAATATCTGTACAGTGTGAAACATAATAGAATAGACTATGTTTATTTGTGTTAGAAAATCCAGTGTGCTAGTTGCTGTTGATGTAAATGAACCCATAATGAACAGTCAAGAAGTTGTGCGGCATGTCCTGATTTAGGAGTCTTACAGCCTGAGGAGAGAAGCTAGGGTATATATAGTTTATGGTTACACCAATGTCGCTATGCTTACAATGGGTGGGTCCTTTGCTCATGTTATTTTACATTTGTGCTGTTCAATGATTTAAGTTATTTGACTGCTGTGCTGGTTATTTAATCTGCTGTTGCTCTGCAAGTAGCACTCAGAACAGCCCCAGGTGTGGTGGCTAACCTGTCATTATCCTGCGGTTCTCGATGACCCGTTCATCTATCGCGTGGCAGTCAGTGACTCCTAAGGCACAGCTGACATGCTTTCTCTTCCCAAGAGCTGCATCTACTGGACATGGGGTCATGTGGCACACTGCTGCTGGTAAGGCTGTAGATGTGGGAGCAGAGCGCATGACAGAAAAGCTCGCCTGTGGAATAGTTACGTCAACACATGTAAGTGTGAGTTGGGATGAACTCTGTCACTTTATGATAAATACCGCTGATGACTTAATCCACGTTCATGGTTTTTAACATTAAACACAACTCTGAAAAGATGACATGACGCCACCTATGATCCCAGCAAAAAATGCCAATAACACTTTAAGCAAACTACTTTATTCACAATAAGCTTCGATACAAGGAGTAGCATACATTTTAATTAAATGAATAAAAGATCCATGTATTGCAGAAGTAGTTAATTAAATGGAATACAATTAAACATACATTTCCATATTTAGCCTGTGTAAGTATGATGATACAAAATGATAGGTTAAATACTTGTGATCATGTACTCTAATGTGAGACAATAAGTGGCACAGTGATTATGGAATTTGGTTCAAATCATGTTCTGGGGGGGTTGGCCGGGGGAGTTTTTTTCTCCTAAACAAGATCTGCATCAAACAGATAAACTAAAAGCACCCAAGTATCCATTATAGACGGGTACAGCTTAGAGAGCAAGTGCTGCAGTGTCTATGAGAGGCTCGGATGTCCCACAAAAGGAGGCTCTCGACAAGTGAGTCAAAAAAATGTGTTTTATATAATGTAGATGATCAAAAGGAAGAGTAAAAGTTGAACTCCTCAAGAAGACACATTGGATTGGCTAGATTAGTGTTACTTTTTATGACTCATGTTTATGAACAAGTTTATTCATTCACTAGTCAAGTGGCAACACATGCTTCAAATTTAAGCTCCTGAGAAGTGACTGCTCTTTCAAAACATTCAGGTTGGTTTTAGAAAGTGTCATATGCTGGATGAGTTGTTATACGACGTGGGCTTTCATGGGTGTCTTGTTGTTTTCACCTTTTACACTGACTTATGTATTTCTTCATGTTCTCCTCCTGGTCACATGGATGAGGCACCCCTCAGGTCACAAAACCCAAAGAAAAAATGAGCTGATAGTGTGTCTATTACGGGAGTTTGTCTATTATTTTTCTTTTTAAGTTCACAAACATTGTTTAAACATTAAATTTGACTGACTGACATGAAAACATGAGCCACAGCATTTTATGATTATAAAATGGCTTGTTTTTGAGGGTGTTAATGGTGATGAGAAATAAATTCTCATCTTTGCTCTTGGCATTCACAAAAAAAAATAATAATAATGATAAAAAGAGTCTTCATGATATCCTGAGCCACAAAGTGGTGAAAATACATAGATCTTTAAACATTTAAAATAGTTATATTTTCTAAAATTTCTGGAAGACTCCTTACCTCACGGATTTCTTAAACTAGTTAACAGGACAATTGAGGGAATGTAGTATGCTAAACCGAATCTTACAATATTAATGCATGCCTAAACCATGCTGGACGAAGTCTTTTCAAATTCACTCATTTATTTTTCCTAGAAAGTAGCGGAAACCCGCACAAATCCTGCAGGTCAGTGCTGAAGTTCATAGGGAATTCGTGTTGGGATGCAGTATGTGAGCCCCCTGCTGGCAGTTCCTGGAACCGGCATGATATTTCAGTTTAGAGATACGCTTCAATTGTGAACATTAAACCCAACGCATTTCAGAGGTACTTCTGTTTCAGATACCCTGGGTCATTGGAATTGCCAGTTAGAAATGACTGCCACTTGCTTAAACAAACAAAAGTAAAAAAAACCTTAAGGGAATTTCTTGGTGTCCATCAGTTGTGTTGATCAAGGCCAATTTAATGGAACACTTTGCCAAAGAATTATTAATAATTTTAGCTATGGTTTGCCTCAATTTACAGTGATACATCAAAGTCAGAATAAATGAGCATGCCTCAATTTACAGTGATACATCAAAGTAAGAAGAAATGAACATTCAGCTACTCTGAGATAATGTGATTATTTCAAAAGGTATAACAGTGTTTAAACAATCTGTTTGATGTGTTTGCATATACTGATAATGAAAAATTAAAAATGACCTTGCAAAGAACAAACTATTTAAATATCTTTATAACATTGTCAGTTATTTACAATTTTATGTTATAATGAATGTCAAAGGGAAAAATACACTTCACAAAGAGTACTATGGTATCCAGAGGTTACCCTATATGACTGCAAAATTGTAAATATTTTTGAGATGCAATTTATTATCTATTAGTTCCCAAAAATCCTCATAAATTTTACTTTAATCTCAATGCCAAATGTTACTGAGTGTACATGCCAGGTATTTTTTCATGATTGTCAAACACAATCTAGAGTCAGTCCTACAATCAATCAGTTCCCAAACCTTACTAAGGCGCTCATTTTCATATACTTCGCAAATATCCCAACTGTACAATTAACGACAATATTTCGATTATAAATCACTTCACCAGGATTTCCAGGTGTCATTCAGTTCAGTTTTAAAGCAGTTTAGAACCAAGGAAAACTAATTCTTAAACCAAGGCTGTTACTCTAACGTGCTACGCCGGCTTAGTTATACGTGGCCGGCGTAAGCACGTTAGTTAATTAGTTTTTTTATATACAGTATATAACTGTTTGTGTGTATATATACACACATACATACATATAGATACAAATAAAAGGTACATACAGATAAAAGGAGAATAAAAATACAAGAAGTAAAAAGGCCTTGTGTACTACGTTCTATGTTTTTTTTTAAACACTTGAACGTACCTTTGTAGCATGAATTCGGTTTAAATTAAAACCTACAAGGAAAGAATTTGGGGTACGATAATCCTGGATCAAGTTAATTGCTTAAACTGTCGCCTACTCTAGGCATTAGTCACCTAGTACTCAATGACAACGTTTATAAGGATGGCACTCATCCTTGCATTCTATGCGTTCACATAGTAATTCTATACACTAAATTTCATAAAAGGAATTTTTCACCATGCACAGAAATATATTTGGGGTGTGTTGCGACACAGTGAAGAGAACATCAGACACCGCGACAATAGGCGAATGAAACACTAACAGCGCGCATGCGCACCGGGATCTTTAACCACATGTGGCTCGGCGGTCCGGTTCATTCGGTGGGTCCGGTTGATTCGCTGGCACTGCGAGAAGAAGGCTGTGCCGGTGCCGTCCGTCATATCTTAAAACCCGGCCAGTACGCCGTGCTGGGCGTCAGGTCAGTGGCGCTTCGCGCGGGCTGAATAAAATGGGTTAGGGGGAAGGATGCTGCTTTACGGACTTTGGCCACTTTTGCGAAAATGGGGTGTTCGGATCTGATCTTTTATGATTGTGGACACACGGTGACAAAAAGGAAGAAAGAAAACAGAGGCGGGGATTGATTTAGTACCTCCGCAATTCCTCGTATTTTCATTTTTTTTCTTTTGAGAAATGATCGCGGAGCTGCTCAGCGGCGCCGTGGCAGTCGTCCTTTATCTGAACACCCTGGACGCTGATTTCTGCTACGATGACAGGTACAGACACCGGCTTCGGAAAGGTGCACCCCCAAGGGTGAGACTTGCTAGCCTCTGTTAAGTTTTACGCGACGGCGTGAATGGCTCCAAGCGTAAGTTGTGGGGTTATGAAAAACTGCAAGAACCCCGCCGTTCAATCTAAACAAGTAACTGGCTACTTTTGTTTGCCTAAGTGTTGTGTGGCACCGGGCAACTTTGCAGAGATTCAGCAATCAAGAGGAATCGTGTCGATTTGGGGATCCGCGCAAACGTGGCTCCATAACCTCTCTTTATGTCCCTATTAAATGAATATTTACTGGACATCATTTACTGGTGGATCGGTGTCTAGACTCTGAAAAATAATATGATGATTAATGTGACAGCTCATGTATGATGTTAAGTTTTTCGGGGAATTTGTGAGGGGACGCAGGTGAATGAACCTCGGTAGGCAACGCGGAAGAGATCCTGTGTTTTCACGGCACGCCCCGGCCGCTTGATTAATTAGTTAAAAGTTACTGTCGTGCAGCCTTCCTCTAGCTTGGAAATGAATTAAATAAAACAATAGACTTGTTAATGCAATTGAGGGATCAGTCACCCTTTATTAAATCTCATTCCATATATTTTATACTTTTTATGAGTTTTTTTTATTGTGCTTTCAGAATTGGTTTTGCTTTTTAAAAATGTTGCATTTCTTCTTCATCAGTAATACAATGCTGTCTAGGTGGTCAGCTGATACGAGATGGGACATTACCATGTTCCCATGGTAAACTGTGGACGTCCTTTGACTTTGAATTACTCGCATTTTTTGCATTAATTTGTGTATTTATGGATTATGCGTGCATAGTGTAGTAAGTAATACGCAAGTGGGTGTCTTGGAAGACATTTACATAATAACAAATACTGTGTTAAGATAAATGTAGGTGTGTGATTGATCTTAGTGTTAACTGAAAGGGAACTAAGGGAGTGCTTTGTGGCTCTTCATGGTTAGGAGAGTGTGCTTATGTCTAGTTTGAATCCAGTGGCCTGCAGAGCAGTTGTATCACTGCTGGGCTTTTCAGCTAGAACCTTAACCTCACAAACTGCTAGGGGGTAATGGATAAATGGCTGAACCCTGTGTTCTGACCCTAGGCTTTGTTCTGACCTGTGTTTGTCATTTTCGTAGGTGAGATGAGTCATATATGAGTAGGATGAAATGTGCCAAACTCAAAGAATTCTGGTATATTTACAGGCTGCCTCGGCCATCTATTGATCATATTCCCTAGCTGTCTCTGTGGCAGTGGCAATTTAACTTTTGTATGTGGTTAGAGAGGTTAGGAGTTCACCATGCACTGACTTTACTAAAGACAATTAGGAAAGAGAGAGGGGGAGAAACAGGGAGAGACTTGTTAGGCTGATGGAAGTTAATGTTAATTAACCCCTTAATGTTTTTTTTTTTGTGTGTTCAGAAAACCTATTTGGTACAGAACGGCACATTCAACTGGTCTCTTTCTTTGTGGAATAGCTTCACTCTGTGCTAAGACCCATGGTTAGCAGGTTGTAACAAGATGCTGGTCTTTGCTGCACCTGCCCTTCCCCAGAGAACTGGGTGAGGACTCTTCTACAAAGTGTTGCTGACATGTTTAGATGGATGGGGTGTTACTTTGTACATGATGAGACTTCATTGGCTGGGAGGTGAGATGATGGTGGAGCACAACTGGTGAAGCTGGCTCTGTAATTGGCTGTCTGCTGATGTTAGCTCATTAAAAATGTTCCTCCTATTGCTTGCAGGTTGGGCAGGGTTGACGCATGAACCACAGTGTATCAATTGTTTATTGCAAATTACCATGAAATATCATTGCTAATGTATAATGCCTGAATGGAGATATATGGTTGATGAAAACTTTGATGCTGAAAGCATCATAATGTGGAAAAGCAAACCAAACACTTGCAGTGATTAGCTGCTCTGGGGGTATTTTCCATACGTCGCTTAAATCATCTGAGATCAGATGCCTCATCTTGGATGAGTTAATGCCGGTGAAACTAATCTGGGATAAGTCAGTTTTTCAAATACAGCTGTGTAGTAGATTTAGTCTAGCTGGATCCATTTATCCGAGATGATTGCGCACACGCCCGCACTGCTTGAAAAGCCCATATATATCGAGTTTAGAAAACTGGATTGGCAAGTGTCTCATTGGACATTTTCCCCTCTATTTAAATGGTAAAATATCACACTAATAATAATAGACACATTTCTCAACTTAGCGTTTATTGGATACTGACTGTAAATTTAAATATAAAGTTTAAATAACAAAAACACAATACAACTTGTGAATAATAAATTAAACTTGGCTTAGTGAAATGCTGCCATACAGGATTAGATTTTTGTTCAGACAGCAATTACTAAAACAAGAAAAATGCCAATCTTGCATTTTTCTTATAGTGCCTTCATCTTCATTTCATTCAATTCCAGTATTCCTTGCACATTAAAACAATGACATGTTCTTAGCACTTCTGTGTCTCCGACGACGGTGCTGTCTGTGATCGGGGCAGAGTAACGCAACTCACACACACACTGCAGTGTTTGAGAGAGCTGCCTGCTGGGGGGGGGGGGGGGGGGGGGGGGGGGGGGGGGGGGGGGGGGGGGGGGGGGGGGGGGG
>JABFEA020000067.1:29864770-29899492 GCA_019775915.2 Cyphomyrus plagiostoma
CCGACGTGGGTGTTGTGTTTGTTCGGGGCTGAGTAACGCAACTCAAACACACACTGCTGTGTTTTTGAGAGGTGCCTGGTGGCCCCCCCCCCCCCCACACACACATACACATACACACACACACACACACACACACACACAGAGTGAAACTCTCTAACACAAGAAAAAAACAGAACTGATAACATCTGACTGATATGGTAAAATTAAAATTTTAACAAAATGATTTTTGATAATTAAAAAAATATGGATGTGCTGCTATGACAACACATCCAGCAAGTGTTTAAAAAAACTGAGAGATCCAGGGTCATGCCAAATCGTCAACAATTACATTTATACTTTTGGCACTTGTGATCTCTACTCCTCAAATGTGGTTGTTGTTAGAATTGTGGTTATGGCTTTAATGTCAAGGGACTGCCTGTTAGCGGCCTGGCCTTCATGATGATTGACAATGGCCTGATGTGATTATTTGCAATGCTGGAGTCCTCATCTGTCATCTGAGGCAGTTTGCTGTGCATTACTGTTTTGCAGCCCTTTGTATTGCTAATATTTTCTGTTGCCACAAGTTGTTTAACGTTGGAATTGTTCGTTTGTGACACTGATCTTTTTTTCCCCATTATTGAACTGTGAAATTGAAAAAGCTGATGGTTTTTAGTCATTTAGTTACTCATCACTTCTAACACACCTAAAGTATTCTGCAGTTTACCCCCATTTATGTAACTGGATATACAACCTGCTTAAAAAAGCACTATACTTTAAATCCTCAGGTGACTACTTTAAGATGTTAGTTTCCATATGATTAGTTAATGGTGTTTATAGCAGAAATGGTAGCAAATTTTCCAGGTTCCAACTTTTACTGGTAGGTGTTGGCATCTCCCAGAGGTGCTATGCTGCTCCTGTGGATATTGTACCGGTCATTGGTTTGACAGACATCCCCTGACAGAGGCTCATGTTGACAGTCTGGTATGTATTTTCTGACACTCGTTTTCAGAGCTGGATTGGCTGACCCTTCAAGGAATTGGAGACGAGCAGAGACCTAGATTAGGTTAGTTCCTTTTTAATTTCCATAAAATCCTTGTACTGTACCCATGAAATATAGAAGTTACCTGTCATATAAAGAAGATGCTCTGTTGAAGGAGACACTGGTTGTGTTATACAGCAGAATTTGTCACTTGAGAGAGATCCATAAAATCTATCTTATCGTTTGGCCCAAAACATAGCACTTTCTGGGGGGTAGCATCATTATTCCAACCTTGGAGTTGTTTGGCTCGCAACCATCAGTCACAATACATTTGAATGAATCCTAGGCTATGCCTAATGGTTCATCTGCTAAAGACCACCTCTGAAAATCTCATACAAGTAGATATGTCTGAAGGGTTAAAATAAAACCAGTACTGGAGGTCTCAGGGGACATTGTTATTGTAATTCAGAGGCACGTGGTTATATTGGTCCATCAGGATTTTTAGTTTGGGCTGACAAGCGTGGGGTGAGTTATCACATCCATTAAATCTATTACTGCTTTTGTTTTAGTTCAATCAGATAATTATAAGCTTATTCAAAGGGAGGTCTAGAAATGATCCATCCTTTTAGGCTATGAACTGTCTAATCCTTTTGTTCTCGTGATGTGATGAAGTCCTAGGCATGTTGGGCTTGTTCTCAGCCTACACAAAACCATCTCCAGGCTGCCTGGTTCATCTGCACCAAGGAGATGCCCCGAGGATGTGTTTCTGTTGACAGGTCCATGGTCCTGAGATGTTAGAGATATGGAACCTACAAGGGGTGACGTTGCATATAGCCCATCAGTTCCACATTGCGAGCTGCCACGTAAATGGCATTTAGAGGTAACTGGGCTTGTAATCATCTGGACTTGGGATCAGTTGTTTAGCACTGTGAGATTATGGCTTCTGTCACGTTGCTGCTGCTGAAACGGTCAGCCGTTTTGTGCTTTCTGGCAGTTATCGTTGCCCTGCTGTACTAGGGAGATGAACTTAACAGCCCTGTAAGATTTCAGAGGAACACAGAGGGTTCTTTAATGCAGTTTTCTGTTTGTAAAGAAACCATTACTTGAGCTTCTAAAACGAGTTGTAAACATTTTTTTTTTTCAATTAGTGAAGGTGTTTCCTTAGTTTTCCCGTGAGATGGGGGTTGAGACTGTGGGGTAACTTGGCATTACATCCTGGGAATCCTCCTTCCAGCTCTCCAGATTGGATCTCTCTCCTCTCTTGAGGCTCTCAAGCGGGAAGGAAAAATATGATAACGAGAGCTCTGCTTGGATACATTTAGTGTGATTTCTACTGTTGTGCACTTTAAACAATGCAGGAAGATAGGAGATGGTCACACTTTGGCGCTTTTCTTTATCTTACACCAGAAGTTTCCTTGGGGAGGAAAAAAGACACTCTTGTTTAAAAAGGACACTAGCTGTGTGTGTATTATTCTTCAGCATTTTTTGAGCATGTCCCCAGCTCATACTCCTGTTTACTTAGGTGGATATTCACCTGAATTTGGTTCAGTTAAATAACTGTTCAAAAGGTACTAGAGCTGCACTTCAAATTACAACTTTTTAGAATGGCTCATATACATCCATACATTTTCTGTAACTGCTCATTCTGCTGAGGTTCTGCTGAGAGCCTATGGGCATAAGGTAGGGAACAACCCCGGATGGCATGTCAACCCATACGCTATTCACTCAAACATGCACACCTAATGGTAATTTAGTCATTCCAATTAACCTCAGCATGTGTTTGGACTGAGAGGGGAACAACTGGAGTACCTGGAGGAAACCTCACAATGCCATGGGGAGAACATGGAACCCTGGCAAAGACTCAAACCCAGATTCCAGAGCTGTGAAGTAATGGTACTAAATGGTGTATTACACTAGTAATGGTGTATGAGAGGGGTTAAGTTATAATTCTGTTGACTTGTGAGGATGGAGTTCAACAACCTCTGTCCATATTAATGGTGCTTTAACAGTTCTGTGTCCTGCACAGGTACTGTCCTGGATCTCAGGGCATCTGTACTAGAAGTTAAAAAAAGCAAATCACGATATAGTGTTTATAAGAAGTGCATCATGTCTATTTTAGGCCTGTGAAATTAACAAAGCCACTCCATACTTGCATCAACATCCATGATGTTACTGAATGGTTTCTCCACATTCTTCTGTCTGATATGAGTCCCAAATTGTATGTTATATCCACCACTGAAGCATCGTAACAGAAACATCCGGAAACTTGTTTGTTGCTAAAAATACTGCTGATTAGATGTTTGACTGTGCATTGTGTTCTCGTTGTTTCCCACAAGCCGCATAATCAACTAAGGAACTTTTGGTTGGGATCATGGAAACCCATAGGCTACATTCTTTCCAGGTTCTGTTTCTTTTGTGTATTTCTTCAGAAACATTAATTTAGATACTATATTTGAGCTTCATCCAAAAAAACAGCATTTATACCTATGGTCACTTGTTCCAAATACAAAAAATTTGAGCCTTTATTATATTTTTAAAGAATGCTTTATAGCTGAATGGGACTGGATTCTGTTGTATTGATCTCCCTTTCCCTGCTTGAAACAAGCATTGGGTCCAGGACACCAGATGTGAAAAAGAGTGACGCTTTTTCCTGACCGCTTGTTTTGCGTTGTTGACTTTTCGGGGCAAACTGGCTGCCTTGGAATGAGCTCCTTTTCCAGGCTTTGGTAGCTCTGCTGAGGCAGCCTTCTCAGACTGGCCTGTCATCAGTCTTCCATCTGATGCTGGCCCTCTGCTGATCATGTGAAAGTGATCAGCTCATGTGTCTTGGCTGTTTTAGCCTTTAAAGAACAGTACTATTGAATGTAAGAATTCCTTTTATGACAATACTGCATATGAATTGTGTGATTGGTAAGCATCTTTTTGTCGGGTTCAGTTGTGGGTCTTATGCTCTTATGACTTATACATGATTCATGATTCATTTCCCTCTCTGTGGTGGATTAATGGTCTTTTCTCATTGTCCCGACTGGGGCAGTATAGGCCCAGTGATCTGTGCTAAATTGTTCAGCTGGTACTGGAGAACTGGCAAGAGGAGGAAGTTAGCCTTTGATTGGATGGTCTGTTGGTCATTAAAGAATATGAGCAATGGGAGAGGACTAGTCTCTTTGCCCCCCTGCTTGGCTGAGAGCTTATGGGTTATGTGGTTTTGCTATGGGTATTTTTCAATTCCCATGTGTTGACTCACTTTAGTAAGAACAAGCACCAGCCACTTGACTTGTTGCTCAGGCAAGGTTGTTTTCAGAAGCAGTGTGACCTTTTTGCCACTTCAGTTCTTTAAATTTAATTTGAGAAAAAAAAAAAAAAAGACATTCCAGCTGCCAATTTTGAGAAATGGATCCTGGCTGTGCTGTGCAATGGATTATGACTTGGATATGGATTATGACTTGGATGCTCCTGGTGTCTTTTGGTAGTTCGGTACTGAGTCCTAGTCGGGTCTGATGGTAGGTGGCTGCCTCTCTCCCTCTGCTATGATCTTGTTCCAGTCCCTGCTCCCAGTATGCCTTACGCTAATGGGATTAGCGGTGGTATTCTGGTGGGGGGGTTGAGAGCTTGCTCGATTGGAAACAAAAAGTCCCTTGTGGGCCGATTGCAGTGCGGGCACTGTGGGCCAATGTTGGGAGCGCTGGCGCGGGTGCCGGAGCTGGTGACACTCGCTGACCCCGATTCTATGTTCACCCGCTGTTGAGTGTTGTGTGGTCCAGCCGCTCTCATCTGTTATGCCAGGGTTTTCTATATAGCTGTGTGTGTGTGTGACCAGCTGAGGCCTGCTGGCTGCTTGTTTGGGCCCCCAGAAAGTGCCCCTCTGTCCAGCCAAACAACAGGTCTAAATAAGTGGTCTGATGTGAATCGGCAGGTCAAGACGATGGTGGTGATGTTGCAGCCAAGTGCTTGAGATACCTGTATCTGTGTGTGCCTGTGTGTGTGTGCCCAGATATTACGGTGGTTTCTACAGAACAGTCTTAGCTTCTCAGATCTTCTTCAGCCATAGCCAAAATAAAAGAGCTGCTCAGGCTGGAGAAGCATTGACTATTCTGATGTCATTGTTGAAGTAAGCGTAATGGCCTCCTCTGTGGCGCCGGCTCCATACTGAAGTGAATGAAAGGATGGCATTTCAGTAGACATGCTGAATGGACACGCAAACACACCCCGGGCACATCCACCCTCGGCGCATGTTTGCCCCGAGGCATCTCTCACAAACTGTTGGGCTTCTTGGGACACTAAAACTGGGCTGAACCTCGCATCATGACCTCCCTTACTTCTCACCGGCTCGATCCATGTGGTTAGCTCAGCTGTGTGCTTCTCGGACAATGGGCTTAAGTAATGCTGCCGTGCCAAGGAGTTGGGCCTAGACCTCTTAGGCAATAACAGATGTTATGAATGGGGAAGAGCTCATCTGTTTTCGATTAGCTAATTGGAATTGTTGACAATTCCTGTCTGCCTTGAAAATTTTCACACTTTTTGTTGTATTCTTTACAAATGTTAAAAGCAGCTTGCTTGGCGTAACACTGTATATTGGAGCAATTTTCATATGGGCCAGCTGTACTATATTGAAAACAGAACCTTAGCATTGACCGAAAACGCAGTGATAAGAAGACATCAGTCAGCTTGGTACAGTGATACATGTACCCACAAGCGTAATTGGTTTGAAGACACAGCTCATGGGCACAATTTCTCATGGGTACAAACAATTTTTCCCATAAGGAATAATGGGAAATGGGATTAATTGGTTTTCCGGCCCTAAAATACCCCCATACAAAACATTTATAGGCACAATAATTGAGATTTTAGTAATAGTCTCAATCAATACTACTTATACTATCATATTTTTCGGCATATCAGACACATTTTCATCTTTAAATGCATATAAAAACTGTGCTATGGCCGTACACGAAAGAACCCCAGTCCCGTAGGCTAGGCTGCTTGGCGGAGCCTACAGCGAGTATAAAAAAATTGTTGCTAACCTTAAAACACTGAAAGACAAGCCTAAATATTACAATAAATTGTGCTACTAATAATATTCCTTTTTTATACATTTTATCAGTGCTGTCACAAATTTACGAGAAACTTCTTATGATATGGCAATCAGTTAGCCTCTGCGGGAAGGATATGTACCTCTTTCCCATATTGTAACGCACATCACAACAACACAAGATGCTGTGAGGGTCTGACCGCTGCTGACCCGCGTGGGCAAGTTTCCCTTTTTCCCCATTGTTTATGCATATAGAGATAACGAGGCGGGCGGACTCGCAGTACTGCTCATGGCTCCAAACATTGCTTGAGGGTACAACGAGATTTTATTAAATAAAAATGCTTGTGACTTAAGTTAGTCGTTGCTTCAGACGCTCGTGGATACAAGTACCACTGTATAATACTGGATTGTGCCTATAAAGCTATGTGTGTTATATGTAAAATTAATGAACCCTGAGTGAAATATTGTAGGATGCGTGTAGAGGCCAGTATTGTGGCCTCTATTTGTTTGCCAAGATGGTGATAGTGATGTGCCATTGACTCTGAGTCGTGATCTAAAAACTCCTAGGTTCAAATTCCAGAAAGAGGAATGGTGCTTCATGCTTGAATGTGTGGCCAGTGCAGCTCTCTGAATGGATTAGTGTGGAATGAGCTCTCTTCAGATGCCTGTTTGTAAATGTAAATCTCAGAGTGATATTTCCAGAGAGATGTGGTGAGAGGGAGGCAGCTCACACTATTGACTTTTCAGTCATGTCCTCTCTCTCTGGGGTCCCCATCGCCCCCTGCTGACTGGCACGTCTCCCAGCACTGATGACAATCTGGTGCTACCTGGCACCTCCTTGTTCACATTCATGGGTCCGCTGGTGGCTGTGACCTAATGCTCAGTCCTCCAGCCACCTGATCAGCTTCAGTTGAGCACCCCCCCCCCCAAGCTTCTCTGAGGGGTCTCAGAACATGGTTCTCAGAGTTTGTCTGAGGGTTAGCCCTTCGCTGCTGCTCTGGGCCTGTTTGCCTCTTGTGTTGGTCTTTGGTCTTTCTGGTGGCTGAATATTGAGGGGTCTTAGGTCCACTACCGTGAAGGCTGGTTCATACTTCTCAGCACAAGTGCAACAGTCACATATCCACTATGTATCTGCGTACACAGAAACGTTCATACTTCTCCGGTCAAGCTATGTACTTTGCAAACGTTAGAGCGCACACATCTGCTAATATGAATTCGGATAAGTATGAACTAGCCTTTACTTCTGCTTGCTGTGCTGCCTTGTGGGCTGAGGGTAAGAAGTATGGCATTTCTGTGATGTAGATGCATCAGCGAGATGTGGCATTGAAGTGATCTTCCGAGGGGAGTAGTCTCAAGTGAGGAAAAAAATGCATTGGGTTTAAAAACCATGTCAAAATCAATTCTAAAGCTGTTTTAAGATGTAATTTCATCCAGTTCATTGATCATGGTTTTCTCATGTGATCACAACAATGATGCATGTGTCTCCTACCCCCATGGTGTCTGGGATTACTTTCTGCTCTCAGTTGTCAGTCAGTTTAACCAGCTTTAGTCCTGGTAGTGGCTGACTTGGCATGCCATAGATTTGCTTTGTCAGGAATGGTTGTCAAGGCTAACAAAGTTTCTAATGTGAAAAAGACAGAAGTGAGGTTAGCGGTTCTGTGTTTTCTATGGCCTTATAAAACTGTATGTCTCAATTTGCTGAAGAAAGCCTTATTGGATTAACAGGCAGATATTTGTTACTTGAGGGGGCGTGCAAAGCATGAGTGGTTAAAATGCTCAATTGTCGTTATAATCCTAATTACAACCAGTGGCAACACTTCTCTTGAAGTTACAGGAATAAAATGAGCTCTGTAAACAATTTAGCTACTTTGTGTGCCACCGATGGCGCCGATGATTAACAGGGACTATGGGACTAAAATTAGTGTGAGCTCATTTGGATTTTTCGTGCCTTCTGTTTGTAAGCAGAAGCTGATGGTCCTGTTCATCTCCCTGGACCATCAGGTATGTTGAGCTCTTTAAAACTCTGAAGAGTGATATTTTCTGTGACCCAGTGGTTGCTAGAAATTATTTTTTTTCACCAATGTTTGTTTATGTAGTTTTATTTGAAGTTATGAAGGTATGTTCACTGAATCTGTGTTGGGTGTCTGTTTTTTGACTTCTCTCACCCAGGCAGAGAGAAACTGGGAGGATGAAATTTGCTGATAAAAGATGTACTGGGCATGATGCTCCAGCAGTAGACCCAGTAACATCAGTGTAGAAAAGACAGATTTCAGTACCAGGAGTTCTGTAGTAAAGTAGGTGTGTGTTTGTGTGTCTGGTCCAGTAGCTCAGAAGAGGTCTGGAAAGGCACTAAATTTGTTTTGCTGTTTCAGACCAAGAGCCAAGGCACCGCTGAAGTCAAATCATGTGTAGAAATCCTTAACATGTTAATCACATACTCTCACATGTTCCTGTTTTATTTTACTCATTTGCGGGAGGAGAAAAAAGCAAGGTTGTTTTTCACGGACACACGTATATACTCATGTACTGAAGCATGTGGTCCTTTGACCTGAGGAAAAACATTTCACCAATGCTAAGAGAAAAAAAGAACATTAACAAGAACTTGCCCTTTGTGTAACATTTCACAGATTTTTTTTGTCAGTTTGTGTTGGAAGATCATTGTCATCCCTGACCTTTGACCAATACTTAATGTTTCTGGTCAATGGAATTGTGTTTTTTGATGGTTGTATTCCAGAACCTGCTTTTAAATGTGTTCAGGTACATAACAGATCATCAGAAGTATATCAATGTTATTTGAAACAGTGATTGATAAATTCTTGGGTGGGGTGAGATTCAACTTTTCAGTGTTTGTTAGTCACCCTCATTCATCTTGAAGAGAGCAGACATTCAAAATGAGATTGATCAAGTGGTTTAGCAGTTCAGATTTGGGTTAGGTTCATTTGTGACCCAAATATGACATGCCTGCAAAGGTGAGTAGAGTAATTAAATGGCAGTTATTGCTGTGTTTAATCAAAGGGTGAAAAATGTACCTCCTTTGGAGTGATGCTTAGAGTGGAAATGCTCATTAAACATTCCTGACCATTTATGGTGAGCAAGCAATTGTCTTCTTGTAAATGTGAAGGAGACCAAAGTAATGTTCCCTCAACATTCATAGGCGTTGTCTTCAAGCCACGTGGGTGGTACAAGCCCTGGGCTATGAGAAAGCCGATTGGGTACCTAGATGGTTCAAATTATAGGTAGATGACCGTATGGCCATCTGTGTTTGGAAGGACTGTTAGAGATGTGGTCATTCGGGGAACCTCAAGCTGAGCATTTGAACATTACTTCATTGAACTCTAGACTAGCATCATAGCCTTTTGCTGCACTGTTCCTCTCCACCTTATGTGTTTCCTTTGTGTGTCTTGCACTCCAATGTCATTTTTATACACCAAAAATCCATTTTTCCACTGAAGATGCTAAGTATGCTAACCACGTTAACCGTGCCAAACACTCATTAAGAGGAGTTTTTAACATTTCCGCTGTCCTGTGTATTTTGCGCTGTGTCCATTGTGTTGCTCCAAGGTTGTGACTCCTTAAGTATCTATTAAGTCAAAAGGGCCTGTCATGGAGGGCCATTTTTAGGTCTTCTGTATCTTTGTTTTACCTGACCGGCTTGGGGCAGCAGCAGGCTCTTGTAAAGTAGGGTCACGTCTGAGAACAGTCCCTGGGTGCCGTCTCCTAATAATGCTGAGGATTTAGAGGAAACATGTCCAAGTGCTCATTAAGGCTGTCAAGATGACTTTTAGCAGTTTTATTTCCCATTGTGCAATTTATTGATCACTGTGACTATAAATATTTGACATTGTTTCCAAATATAAAAATAGGTTATCATCAGTGAAACTATTGCATTTGAGTCTTAGGTTGATTTGTTATAACAAATTGAATAGATGAATTCAATAAATATTGTAACAGTCAGATGAGTACAGGGTGATTTTTCCATTCATGATTTTGCTCAGGCTTGGCAGCAGAGGGAAAAATGCAGTTAAATGAATAATTACTAGGAGATCTTTCATAGTAAACAAATTGTGTCATTAACCTGGGATTTGAAATGTAGTGATGTACGTCATATGTATTGTGCCTCTGTCAACTTTCTGAATTACAGTACTTTAAGTAGTGTATTTATCACATACTTTCCTTTGTGTATCTTGTATTTATTCTCTTTCTGCATTGTAACTAATTGTTACTTTTCTGTTGTCATGGTATCCCCAAGTTTCCAGTGGCCTTGGTTATATGCCAGAGATAGAGACCCAAAACACCTGCTAGATGTTTTGTCTGGTTTGTGATTTTTACATTTACATTACCAAAGAGACTGACATGAGGGTGCTGGTTAGATGTGGATGATAAGGATGCTCTGCTGGGGGTAATGACCTTTTACAGCTGAAGATTGATGGTCATCATACATGGGTTTATTTAATTAGAAGCACCTCCCTGGACCTCTGAATGCCACCCTGTACCTTGGTTTCCTTCATGAGGCAGTGCAGCATTTAGAAATCTGTGTATTAAAATAATGGAAGACATTCAGCAGGCCTGAAGCATGATTACACCACCATTTTTCAGGCTGGAGCAGCACTACTCGTGGCCTAGGGGCTTGTTAGGTTCGATAAGCTGCTCTATCACACACCACCAAACTGAACACAGCAGCCCACTCGTAGGTCAGGGTGCATCACGCTTTCATGCTTGCTGGACAGCTAATAGGTACACAAGTCATTTGTGGCAAACCCTTGGGAGGGCACTATCAGGGTATATCCGGGTGGTCGTACCACGTATGTCACCTCTAATGAGCTGAGTTCTGAAGTGCCACTCGCCAGAATATTTTCAGTGTTCAAGATAATATTCAAATTGTCCTTGGAATGGGCAGAGCTGGTGGAATCTGTTAGCAACCAGCCTCTGCATCTAGGAAGGTTCAGCTTGTCCTTGGGATTCAGCTAGTGAAGCATATCAGAGCTCCCCTTTAGGGTCCTCCATGGTTTTGAAGCCCCCAAACACCTCCTGCCAATTCTTTCACTGTATCGAATCACTGGGAGTCGGGCAGAATGTGATTTGTATTCCTTATATCGATCATCTCACTTTGTCCATACACTTAGTCGCCTCATCTCTCTGCTTTCGCAGATTGCATTTCAAGTACCATGTTAGAGCTTCTTAATATGAGGGATTATACACTATTAGGTGGAACATTTGAGAATGTCCTGCACTTTTACCTTCTCCCCTCCTCTCTAAGGGATCTGCTCAGTAATATTGATGATAGTAGTCATTAGCACGTTCTTCCTGAGAGAGTGGCAGTTCTTTGTTTGTTCGAGTTGAAACTCATTTGACCGCTGATATCCTTTTTGCAGCTAGGAGCCCCAGTGTGACTGTTTTTTTTTCTTTTGACAGTACACAGGTGGCCCCCGTACCTACCACGGACACTCAGATAATGGAATGTTGCTGGATATGAGTCAAACTGATGTAGAAGGCGGTGAATTAGGCCCCTTTGAACTGGTTATATTGATATATCGCTGTAATGTCTAAACATAAACAACATTATTTAGCTCCAAGGACCCCCCCCGCTCTCCCTTGTTTGCTAAATAGCAGCAGTAACTGATGACAAGGGGGGAGACCATTTTTTAGCTGCCCTTCTAGGCATTTAGCTTTCATTTTATTATTCCAAAGCCCAGGGGTTTGTTACCATTGTTCTATTACCTAAAAGAGCGAGGGGCCATTTTTCTTCGTTCTCTTAGCCAACATTTGGTTCCCAGTAGCATTGAGGGGCTAGCTATCTGTTTTTTCTTATGAGTTTAATAACTCTTTGGTACATTTTCAGGTTCTTTGGCTGCATCATGTGTGGGCCCACAACTCTGACAAAGGACAGGTGCTTAGATAGATAGATGGACATATGCAATGGTGTGTATATTTAAAAATTAATATTAGTATTTTTCATGGTTGTTGCTAGAAATTCTGAGCAAGATTTTTTTAACAATTCAATAAAAGGTATTTCATAATAACATGTGTCATATGTATAATCTTTAGATTGTATTTTGCTGTGGTTTTCATTAGTCTTATAAAATATTTTATAATGCAAATGTGATTACTTAAATGGTTAAAATTATATTTCACAATAAATTTGAACTTTTCATATGTATTTCCAAATTATGGTTTTCCAAAACAGCTTTGTATTTCAAAATGCTGCTTTTCATAATGATGTGCTTTGTCAATCTCTTTGATGGGGGTGGGACCATTTGATAAGTGGGATGTCAGTAATGTTTCTTGGGAATATAATTTATACTTTGGTGTACTGAAGCACCCTTGTTAAATGCTGGGTCTGCTGAATCTGCCAGAGTATCAATACCCCTTCAACACCCCTGGTTATCGAGTTAAACCAGTAGTAAAGCAATATTACTGATTTTAGCTTGAACCTATTGTGTCAAATGGGAAGCTGATCCAAACTGTTGCAGAATTTTCATCATGTGTGGGCTTTTCCATTTCGGTCCAGCTTGCTGGGAATGATGGACCATGCAGCATAACTGAAGCAGAAGACCTGTAAAAATCAGTGGACCAGTAAAAGACCATTGGTAGTTTAGCTAAAGCACAATCCCTTTGTGTGACTGATATGGAGTGTAACTTTTTTTTTTTTCTTTCATGGCTGTGGCCTCCTAAAATTTATCTTGGAGAAAACCATAGCCCAGGCTCTCATGAGCAACTGTTTCCTAGTAATGTGAAATGTACAGTTTGGACGCCCTTATCCATTTATGTTGCTCTTCCCAATGTAGTATTGTTTTGTATTTAAATATGTGGACAATGAATGCTCTCTCAAAACCTTCAGGGCAAACACTGAGGAATGAGAGCCTCCTTGGCAGGCCTTTCAATGCAGATAATGGCATAGCTCCACCAGGTTATTTATTTTCGGGTTCAACAGGACTGTCAAACAGACATGATTTGACAGGGTCTTCTGGCTGGAAAGGGCAAAACATTGGGCTCGATTGCTGTTACTGATGAATGTGAGATTGATATGAATATCAGTACCTGTACAGGAAAGGGAAAAATTACAGTTGTTTGGGGTGGGGGAAACCTGTTTTTCAGGATTAATCTGCTTTTGTATTGTCAGAAGCCAAGATTAGTTGCTCTAAAATGACATTGTATAGTAATAATTTATCTCCTGAAAGGTTATGCTATGGAGGACATTATATTTGATAGTATCTTTGATTTCTGTGTATGCCGTGATGGAAAGTAGTGAAATATTCATCGGCCAAAGAGTCTTATAGTCTATATTGGGGAGAGAAAAGTAGCTAATGTTTGTGATGAATACTAATGCCTAATCGCGCCCATCTCTGCCTAGTCACATGGGCATCCGTGACTGTGGTCATATAAATGCCAGCTTGAGAACATGCCATGAAGATTTTAGTTACTAAATAATCCTTGCATTTTCAATGTCCACCACTGCAGTGACCGTATTGATTGGGTGGAGATTCTTCTTAATTCTACAGTAATGGACCCTATCCCAGAAGGAAATTGCACTCACCCGCGCTGAGCTGCAAATGCAGTATTTGGTCCAAGACGTCCTCTTAATTCCCTAATGTCCCCAAAGAAGGGTACTTCTGAAGAAAGGCACAGAAAAACACAAATGGAAACCTACCCATGGTATTGACCATAAAAGAATCCATATTTATTACTTAAATATTTCTAATTAAGCCTCATAATCCTAGGATTCCTTGAATTAGCATTTTACTTCCAAAAAGTGCATGTTTCCCCCCACCCCAATCATCTGAAGATTGTGGTTCAACCTGCTATCAACACTCTTCATATATTGTGGCTCATTGAGGGAATGTAGCAGGTGGACTTGACTTTTTTTACATCAAGAATCAGGCTGACATTGGCGCTGGAGGGCGACATGTTTTATGGTCACTGTGCTGTGTTGTGGCCTGTCTGTTGAAGGTGAAGGAGTTTCCAAATTGATTCACTCTGTAAGCCATAGTTACTGATATTTAGCCTCCTTTTGAGCTCTTTCTTGCAGGTTGTTAAAACATAAAATATGAATGGACTAATTTCAATGGACTCAAAGCTTGTTTTAGATCAGGGAGATCGGTTCCTAGGGGGTGGTTTGTGGCTCACTGGAATAGGCCTCTGTGCCTGTGATTGGAAAGCTGGTGGTTAAAATCCCATCCATGGTAGAAAAGTTACATCTCCATTAGGCCCTTCAGCAAGGCACTCCACCCCTGAAAGATACTCCAGGGGGTGCTGATCCCAAGTAGATTAAGATAGATATGTGAAACCTAAAGACATTTTTATGTACAGCGGTACCTTGATTTGCGAGCATAATTTGTTCCCGGAAACGTGCTCATAATCAAAATGTATATCAAAGTGAATTTTCCCATAAGAAATAATGGAAACTCAGATTAATCATTCCGCAACCCAAAAATATTCATATAAAAATGATTAATACAAAATATAAAGTAAAAGTACATAAAAAAAATTAACCTGCACTTTAACTTTGAAAAGAATCGTGGATGGTGTGAGGGAGACGAGAGAGAGGAGGGTTATTTCGTTGGACGACTCACTATAACTAAACAGAATCAATGCTATCTGT
The DNA here is from genome assembly GCA_019775915.2 of Cyphomyrus plagiostoma. Taxonomy (NCBI): domain Eukaryota; kingdom Metazoa; phylum Chordata; class Actinopteri; order Osteoglossiformes; family Mormyridae; genus Cyphomyrus; species Cyphomyrus plagiostoma. The sequence goes on from JABFEA020000067.1 coordinate 29,879,357, forward strand.
TGACTAGAATCTTTTGCTTTGTGTGACTTTAATAAGGAACCTATCCAATGACAGCGGCTTTTGTCTCCTTTTCGTTTTTGTGGAAATGTGGACATTGAATCTGTTTAACGACAATGCATCGCTTGCACTGCTACACCCTTATTTAGGTGGTGCTTTTTTTTTTTTTTATACAAAATTTTGACTATACGAGTGAGGCACGCTGATTGAGACAGAGCATGGGAGACTATTACCCACAATCTCACAGCGAGAGAGAGGGAGAGAAGACGCATCGGCTCACTTGTGATCACGTGACGCAAGACAGACAAGGCGTATATATAAAGACCTCGCTTGTTTATGAAGTTAAAATGTATTGACACTCGCAGACCAAGTTACTTGCAATCCAATGTTTTACTGTATCTATATTCGTTAGGGGCCAGATGAGGTGGCTCGGGCATCTGGTGAGGATGCCTCCTGGATGCCTCCCTGGTGAGGTGTTTCAGGCATGTTCCACTGGGAGGAGGCCCCGGGGAAGATCTAGGACACGCTAGAGACTATGTCTCTCTGCTGGCCTGGGAACGCCTCATGATTTCTCCGGGGGAGCTGGACGAAGTGGCTGAGAGAGGGAAGTCTGGGTTTCCCTGCTTAGACTGCTGCCCCCACGACCCGACCCAGAAAAGCTGTAGGGGATGGTTGGATGGATGTATTCATCCCTGTGTAAATAAAGCCTCATTTCATTTCAGTTGGGTTAATCTCCTTGTGATTTCTCTGACGGTTGGCTGAGGATTTTCTCTGCTTTTCCTGGCTGCGAGGGCTTTGCAAGGCTTGTCCTCTGGGCTATGAATCACCACTGGGGTGCCAGGGTCCTGCAGAACCACCCCACTCTGGGGCAGCTCACCAGGCAAGGCTTATGCCATGCCATGCCATAAACACCCCACCCCTCACCCCATACCGACAACTGGTGGCTCATTTTGGTGAGGTTCCCTTGCCTCTGTAGCGGTTCCTGACGGTATCCCGTCATTAGTTTGTGCTGCCAGCTTCCCATCCTGGCCATTTAAAGCTGCAGGTTTATCTGGCTGGGGGCAAACAGCTACTTGGCTGGGGAAGGGGGGTCCCATCTGCACCCTATTTGTTTTATCATTTTAGTTCTCTAGCCCTGAAAATAAACATCACATTTTGGTACTGAAACCAATGAAATGCTGCACTGGTAGTCAATCATATGATTTATATGAAAATTGTTTATATAAATAATAAATTATTTATTATTTGACGGGACTACTTTATGTCATTTTTGCGGGTGAGGAGCGGAAATTTCTGCGGTAGGGTGGTATAATAAAAATCTTTCCCGTTGGTCAAATTTATATCGTATACCATTTATACCCAGTACTATGAGTAACATCTGCTGAAGGTCAGTGTTGAATAATTACCCTACAGGCAGACAGGTGACTTATTTTATAGAAAAGTGTGTCCTCACCCTAAGTTTTACAGTGCCCCATGGCTGCAAATTTAGTTAGCTTTTTTTAAGCAATGGTACCGCTTGGGAGGGTGGAATCCTTTTCGTTCTGGAAGACATAATAAATATTGAACATCGCACTATACATTCCAAACAAAAGTGCTCATCAGATATTCAGCTGTGACACAATGATGCATTTTGGAAAGATATCCATTTTTTTTTTTTTTTTTTTTTTAAAGAGTGCCTTTGAAGCATGGGTTAATGTGAACCAATGCACTTGTGTAAATATGGATACTGGTATTCTTTCGTTTGATGGACAGCAGTTTTGTTGTGCCATCTGTGATCGTTGTGACACCTCTAGAGCAAAATTGTACAGAAACACAGATGTGATTATCACAGCATAAGCCTGTCCAGCCTGTGGTTTGAACCTAGTCAGTTTTCAGCAGGTGATGGATGCCCAGTTCTCCATTGCTACTGGTTTCAGTAACTCCCTTTTACCAATATTTGCTCTGTGATAAAAGTAGTTTTAACGCCTCTTCACCTTCTCCCTGTAAAAAATATCTTCTGACAACCTTTGCAAACTGATATTATTAATAAGCCCATTCAGTATGGGTTCGGGTTTTGTAGCAGAATGGAGCCCTCTTAAACTGGGTCTTTGGAAGATGTCCATCATTCGTAAATTTATGTTTACATGTCTATCTGCCAGAGTGCAAACGCTCAGGAGACAAATTTGTCTTCTCATACTATTCACAGGTTAACCACTGTTGGACCCAAAGCAAATCCAGACCACATACACTTGTTTTTATATGGGGGGGGGGGGGGCTTCAGCTTTCTCTGCCAAGAAAATCTGTTAATTTTCATTTGCAATTCGAAAACCATATTTGGGCTGTCACTGAACAGGGTGTACGGGCAAGTGGAATGGAATGAAATCTTTGAAGAGTGATACAGCAAAGAGGCCATCTTGTGATGTGAACTGTGGTAATGTATGCGTGAGGAAACCTCTACTGGATTCTCAAAATGAAGATCATGTCTGTTGAACTGCTTCCCCATATTCCTAAGAGTGTTGTACTTTTGTTCTTTGTTGATAAAACTTAATGAGATTAAACTAGTGCCTAAGCAGCTCTGTCTTGCTGTGTTTAGTGTAAATCGGATAATCTGAGTCCTGTTTGCACTGTGACATCCCCAGCATCGAACGCTGGGCTCCCAGTCCGCTGTTTTTGATCGGTCCCCATAACAAGTCTTGACAAGGAATTGGAATCTGCCACCACACTGACAACTGAATATTCAAGCCCCCTATATTCGCTCCAGCTCAGTGACTTCTGGGCCAGACTGCAACCCCGCATACCATCAGATGTCTCATCATGGCAGGGATACAAACCAGTTTCTCTCGGTGAATATAAATGGCAAACAGGAAGAACTATAAAAACAGGAGGAAAAATTTGTCATTGGCTGGTTTACGCATGACAGCTTGATGGTGTTAGATGATACCTATGAATTGTTTTTCTTCTGGGATTCATTTTTCAATTTTGCTGCCTTCATCAGTGATTACAGGTCATTGGGGAATGAAGCTGGATCTGAATATTTTGCTTCTGGTTAGTTCCTAACTGTCTTCTTTACCCATTATGGTCACTGGTGTCCATATGCAGGGAAAGTGACAGGCCCGATGTCCACCTTGACTTTCAGATTGCTGCAGAGAGAGGAGGAGCTTGGAATGGCAAGGAGTCTGGCTGCGATGTGCTCATTTCAATCTCCCTAGCACTACCCACAATCCTTTGCTTTGTGGCTTGCTTTTGGAAGAGCAGACTAATATGTAGTCCTCTGTCATATCTCTCTTCTAAGCACAGATGCACACAGGATATGGCACGTGTCATGTGTATTTCCTGAAGGCTCACCTGATATAAGGTTTTCATTAATAAGGCTAAGGTGAACATCCCGGCTATGTTTTGCTGAACCAACATTAACTCCTAAATAAGCATAACACCTCCTCTACACACCACTCATAGCACAGCCAGCCGTTTGCGTGGCTGCTTTTTACAATACATCGTTCAATGTGCAATTTTGCTCTGAGGCTGTATTGATAGCTGCTTCCTGGTTAGAGGTACCTGCCACATCCATTTGATTGCTTTGTTGCTTTGGGTGACAGCTTGTGGGGCCCTGAACAGCAGGACCTATACAGACTGGAAAGTTTATGTGCAAAAACTGGCCCAGTTAACCTGCAAAGACACTGATTATTTTTTGTTCTTCTGAACGTACTTTTGTTTTTTTTCTTTTCAGGTGTGGTACCCGGCTGGCCTTTTATTCTCCCTCATTATAATGTTTGCTTGCTTTGAGCCAGCTAGTCTATAAAAACTGTCTGCTTCATTTTTAAAATGAAGCGCGTTGGTTGCAAATTATTGAAAAATCCATTGTTCCTGCTGGTTCCCCTGATGTTAACTCCATGCATCATGCATTTGAAGTCCTGATTTTGTACCTGTTTTGCCCAGCTGGTCTCTGGCAACAAGGGTTGAGGGGGTCCCTGGGGTATTGTCAAATCACCAGACCAGCTTGTGAAGGGGCTCTCCGGTGGACTCCCCATCTTCCGCCCATGCGTAGTCCATCGTTGCTCCCATTTACTTATTTCATTCTTAAAAATTCATTAAAACTACAAAGTGTTTTTTTTTTTTTTTTTTTTTGGGATATGTGGCAGTAAAAATGTTATCTGATCAGTAAAACCGAACACTGTGTGATCTCTCTAGGTCAGCATAGCAGCCAAGTTACCAATAAGTCATGCTCATGGGAGTTTTACGTACACAAAAATGTTCTGAAAGCAGAAGGAAAAATTATTGGTTCATAAAGAAAATTAATCATATCGTAAAGGTCGGTCCAACCAATTAGAAGAGGCAGAACCAACCAATCAAATTTCTTGGTGCCGCCTCCTCTACTTGCTAGGACCCACCCTCCTCTATAATCTTTAAGGTGTGCAGTGTGGTAACCCTATGGATGTTTGATGGGCTTATGAACACAGACATCACATATGAACTGGAGTCTTGTAGCTTTGTCGTTAAGGAAGCGGTTTTAAACCAATACTTTGCAATCATACACTTTTTCTGTAAGCTGTACATTTTTAGTAAAATACATTGGGATATAGCAGCAAGCCTCCCCCAGCAGAATTTTCACCTTTTGTTTGCCTTAAAAGAAGCACAAGCCCTGGCCTCAAAGTGCTGACACGCCTAACCTAGCACAATCTGGGGGGTCTGTTTAAACTGAGTGCTGCCATTCCCAGAGGCTGCCTTGGACGGGGGGGATGCTCATTTTGGGGGTGCTGATTTCAATATTTAGGTACTTTTAATGGTGTCTGCATATTTCTAGGAGGCAGACTAATTGCTTTGTGTAATTACATTCTATGTGCCCGGAGAACCTTGGTGTAGTGCTTTTACAGGGAGCATATAATATGAAACATTTACTTTGATTCTCCAACACTGTGGCACCTTCAAATTTCCATCTGCAAAGGGATTTACCACCACACACACACACACACACACACACACACACACACACACACACTTCTCTGCCATGGAATGGTCTGGGTGAATGTTGTGCATCACTCCATCTGAGACCTGTCCTTAGCTCCAGCTGACTGTTGAGGACTTGCAGAGGCTGATTGGGCAGTTCTCTAATTTACTCATGCAGTGGTTCCCGTCTGGCTGGACAAATAGTCTGTGCACCAGGATGCTCAGTACATCAGCATCATTTCATGTGTTTACAGACAATGCACACGTAGCTTACAAAGCATGTGTTTGTTCATGTTCTGCTTTATCCTGCATATATTACAACAATATGTTCCAGCACAAAAACCTCAGGGTCCAAAATCTCAAATTTAGCTAAACTGTAATGTTTTTGCTACCTTACAGCAAACAAAATAACTCCCTCAATGTTTCACACCAAAGGTGTATTGTATGTCAGTGTAACTTTTTATTTTATTTTATTGAATCCATACACAGCCTGAAGGCTTCACTGATGCGTGTTCTTTAGTTGGAAAATAAATTTTAAGCATGACTGGTCAATAGGCTTTTTCAAACCACTGAAAGTGGTAATTATGTTTGGAACTTTATAAGTAGATCCATGTTCATAAGGAATACAACCAAAAACACTGGTTGGTCCTCAGGAGAAATGCGTTTTGTGTTAAATTTGATCCTTTCGGTATTCTTACCCCATATGTTGATGTGGGACTGGGGCATGTGGCCTGAATAAGGCTCCTGCATGGCCACATGGCCCATGGCTTTGTCACAAAGTCGGGTAGTAACCAATGGTATGAAGAAGCAGAGGTCGTGCTTGTGAAACTTGGTCACATAGGTGCCTGGGAAAGGTTAGCTTGCAGGAGGTATAGCTAGTGATGTGCACAAATGACCAATGAGATGCTAGAGCAAAGGTCATATGTGTCTTACCTAACCAATAGAAGAGCTAATCCCCCAAAAACTCTACTGCTGTATTTTTGCAGTCTCCGGACACCCTTCAATTATCTCAGCACAGCTTATATTCTGGGAATACACTCTTACAGACTGCCTAACAAGAGTGGGACAAAGTGTATCAGGCCCCTGCATAATGTGCAGAGCTGCATTTCAGACCCCCTTGGCCTTATCATTTTGCTGCAGCTGTTGTACACTAAGGTTACTTGTGTGTCACATTAACACATTTCCTGCGTTATCGGTTACTTTTTAAAAACATTGTGCAGCTCTTAATTTTTCAGGCCTCAGTCTGTCATAGCCCCTCCCCCCCCCCCCCCCATTACTTTAGCGATATTTGAGCTCCTTTGGGTCGGTGGGTGGGCTTCACTGACCGTGCCATCCCTCTAGAGAGCTTGGTGTCCCGTTTTCACAGTGCCAGGAGCTGTTCTGCTGAAATAGCCACCTTCCTGTTTAGGGTGGCAATCTGTTTTTGTCTGACGACTCTGCACTTCACATCTCGTGTCCGTTTCAAGCGTGTCCTTTGGTGAGTGTTTACAATAATATGCAAAGGGTAGGAGACACTGACATTGGCCTTTTGTGTCCCATTCTTGTGATGTTGTTAATCACTCTGAAATTTTGTTAGATCAGGGGACCAGCTCCAGGAGGGCATTTTATGCACTGTCCAGCCAGGGTTTCTTTGAATAAGTGTTTCATGTATAAGTATATCAGCTTCAGAGCATGTGAGCGGAGTGCAGCGGTGAGAATTTCCGCTCCTCGCTCACGAGGCTGTTGGCTCCTCCCGCTCTTCCGCTCTAATTCGCACTAAGCCGCTCCACTTAACACCGCTCCTCGCTCCACTGAAATTTCCTGCTTTACTCAAATCGCTCCACTCTTGCTCCAATTTAGAAGAGGGACAAATAATCTGCATTCCTAACTAATGTCACCTTAAACTGAAGCCTTATATCATAAAGAAATATGAGCATCGGCAACATTGCCACTCAGAAAATATTTTTTTAAGCAACATATAGGCAACAACGGACACATTTGGCAGTGTCATTCCACACAAAAATAGGCTTAAAAATAAAGGAATCGGTGGTCTTAATAGCCAAAGAATACACAGGCTAAGCATCCATGTTTTAAATTCCTCAATTTTTTTCTGTTCATGCTCTCTATAAAATAAAATTTCATTTACAGTGTTACGTGAACTTTAAAAAATCCTATTAGACCTACTTTGAATGACAGAACAAATTTATCTGATTACCAATGTTAACTTTATTGGTTTTTATACTTTAATTTACTTTATAGACTTGATATGCTACAACCATGTAAAACTTGCTCACGTTTTGCTTTGATGATTCCAAAGTGAATCTTTACTCACTGAAACAGTTTCACCACATTGTTGTTCTTGCTCTACATTATTGCCATCTGTACGTTTGATAAGAATAGTACACTTGTATTATCTATTGGTTTCCTTTGTGAAATACTTTGCGAATTCCATTTTGGCCAATTTGTGTAACAGTGTTGATAATTGTTCAGATGAATTTTGGGTCGATTTGGGCACGCCTCAGAATCATAGTGTGAGCGGTATCGGAGAGAAATTGGAGCGAGAGAGAGCGACTGCTCCAGCCTTGATTGAAAACCAATCTGTGCTCTGACCAGATTCCGCTCACATGCTCTGATAAGCTTGTTGCTCATTGTGCTTATTTAATATCATGCTCAGGATCTCTGAATTTATAACAGAATTTCACACTTTTAAAAATAAATATATGGGTCTTGATGATGAAGTTTTCCGAACCAGGGTATAAATGACGTTTTGAATTTGTTCAAAATGGGACACAGTGTTTAATTCTTCAGCATAGGACAACGCCTTAAAATATGCAATGGGTGGTAAGTCTGCACAGAACATGAGAGGGTAGAACATTGCAAAGGTAATAAAAGGTGTAAATCCGTGTTTCCAAACACAAAGCTGAGGGTGACAATGAGCAGCCTCTAGGATCACACAGGGGCTTCCCTGTGGTAAATCCACATTTGGTAGTCTGGGATGGATATCTGGCAGCACTAAACCTTGGGCTTGAGCAGCACATTTTAAGATCAGTCTCCTTAGCAGCAGGTGACTGAGGCAGCCTCATACATGAGCCTGCAACCTAGTGGGTAATGTATGTGCTAAGAGTCTTAGCCTTGGCAGGAGGGCGACATGTCCCACAGGAATGCAACTCGCCCAGCCTGATGTGACCCATGCTTACACCTAGGCAGGAGTCATCAATCACAGAAAACCGATTATCCCTGATTCAGTGTGTCAAGGGAATCTTACTTTTAAAAGCACAGCACTGTTAATGAATTGAGTCGCTTTTTAATAATCTTGTGACCAGAATGTGATGGGGGAATGTTACTGAGGACTTGAGAAGCTGATTGACTGAAACCTAGGCGAATGGTCTGAGAACTGCAAGCAGTGTTGAACACCTCCAGACAGAGGCTGTGATCCAGGGCTTAATATCAATCCAACACAGTGACTCAAACAATGATCTGTACTTTCTAGCACACAGGTACAACAAACCGTATTGTGGTCATTAAGCGATGACTTATCCCGAAAAGGCTCTTGGAAAGTACCCCGCTGCAGCATTTTCAAGCTGTGGTCTGCCCCTGGCTTCCTGAGCCATTTTTGAATAGAGTTTGGTGCATTGTGGAATATGGACTGAAACAATAACCTGCCATTCCTCCAAGTGAAACTTTCTGCTTTGGTAATCTGCTTTGAACCTGTTTATTCCTTAAATAATTTTTTTCCCATGGTTTTCAGGCAGTGTTTGAAAAAACCGTGTGACGGCTGAGACATTTTTTTAGTTTTTTCCGTTGCTGTTGCGGCTTAAGGAGTATCACAAACAAGAGGCAGTGGAGCCCACAGGCCAAGCAGGAGGCTTGTGTGGTTTTGGTAATTCGGTGGCAGTAAAGTTAAAATGCTCAAATGAGCCATTCTAAAAAACACAAATGGCCACCATGTGGCGGCCGGCGCCTTTACAGACGTTTACGTGGCTGTTTTAGGAGTTTTGGATATGTTTATGGGGTTTCTGAGTGTCTCCGTCTCACGCAATGGGGCAGATCTGCTTTCTGGTTGGGGATTTTCATTCTTTTGCTTGTTTTTATTGAATTACTTAGAGCCTTTTTGAGGTGGGTTGAGTGAATAGCAGTCCCACAAACATGTTATTTGTGCCTGAGGTTTTTCATTTAGACTTGATTAGTGACTCAATTTCGGCAGACGGTGCACAGTATAACACACCCTTGGGTCACCATCGCTCAGTGGCACCTCTTGACGATGATTATCATGGTGACCAACAGTTGCTGTGGGGTGATTGTGTCCTGCTTGACTCAGTGGGACAGGGGCCCTTCTCTATCAGATTGTTACATACAACCATCCATCCATCCATCCATTCATTCATTCTTCTGACTGCTTAATCAATACAGGGTCATAGCATCTAATTAATAAATCAAAACAGATTTAAATGCAAACTAACAGGAAACTTTTGTATTTCTCAGCCTAAATCGTTTTTATTGACAGGCAGATTTCCTGGAACATTGTGATTTTTAGGTTTGGGTGGGGCTGGAGTCCATCACAGGCTGCCCACCTACTCATCACTGGGTGATTTAGTAACACCGCTTAGCCTGATGTCTTTGGAGCAAATCCAGGGGGAGGTGTGATTTAATGGTACATTCATTTTTCTCTTGGAACTCTGAAATTCCAAGGTGAGTGACATTACGTCTGACAATCTCCCGTTCCAGCTACCACATCTCGGACCAAATATGGTTGCCTCCCTAAACACGCTGCTGTACGTTGTTGATTTATATTTTAGCAGATTTGGAGTTAGATTACTTTTTCTGCGAGGCAAACAAAAAAGAAACACGACCTAGTCAAACCACATTAAAAGCTTTATAAAATATTTTAGTACATTCATAGCAATATTCTTTTATTCGATAGGCAAACAAACTACAAACTAACAAAAGGCATAATATGATATTGCATAATAGCATACTGTTTATGGTCATGATATGGCATTCTCTAAATCGAACACGGGCAGTTACATTTATAACCAATAATACATTTAACAAAATAAACATTTTTAAAGATTTATAAAATTGAATTACTGTTGACTGTGTAAGCCACCATGTTGAAATTACGTCACAGGGGCAACTCAAACAACAAAATCTTGTCCGACATCAATGTCATAAAAGAGGCGTGTTTCCGACGGGAAGTGGCGTTTTTTGTGACATTTCGTGACAATTTCATCCGAGTTCCAACTCGGGGGGGAAATAATCAAACGCACCATAAGACCCCAAACCATGGAAGTGAGAGGTGATTGTGCTACCCACTGAGCCACCATGCTGGGCTAGATTCATGTTAGCTTAAAAATACACTTTAGAATAGCGTTGTTTTGGCATCTGCGATAATGGCTTTGTGTTTGTTGTTTCAGTGACACATTGGTTGATGATTAGATGAGTAGCACTTTCTTTATTTTACTGTACAGCATCAGTAAAATCTTGCAACCTCTGGACCAACATTAAGCAGCAGTAATACAAACTTTAATCAACTACATTAAATTATGGTTAGCCTATCATGTTTTTACATAGTTGATAGTACTGATCTATTTTTGGTTTTAATACATCATGTTTCTGATTGGATTATAGAAGCCTTGTATGATCTGAATTTAAAGCCACGTCAAAATTTTGACCTCTTCAGATTTTTTTTTTGCATTTAATTAAATATCCCTGAGTGCATATGCATTCTCTGCCTCACATAGCAATTTTATGAAGGGAACCAGTGTTTATGCTCTTATACTACTCAGAAAGGTAAAATATCCAACCGTGTGAATGGCTAAAGTTGCTGTTTTCTCTGCAAAATGTTCTTGTTGCTTTTCTGCATTTTAAGGCTATTAGATTCTGCAGATGTCTAGGCATGCTAGAATGAATCAAGGTACCTTTCTTCTAGAGATTTCTGCACTGCATCCTGCACTCGATCTAAGTTGGTGATCCATGATGGTGTTGTCCAGTGCCAATGATGGGTGCTGCATTGGAGGATGCATTTTCGCAGCCTTTCTCCATGACCACACACATGCGTCGTTAATATAATGCAATGCCTCAGTCGGACCAGATGGCTCTGATGCATCACTTTGTCGAAGGGCAGTAGCGCCAGAAGGGATGTCCTTGACACAAAGGCCATTGTGTTTTTAATGATTGAGGTCTTCTATGAGATAAAGGCTGGGGGAGGGGATTCTAGCCAGGAGCTGGATAATAAACAACACTTTCTCTTTGAACAGTTTAAGGGAGCAAACCTATAGACAGGACCATCTAGGAGTGATATTTCATTGGTTATTTTTTTGTGATAGACCTGCTGGCTAGCATAGTATTCCATTGGTAATACTAAAAAGACACACACACACACACACACACAAAAAAAATACTAAAAAGCATCTCCTGGTCATTTTAAATAGCATTATTTGAATTGCTGATTTTTTTTCAAGATGCAAATTGATGGGCTACATTTAAAATATTTCTGAGGAGTGTGCTACACCCTGAACTGTACACCATCATGCCCATGTACATATTTACCTGTGCATAAGTCCATTAAAAACAGACAGTAAAGGGAAATGCTTTTTTTGAATGTTTTGCTGAATGATATTTAGACGTTTTTCCTGCCATAAGATGTTTAATGCAAGTCGATTGATCTAATCGCTGTTAGGGGTCATATGAGACACTTTGGGTGGGTAGGTCACCAGTTCCAATTTTGTAGCTGGCAGAGTGATGTCACTGTTGGGCCCTTCAGCAAGGCCCTTAACCCCAGTTGCTCCAGGGACTGGCTGACTGCTCTCTGATCCTCACTTTTATGCTGTTTTTGGATGAAAACATCTGCTAAATAAATGTAAAATACATGTTTTCATGGTAAATCACTGAAATGTTGCCCACTGTTATCCACGGTCTTCAAATGCTGCCCTAAGGAAACATGGAAGTTCAGCTGTTCTGACAGACTTGAGGCTGCAGGTAATGGGGTCATCGGGTCCACAGGGAGGCCTCTCTCCCTACCTACAGTGAGGAATCAACACAGGCCAGTGACTCTACATTCCCTACGATATGCGGCCAAGGCACGAGCCCATGGATTTATGCCATTCATTTATCAGGCAGCCTCCATAAAATTGGTTCCCACACCTGGCTTGGTCATAAATAGAGCCTATCTGAGTGAGGGGTGGTGTGAGTGTGGAGGAATCATGGCTGTGGTGAAACATTTTATCATTGGTTGCACTGGAGTTTCTCAGTTCAGCCCTTTTTTAAAATTCTTTTTCTATGAAACAGTCCAGCTTGGTATTATTCCTTAATCATATTTATTTTTTTCAGCACGGTACACATTGCAAACTTAAATTTTTTGATAGTATTACATACTTTTTTAGTAGCATTGCATACTTTTTAATTTTTTCCACTTTTTTAACAGGGGAGATATGTGACTATATGAGTTAGGAAATTTTGTTATTATCAGGCCACTGGATAACATTGCATAGTCTGCAAAATGATTTCACTATTGGTCCATTGAGCAAGGGCCTTAACTTCAGTTCCACTTGGGACTGGTTGACCCTGCTTTCTCAATTAATACTTCAGGTTAGACTAAATCTTCTGCTTTGACCCAGTTTGATGAAGACCCACTAGATGCGGAACAGATGATTAGGCCACGCTGGGAGCCTTTGGGACCACCTTCATGGATGCCAGGGCAGGGAGATTCTGAACTCTGCTGTGATCCCATGTGCCTTGATTTGAGGTGATAATATTCAGACGAATGGCACAACCAGTTACATTTAACACTTCAGCTGCATTATAGTGAGCTACATTAACATACATTTGATTTATCAAATACATAATCAAATACTCAAAGCCGTTCTGCATGGCCTAGCTATGGTTATTGCTAGCCACATCACAAGAAAGCAATGGCCACAGTCAAAAACTAATTTTTGTAGTTTCCTGAAGCCCTGGGTTAGCGTGTCCATGAAGGCCATCCTGAAGTTGTCCTGCATGGCTTAGCTGGGGCTGGTTTGGCTTGTGTGGGTCACTGTAGCCCCAAACCTCCAGGTCTCACTCTTACCTCCACCCTACGTTCATGGAGTTTGCCTGTTCTCCATGTATAGTGTGGGTTTCCACTGGATTATCTGATTTGCTTCCACAGTCCAAAGACACGCAGTTAAACAAGTAATCCTAAATTGCCAGATTTGTGTGACTGTGTCTGCATGTAGGTGGATTTGGCACCCCACACAGTGTGTTCCCAGCCTTATTCCCTGTCCCATTTGGAATAGGCTCCCAGCTACCCTCCATGTCTGAAATGGATTAACACAATTTGTCATCACCATTCCCATCATCCTGAACATGAATCTGATTTAATAACATTAGAAAAGGACTTTGTCTTATGTTCCGTAATTTCAGTGTAGAATGATTTGGCCATGCATTACCTATAGTGCAAATCTTGGACAAAACTGAATCTAGCCCGGGAGGCCAGGACCTTCTCACCTGCTCTGTAGGAAACCCATAGCTCCCCAGCATGTCCACACCTGCCTAGGTGTTTATCCTTGCTAGCTGCAAATTTTTTACCTCTGACTCAGATTGTTGCTTTGTTAAAACTATGAGGTAAAAACTTGTACATCTTCAACTCCTGCAGCATGAAATTCAATATGTCATGATGTAACACCCTGAATATCCCTCTTAGAAACATCTTATGACATCTTCTTAGAAACATCATCGCACAGTTTAAATACCCACCAGACAGCCTTCAAAGAATAACCTGGGAATGAAAAGAATTTAATACTTTTTAATTAGTTTGGCTTTTATTCCCTTTATATGCAGCTGTGAATGATGGTACGACTGGGATTCTGGAGTCTTACTTAAAACCACTTTATTTGGGGGTTATTTGAAAAATGTATTCAATTCAGGTCTGTGTGATTTATGGGCTTTTTTTTTCCCCCCAGTGCTACCTGAATCAGGATTTCAGAGATTGTTGATTTACGGTGTTGTGATTCTGGGTACCTTAATAAATGACTGTGTAGCACTTGTTTTCCATGATTTATGGCTGTGTGATTATAGCTGCATGAATTAGGTCTGGGTGATTCAGGTCTTAAGTTTTTGCTTGATCTAGGCTGGCTTGACTAATGATTACACCTAGGCTTATACACCAGGAATGACATCAGTGAGGGCGTGGACAATTCTCATGGCTAAGCTCACCCTGAGACAGTAGCACATTGAATGTGGATGCCATATTCCTATTGAGAGATGTTAATATATCATGAGTGACTTCATCTGTATTGAAGTCCTGTCACTCCTGTCTGTCAAAACTCGGTGCCATGAGGAGAAAATGCTGTGCGGGTAGAAGTAGTTTGAGTGTGCATTTTATGGAAGTAAATAAATAAAGTGCTACACATCTCCATGCTCAGTCCTCTGGACAAACACTATGGAGTGTTATATGGAGAGTACAGCTGAGACTATTGAGACTCATCAAGGACTTAAGGTATGTTTCAGAGACTTAGGGTGTTTATCAGCACGTGTAGTTGACCGCTCTTTTGTTCTCTCGTGCCCATTTGTTGTCATCTTCTATTGTTGAAGAACAGTTTCCATACACACAAACAGAAGTACAGAGCATGGTAAAACTGGCTGGATGTCATTTTTTACTCTGCTCCAAATATCAAGGATGCACTGGTTGCGTCTTTGCCAATGAGAACAATCCCATGATTCACTGCATGCCAAGTTCATTCTTGGGAGGCATGTTATGAAGACTACTCTTGCAAAAAACACTGGTATGTTCTTTGCGTTCTTGGTATTGATAAACAGCCTTGGCCTTCCCTTTGGCACCTCTGCCTGTTTGAGATTTCCAAAATTAGACCCAGAGTTTGATGGCTTGGTGGCGATTTCTTCTGGCGTTGCAGTCATCTAGTGAAACCAGGAATGTGTAGACTGATGTCACCATTGGTTTGGTGGAAAAACTTACTTCAATCTGGTCATTTAACTCTTGGTATCAGAAGCTCTCATTGTTTCCTTCTGATTTGGCCTTTTCATTGTGGCTGGTAGCTTACATCCTTTACTGGAGGAAGCACACAGCTGTATCATGGCACAGTTACCATGCATGTTGTCTGTGCGCATGCTTGTAGTGATGGATGGGTAGTCTGATGGACATGTGTCAGTCGGCACTTGATCAGCTGCGCAATACCCAGGGTGAGCAGCGGATGCAGAGGAACCAGAAGCTTAGTGCAGGTAGATGACCAAATGGTAGGACTATATTGTGCCCCGGTGAGGCAGTTTCGCAAGGAATGGCTTTTAGATTTGTTTATATTAGGTAGAGGTCTACCGATATATCAGCTGGCTGATATCGTGTTAAGTGCGCAGATATGCGGGCAGCCCAGGGTTATTGTTGCTGTGGAACACGTGACCCATACTACCTTGTGCAGGACCCCAGCCGGAAGTTTTAGAAGAGTCCTGGGAGAAAACGGTAAGGCTTAAATTCTGATCTTTCAAAGACCTATTTATTTAACTGGTTCGCTATGAAATGTTGCTTTAAAAGAAAACGCGAGCGCTTTTGAAAGAGAACGCAAATTACGGTGTCGGGGACTGGCGTAATGATTATGAGCCTTCAACCAACTGTACAGGTAACGTTAAGGACCATTGATTCTGAGAGTTTTGTGCGCTTATTGGTGGACTCAGACATTTTTTTAATTGTTAAAAATCATTTTAATTTTTAATTTTAATTATTACCATATCAGCCAGATGTCATCAGTTCTTTTTTTTTTTCTTGCTTCGGACAGTTTCACTCTGTGTGTGGGGCGGAGCAGGCAGCTCTCAAAAACCACAGTGTGTGAGAGTTGCATTACTCTGCCCCGATCAGAGACAGCACAGTCCTTGGGGAGACAGAGCTGCTAAGAACAACGCATGGCGGAGAAAACCGTTTGTTCGAAAGCATGGTTACCATTCACTTGAGCTGATGCTGACAATGGTCCTGTGTAACTTGTTTGCATTTGAGAGCAGAGATTCAAACAATTTGTCAGACGTAATAAAAAGTAGATAAAAATAGATAAAAAGTGCACGAATTTGCAGTTAGTCTCCTCATTCGACATGTTTGTCCTTTTTATACAGGCTGATCCGTCGACAACATCACAATCACTAGGGGCTTACGTTGTCCTTGCAAACAAGGCTGTGTAGTACGACAAGTATTTAGTTATTTTATTTTCTACAATCACTAGATTTTGATTGTGAGTTTGGCTTGGAAGCTATCCGTCTGCTAACAACATAAAAAACATGTTAATGAAAGGTTTTGGTCCTTGTCCACTACTCATTGTACCATGATGCACTTAGTTACTAGTGTTTTTCGACCTCTAATATCAATGCAATCAGCTATTTCTGTGCAAGATCCCAGTATAACCAGGCTGACTACCAAGCTGGTTGGGGATCTCAGCTGGGGGATGGGGTTTCCCGATTCCTAGCTTTGTAGCTATGGTTGAATAACAAACATTAATTTGATGGTAGAACAATGGGAGGGTGTATGACAGAATTGTATGGGGGGCATGCAGCAAGCATGCTTGAAGGAGGAGCTGGCTTATGAAGTGATTAGGAGAAGTTGGCAAGAACAGATAACAGAAGGAAATGGTGAGGAGATAGACGAAAGAAGCTGGGGCAGTCACCTGGAAGATTAATGAGTCAACGACACAATGTCTTGGCACACAGTGAGGAGCACTGTGTCTGATCGGGCAACATTCACATCTTGGAATAGCCCTACGCAGAGGCATTTCACATACTTTTTGAAATTATGGTGCCAAGGGCTTAAATTGTGGTGCAGGAAACGGAGCTGAGAACAGCCATTGCAGCAGAAAATGCTACAGCCACTTTAATGCTGGGTGATGAAAGAAACATGCCTGTTGCGTTTAGGAACTCTTTCATATGATGGTGTGAATCATTTTTTTAAAAATCATCATAAGAAGGTTTTTATTCGGTCATACAAAACAGCAGTGAGAGACATTTGCAGCGAATGTTCTCAAGCAGTCATGTCCGTGTACAGCCACAAAGCTGAAGTCGTTTATCTGGTTGGTGCTCGCTGTTCTCCAGTAGCATAAGGACATCAGTATTTAGAATTGCAAACAGTCTCTTTTAGCCACCCCCAGCTTATTTGTAATCTATTGAAACAGCATAACAGAATACATTTGTTGTGCGTGTGATAGATATACATGTGTTTGAGGAAATGCTTTGTTCATTTTGAGCTTTACCTCTGCTATTTGGTCAATTTTTACTGGATCTGCAGAGATTGTATCCTGGGACTTTGTAGACTTAACAGTAAAGACTGGTGGTATTTGTTGTTATCATCATCATCACCACCACCACCCCCCAAACTCACTTGTCTCCATTTTGTTCTGGTGAGGTGGTTGTGTTTTGGTCATGTGATATCATTGCACCCTTATTGGTCAAAGATGACCCAGATTCTTGTATGATGGCAGCTAGGCACATGCAGGGTGCTGGAATGTTCTCCTGGATCTTGAAACCCCTGTCCAAATTGGCTAACAGTCTTGCTGCACCCTCATGCTGAATTTGGCCGCAGTGAACTGAGAGCACTGCGTGAGACAGGACTAATGCATCACTAGTGCTCGGCGAGCATAAGGGTGAGTCTGCATGCAGCATGTCGATCAGAACGGCTGCCCTGGCTGGCATCGCCCCCACACCAGGCAGCTGTTACAGTAGAAGATATCACTGCTTTCGCAAATCTGAGAGCAGTGGTCTCCAAAGTTTTTTACAGTGAGTTACATTTACAAAGAAAATAATCCAGAGAGTTACTAAGTTGTAACAGGCTGGGGGGTCCCGCCTGAAATTCTGTCAACATGACAGGTACATGCATAAAATGCTGTCAGGTACTATAGTACTACTAATGTTAAACTTACTAGAATGTCCCCTTTATGTGCCAGTCTAATCAGACAGTCTAGTCAGAAGTGTGTTCCCTCCACAATATGCAACCGTGTCCTGGGCAGCTCCCGCTGCCTTCTGGAACACGCCTGTCAATCCTCTGGGAATAAAGCTGTTGGTGAAAGTGAGTATCCCACTGAGAGTTTGCAGTTATGGGCACAGGAAGACTGACCTACAGGAAGGGATTAGCTGCTGCTTAAAATATTTAAGAAATTAAAGCTTTTATAGTAACAGAGACTATTCGCAGTAGAAAGAATTAGCATGAAAGCCTGTCTTACTCCATTACTATGAGTGATAATGTAGCTTTTATTTCATCTTGTGGGGGAAAAATTCTTTTGCAACTTGTGTGTGTTTAAAAAACACTTCAGCAGGATGTATTGTCTATCAGGAAAGTGAATATGAGACCTTAATGCAAAAAGCAGGGTTTTACTGATTATTTGAAGAAATTCAGCTCCATAGTCCAATGGTGAGCACATCATCAATTTCAGGAGGCTCATATTTGCATCCTTCATTGAATCACATTGGTGACATGTTGAATCTGAAGTTAAAGGGTGAGGATTTCAGGTATAAGGAGGTCAGATTTCCCAACATTGTCTACCTGTACTATTACAGTTCATCATAACATAATAACTATCCATGTTCAAGATCAGCTTTTGTATCGCTCCAGGGATGAGCATTTGTTGCATTTCCCACTAAAAGATAATGGAGACTATGATGTTTTTTGGCCATAGCTCTCTCTTTTTCTGCCATTTGGCTTTCCTGTGATTATCTTGTGATGTCAAGTGGTCCTTTGAGACTGTAGCTCTTACCCTTCTGCTCTTTTGTTTATTTTTCAGCCGTGCAATTAAAACCAACCAGGACCTCCTTCCAGAAACTCCCTGGACAAACATCTTCTACGATGATTTCTGGGGAACGCTTCTCACCCACAGCGGCAGCCATAAGTCTTATCGGCCCTTATGCACCCTCTCCTTCCGCCTGAACTACGCTCTGTGTTCTTTGGATCCATGGGGGTACCATTTGGTCAATGTGGTGCTCCACTGTGCCGTCACAGGCCTCTTCACCCACCTCTGTTGCTCCTTGCTGGGTGGAGGCCGCTGGACACTGATGGCTGGGCTGCTCTTTGCCTCACATCCGGTGCACACGGAGGCAGTAGCTGGCGTGGTGGGACGGGCAGATGTTGGGGCAGCACTCTTCTTCCTGCTGTCGCTCCTGTGCTATGAGCGACACTGCGCCCTTGGTCTGCCCTTGGCCCAACTCTCGTTTCGCTCCTGGGCCTGGTTCTTGGGTAGCCTTGCTTGTGCCACCTGCAGCATGCTCTGGAAGGAGCAGGGGGTCACTGTGCTGGCCGTGTCAGCTGTCTATGACGTCTTCATCCTGCAGCGTCTCAAAATCCGACAGCTCTTCTTCCTTCTTCTTAAGGTACCTGCTTTTAATCTTGTATATGTCTGTTAGTTTCTGATAACATGTTGCTCTTAACTCTTCCAGAAATCCATTATTGGAAACCAAAGCCAAAAAAGTGTGTGTATGTTTGTATAGACTGCTGGAGCTTGCTGTTCATTAAGCGTTTGTTTTGGAAAATATTGCTTGCGTTGGCAAGTAGACGTATGATTGAGCAAAATGGATCTTTTTGTCCTCGCTTGTAAATGATAGGAAAACATGAAAGTTAAAAACAGAACGTAGAGACAAGACACGTTCACTCTTCGAGTGTGTGGGGTGGAGGCGACTATCTGTCTGGGAGGCTGAAGCTAGCTGTCTCCTTTTGCATTGTTGTAGTCCCTCAGCACCCTCCTGACCTCTCTGGAGGATTGAGGCCACGTCTGTGCTCCCAGCCTGCAATTCACAATTAATTGGATAATCTTTAGGAGCAGTTGGCACTGTGATGCCTACTTAGATGTTTTGTTTACAGGGATGAGTCAATCTGAATGAGCTGCTGTAGATTTATAAAGAGACGGACACTCGCTGTGAGATGGGCTAAGTGTGGGATCACGGGGGGTTTGGGGGTGAACACACAGCGTTGAACACAACCATAAAATGCTGGAGTAGAACTCTCTCACATCTTTGGCTCAGCAGGAGCTGGATGGTGGATGGAGATAGGGGGTGGGCAGAAGCTCGGCATATGGGTATGTATTTATGAATTTTCTGGACTGTGGTTTCTCGACCAAACCCCGTTCTGAGATGTAAACTTTATGGACTATTGATGGCGGGTGATGTACACTGAATGCCTGGGGTGTTTTATTTATGGTTAGGCGCGGGGGGGGGGGGGGGGGGGGGGGGGGGGGGGGGGGGGGGGGGGGGGGGGGGGGGGGGCCGGCGGCCGGGGGGGCGGGGGCGGGG
>JABFEA020000067.1:29945656-29957242 GCA_019775915.2 Cyphomyrus plagiostoma
GGAACGGGAGCTTCGTGCCCTGGATGTGCATCCCACAAATCTCCATCAACTGCAAGATGCTATCCTATCAATATGGGACAACATTTCTAAAGAATGCTTTCAGCACCTTGTTGAATCAGTGCCACGTAGAATTAAGGCAATTCTGAAGGCGAAAGCGGGTCAAACACCGTATTAGTATGGTGTTCCTAATAATCCTTTAGGTGAGTGCATATCAGGCACTCAATGAACCAATTACAAATAGGAAACACAAGGTTGTCATGCATCGAACTGTAAGACACATACATGGTGGGAGATTTACGTAAGCTACTTACACACGAGGATTGGACCGGGTACACACAAGACACGGGTAAACACATGCGCAACAATAAGGAAATGTAACCATTAACATTAACAACAACACAATAAGGACTAATTACTACTGCACGTGGGGGATGCTGGGTCACGTGCCCCACTGGTGCTACATTATTTTTACTGTGAGAAATGTGTCTTTGAACACTTCCACAAAGTTTTGCTGTGTTTGCTAGTGCATCTTACCTTTTGCCCTTTGCTGTTACCCATTTCCTCCCATTCCTCCCACTTTTTCAGGCAGCTTTGAAAATCACACACTAGCTTGACAGGCAATGTTCTCCTGAGAAATGGCTAGGGTGATTCTGACATGCCACCTTGGGTCAAAGGTCATGACCCAGGAAATAAATACAGCCCCCGTCTGTTCTGAAGGCTGTCTTTTGTTTGGAACTTACCAACTTTATGAAACCAGACACGCAGAATGTGTGTTTCATAACATAAAATTATTAAATGCAATTTACTTTATTCTTCTCTTTTACAGACAAGCAAGTCTCAATAAAGAAGCAGAGGAGTATTACTGTCTAGCTGCAAGCCTGAAACCCAGTGTAAGTACGTATTTGGTATGGCATTGACCTGTCACTAGTGAAGTGGCTTTATTCAAAGGTCTGCAGATAAGATTTTTACGTTTCTTTTAATGCGGAATATGTTGAAATATCAAAGTTTGCTTGAAGAGTCAAAAACTTGACCTTGAAGGGTTTAGCCTGGAAAACTTTAAAGAAGATTTTAGAATAAAGAAATGTACTCTGGATGGATGGTGACTTTGAAATGAATAGGCCAACAATTGCAGGTTAATTTCACAAGGACTGTGAAATACAAATATGGGGTCACTGAGATTTCACTCTTGGCTTCAGAAAAAAGTCCCTGTTTATTTAGCCATTTATTTACTTTTCACTCCCATTCAAATGTTGCTGCTGAGATTATTGGAAAGTTTATATAGAAATATGTAATGTAATGTTTTCCCTATATAGTATATTGGCTTTCAAAACACCCTGAAGAATGTTTTTATGTTCCTATTCCAATTGGTATTCATCAAAAGTTGCTAGTCAGATATGGCACACTGGCTAAGTGAAGGTAATATCCAACCGTCGGTGAAATGAAATCTTTCTTTGCTGATGGCGATACTGTTGTGCTTTCTAAATGTGAGCTGTGTTTGCTGCTTTACCATGTTAAGTTTTAATTCAGGATGAGTATATTGATCGTGCATCTTTCCTGTGAGGTTAGTGGTGCAGATGACCGGTTCAGAGAGAGAACTAATCAGATTGTAAGACATCTAATAGGTTGGTCCCTCCTCTTCTAGTTGCTTGGACCCACCTCTCTTTGCAATCCGATTGGTTATTTTTCTGAACCCATCATTTCTCCACCTCCACCTGCATTTTTGTGTAAGAGAAACTCCCATGAGTGAGATCTGTCATTGGCCCACTGTGTTTTGTACAAGTGAAACTCTTATGAGCAAGATCTGTGACTGGCTACTCCCAAAACCCTACAATAGAGAGTGTCTAATACAATGAGAAATCCAGTTAGCATTTTAAATACTTTTAAATGATTCACTGGGTACCTTTTCCAGAATAAATTCCGTACAAATGCTCCCAGGCAGACTTGCTTACTTGAGTATTATGGAGTAAGTACAGTTTATAAAGTATATTCTATAGTTAAACTATAGTGTATTTTGGACATGATAGAATATATTTGACTATAAATGAAATTTCTTGGAGCTTGCTAAATACAGAATCACATTTGCCACACAGCTGTATGCTTATTACAGAGTATACTTGAGCTTTTCATTTCTATATTGGTTTGCTCCCTCCTGCACAGTTTGAGAAATACAATAAACATTAGAGAAAGACTGCTCTAGGATGTTGGCCTCTTTTTAAGTCGTACATAGCAGTTTTACTGTCACATAGTGAAACCTTTTCCTCCTTCATTTGTGTTAAATTAACACTGTATTTAATCTCTCAGAATTGACTTACTATAGGACCAGACACAGTGGAATCACAGCAGTATGAATATCATGTGAGGGGCCTGCTGTCATCACGCCAGAGTTTACTTTGGCCTCGACCTATATGACAAATGCAGTCTCTTATGCACATGATGAGCCTGGCAGGCCCTTATGAGGACTCTAAGCCGAGTGCTTCCTGATTTATTTGCTGATTTAATTCTCTTTGGAAAGTTACTGCCCTCGGCACCTTGTTTGCATATTGGTAAGGGTACAGAATTGTTCGACAAAGTGAGGAAAACAGAGAGGGTAGAGTGTGTGAGCATTGAGGCCCACTGTAGGTTTCAAAACAAAATCACTAAGCATGCATCTGATATTAGCGAAAGAGCACAATACCTGTAACCATGTTGCAGTCATGGACTGATTGAGGATGCACATTATTAATCTGGGGGTGCTGTGCCGGGTCTGTAGTGGAATAGCTGTGATCTCTAGTGTGAGCTCTCTCAGAGCTACTAGCCTCCAGCCAGTCATATGGAAATGTTGCCTTCTCTTCTCCAGTTTTTCCCTCCATTGTGCTAATTACTCTGGCTGGTGGTCTTTGACAGCCCTGCTCGAGCCTGTGTCTCCTCTCTTTTTGGAGGCAGGTAATCCCTCCCTCAGACTCATGCATGTTGGTGGACAGAAGTTGAAGAGCTTTCAACATTCTTGTGACTGATTATTACTGAGCTTTTTAGTTTCTGGTGAGAATACCTATAACTAATAAGCCAGCGCAGATTTGCGCAGGCCTTCAGTTGCATTGTCCTTCCACTTTTGTTGTGCAAACTCACGAATCACCTGTGAACCCTGACACATTTGCATTTATTAAGCTCAAATCCAAGGTAGCCGAAACCTATGTGTGTGACATGGAAATCTTCATAAAAGCCCGCCATATCTATATAAAAAAACCTACACACTGACTGACCTGCAAATATGACACATTCACAAAATATATGGAAAAAAATGGCTGTTTTATTTATAAAAAATAGGGTGAAAATAGCATGAAAAGTTACTTAAAGAATGAAATGAATAGAATGAAAACATGCTATCATGTTATCTCCAATGTATGTTTGTATGCAAATGTCATAAGCTGAGTGAAGTCATGGTCCATGGTTAATAACATGCTCATACACATACTGAATGAAATAATGAATTTGATTGGCCATCACTGAATTGTGTGATCTCTCCAGCTTTGCATGTTCGCTTTTCATGTAAAAATAGCAAAAATTGGAAAAAGAATTGATATGTCCCCCAGTTCCAGGTTCATCACTTCATCATCTTTCTGCCTTTTGTCTCAGTGGTTAGTCTCCCACACAGTCAGTCTGTCTGTTTCAAAGTCTGTGTTTGCAGCGTTTGCTGACCCAGTGACCATCATCCCTGCATGTGACACAGGTGGATTTGTGACACTTTGCGCAGGTAAACCTGCTGTGATTTGGTTACAACAGAATGACAGGACTCCCCAAAGGATCACTGTGCCTCACCGAGGAGGCGTACCTTGACATGGGATATGAGGTGATCTACTGGCTAACCCTGCCTAAGGTCCAGGAGGATCCTGCAGTTCGAGCATGAGCTCGACGAAGATGGGATATCCTCAAGGGGATGTCCCTGCTGGAAGACGTGCACCTCGCCGATGAGGTGTGCGAAAAGATACAGCTACTGAGAAACAGAATAGCGGAGACCATGCTGCAGCAGGTAACCCAAAACAGCAGACTACCTAGTCGTCCACCAGCAGACACACCCGTTGTGCCCCCGGCTCCGCCTCTATCCTCCAGGGGAAAAAAGAAGCAGAAAAGACAAGCCAGAGGTCTTCTTATGGATGGTTTCAATCTCCGTGGCTTCCCCTGCCAGGTGTCTGGGAGAACCCCTTCCTATCCTGAATTTGGCGGTGTTCATGCCTGAAGTCACCACTGCTGCTTCTCCGAAGAAGAAGCTTCGGCTCATCTGCCACTGCTTCGTCTGCGCCTTAGGCTCGTCTGCCCGCTGCTTCGTCTGCGCCTGAGGCTCGTCTACCTGCTGCTTCGTGTACACCTGAGGCTTGCTGCCCGCTGCTTCACCTGCATCTGAGACCCTGGCTAGATGCCTCTTTACTCTCGAGGGTAATATATGAACCAGTGGTGAGGGATTCCCCAGGGGCTGCCCACATTCACCCCTGCAGGCGCTGGAGAAAGCAGAGACTACCCTAAAGAAGCTGCTGCTATTGAAGAGGGTACAGGATCCCTTGGTGGGAGAAGTTCCGCCCCCAGCGGTTCCAGCACCAGCAGTTGATGCTCTGCCCCCCGCGGTTCCTGCGCCTGTGATTGCTGCTCAGTCCCCTGAGGTTCCTGCTCTGCCCCTTCCTGTGATTCCTGCTCTGTCTCCTGAGGTTCCTGTTTCATCGATTCCTGCGCCGTCCCCTGACGTTCCTGCTTCATCCCCTGAAGTTCTTATTCTGGGCCCTACTCCCGTGTCCCTGACCACTGTCCTTGAGGAGGTTCCTAACAGACGAACCATCACTACTTCTCACTTAGTGGAAATAGAGGAGGAACTCGAATGGGACCCCTCAGTAATTACCCTGACTTCCCAGGTGACTCCCTCTGGGAGGTCACCCCAACCACTGCCCCAGTGCAGTCGATCCCGGCTGGGTCCCCGTTTCTCGGTCTCCCAGAGTGGACGAGGACACCAGCAATCAGGGTCAAGCCCGCCCTGCCCCCTGACTTGCCTTCGGTCCCGATGGCTCCGGTTCGGTGGTTGCCTTCAGTCCCCCGGTGGTGCCTCGTTGGTCGACTGCAGAGCCACCACCTCCGGCTCGCTAGTCGCCCACACCTTCACCGGCTGTATGGAAATATAGAATCACATTTGTCACACAGCTATATGCTTATTATGGAGTATCCTCCTCCCCTCCGCCAGTGTCCCTTTCCTCTCCCTCCTCACCTCCTCTGTCAGTCCCTCCACCTTCCTCCTCATTCCCTTCAGTGTCCCCTTCAGCTCCGGCCTCCTGATCGCCAAGGGTCCCTTTGGCACCTGCCTACCAGTCATTTGCTGCCCCTGCAGCTCTGACCTCTTGCCTGCCAAGGTTCCCTCTGGCTCCCCATTTCCCTAATCATGAATCAAATGTGTGGAAAATGGGGAACAGTAGATTTTTGTTTTATAACAGCAGTTAAAAGTGACTATATCAATGCTTGTCCTTGAGTATGGTGTTTGTGTCTATGCTTTTTCTGTTTATGCTTTTTTCTAGCATATTATTTAACAGTCTAATAAGTTGACATGAAGGGGGGCATTTTGTTGTATCCTTGAAATAGATCATTTACAAATTGCTCCTAATTATAACTACCATGAATGCTAACATTGCGAGCTGTACAGTGTGGATTGACTGGGACTATATGAAAGGAAAGTGTCAGGTTTTAAGGCTCTGACTGGTATGTACCTCTCTTCTAGCATCCTGCAGCCTTGATGAATCTCGGCGCTATACTGCATCTCAATGGGAAGCTACAGGAGGCTGAGACCAATTACCTCCGAGCCTTGGAGCTCAAACCAGATGACGTCATCACGCAGTCCAACCTGCGCAAGCTGTGGAACATCATGGAGAGGCAGGGCCTCAAGGCCTACGGCCCCTGACCCCTAACACTTGACTGGTGGGGAGTTGGACATGCTGGTGATAAACTATTGACCCTTTGATGGTGGAGACACGCACACGGATCTATTGTTCCTGGAAAAACTGCTTCTTCAGAAGTTGCCGGTCATAAGGAAATACATCTTGGACATCGTCTTTCCCCCTTCTCTCCAAAAGTCCAGAGAGTGACATGTATGTGAAGTTCTGCAGTAAACTAGATATGGATTTGTTAATATGTAACTCATATAGGAGTTAAAATTTGACCATAATGCTCATTGTGTAGTTTGCCATTGTCTTTTCGAGACTGTAAAACCCTTCTGGCTAAGATCTTGCTTGCTGTATGTGAGCTCACTGGGTAGTT
Source organism: Cyphomyrus plagiostoma (assembly GCA_019775915.2). Taxonomy (NCBI): domain Eukaryota; kingdom Metazoa; phylum Chordata; class Actinopteri; order Osteoglossiformes; family Mormyridae; genus Cyphomyrus; species Cyphomyrus plagiostoma. Next base: position 29,951,921 of record JABFEA020000067.1, read on the forward strand.
CATGCTGTGCCTGAAGAATTGTACCTTTTAGCATAAAAACTGCATTTAAATTCTGATGCTAATTCTCATGTGAATTTTTACTGAAAGTATATTGCTTTATATCAAAATGTCATTATTTTAATTGGATTTGATGTTTGAATTATCGGCCGGGGTGACACTCAAAGATAATGACAGTTTTGAAATGTGCTCCATGTTTTGTGTTTTGGGTTCAGTTGACTCCACTAGCTATTTAAGTCAGCCTGATTTCAGTTCTGAACCTGGGCTCTGTTCTTTGGGTGCAGATGAGTTGTGGTATCAGTGCAGCCACAGAGAGCCGAAACTGAGAATTCATATCAGAGTCACTCTTGCCCTCACATAAGAACAGGCCCTATTACTGTAGCAGCTCACGGTTCTGTTTCCTAATGCATCTTGTGGTAGAGAGAGGGCTGCTGCCTCCAAGCTTCCTCTCTGATTTTTGGAAAAGCCATAGTGCACGAAAAGTGTTCACTCATTCCACCCTTGTTTTTATCCCACAGATTCAGGTGGTGCCAAACACTGATGGATCTTTCTGGTAAACAGATATCAGGTGTGACAGCATTGAATTAAAAAGAAAACCAAAAACCAATACAGAAGCACAACCTTATCACAGTCGCAATCAGTCATTTTTGGACGAGAATCTCTGTCATAATTATTTTTCTTGTTGTGTTAGTGTGCCTATTCATAGCGCAGTATATAGAACACTTGGGGTGGGGGGCTTACACACCCACCATCCTGGAATAATGACTTGCATATTCACCTCGCAGTCTACTCATTAGTTTCTCATTCCTCATTTGCGTACTTGTCCATATTTCTCCCAGGAAAACTGATTGACTGGATTACACACAGGTCTCTGGGATGCTATTAGTCTTATTTGGAAACATTTTGTCTTAACTTATTGCAGCGTGTAATCTTTGCTTGTAAGCATGCTTTTGCCTGTTAGTATTTAAATTGTTTGAGGTAGAGAAACAAAGGAGGCGTTGCAATTAATAATGATGAAATAAGCCTTTTCTTTGCAGGATACCCGGTCATTATATAGTTAATGTGTTCAACTGTTACAGCCTAAAATGATAGGCCATCAGACACACCCCACTCTGAGTGCCTATATTTAAAATAAATATTGCAGTCCCAAAATGAGATTAAAAAAATTGTGTTGAAGTTTTGCTCTGCTTTTGGCCAGCGGAAGACAAACTCCTTTGTCTTGTGCTGTATTTGTGTATGTTAGCCAGCTATTACACCTTTTGGGATTCACAGAAGAATGGGAATTTGGGCCGCGTCATATTTAGGGACTCAATTCTACAGGTTCTTTTCTTAAAAACCTAGTAGTAGATTTTGTTTTTCATGCCTAGTTTTGCTAGAGATTAGTCAGGAAACCCTTTTTAAGGAAACCCTTAATGCTTTCCTGGTCATTCTCAGCAAACCATGCTAACAAGTGTGGTCATGGATCTTTGGTGACCATGGTTACATTATTGGCACCGTGTCGCCAGTGGCCAGATGCTAGCCATTGCAAATGCATCCCCAGGGTGGCTGATATTCAGAACGAGAGCAAACTGGGAGGAAAGGAGAGGTCTCTCTCCCTGTGTCTGCTCAGGGATCTTGTATGGTGGCTTTGTTCAGAGCTGTGCTCTCACAGTACAGGGAGAGTTTGCTTCAAAGTTTTATTTTTTGAAAATGGTCATATTTGTAAAAATTATGAAGATTTGTAGCCTTTCCTTTTGTAATATAAAACGTTCTGTGCCAGACTGGGTCATCCAAGATGTTTTTTTCCCCATAAAATAAAGTAAAAATGGTGTCATGTCTAAACTGAGTGTATTTCTTGTTTGAAATAAAGCCAGTTAGTGTGATTATATTCTGCTTACGCAAATCCTGGTCAACTTTTTATTTATTTATTTCATTTATTTTCATTTTATTACACTTTTAAATCTGAAAATAATGGAAATTATTGTTTCAAATGCTTTGTATTTATAAACAGAACAATTCTCTGAATGTATGATTGTAGGGTAGGCTAAACATGCCTATATTACATATTTTACTGCTTTAACTTTGTTCCTCTGCACTTAAGGTCTGATGAAAGCTCTCTACCTTCCAGTTCATCCCACGCATTATCCTTCACTTTCTACATCTCACCATCCCATAATGATTTCCTGACAAGCACGTAGGAGGCCCCCACACACCACTGCAGTCTTATTGATATTCCAGCATTTTCAAATGACAGCAAGACATAACAGGAGTCAGCTGTAATTGGAGGCCTCTCCTTTCATCCGCGTGTAACGGGACTGCGCTATAAACACTCCCAGCTGTTCGCCCCACACATCTGGAATTTTTTCTTCAGCCCGTACTTTGCCTCTGCCTTACTGGAGCCTCTGCTCTGCCCCAGCTTTCATGACTCTCACCACTCCATAGCAGGAAGATGGAATGGTGGGATGGAGAAGGGGTCCACTGCCTCTGCAGGCACTCTCCAGACTACCAGAGCCATTTGCTGCTCAAAGTGTTAAAAAGCATACTGGGACATGTCAGTCAATATTTAAGTACATGTATATTACATTTAAAATATGTGTGTATATTCCGTAATACAGCACTGTTGAATTCTCATATCTGATCGATTCATTTTCCATAACACAGGTGAATCACTGTAGTAGAGGTGTGATTATAATATTTAATTCTAACTAATATTACAAATGTAGAACACAATTTTAAATTAACAGAAGGTAAACAGAAATGCGGAATATAATAGAATTTCTTTTACTGTCATTGAATGAAGAATGTATTTCTACTAATAAATGAATTTTCAGCTTGTAAAAATTAAAATGATGTCTATAGGTACAAATGTGTAAGCCAAATGAATAGTGACTGTGGTATAAATGGGTTATAACCCTTACATAAAACATACAAAAAATATGTATGTAAATGATGTAATTATACATATTTTTCCATTTAGTGTTTAGTAAAAATGAATACAAAAAAAGTTTAAGTATTTTTGTGCCATGCAAACAGTGGTGGCTACATAAGGTGATATGTTTTAGTACTGAAACTATTTATTTAGATGTTTAATAGGAAGTTTGTTGGTTAAGGATCCATATCCGTAACTGTATGATGAGAAATCGAGTCAATATGAACATTACTGCTGAGTCAGAATATACCAGCATTCAGTTCTGGTTGACTGCCGGAGCAAATCCCCTGAGATGCTATTTTTCTTTTGGTAGCTCCTGTCAAGTTGAAGGGCTTTGTGTTGGTCTTGATGACGGCAGTTGAATCTGATTGGATGAAGGCATCAAATGGGTTCATAAGCACAAGTAGACATGAGAATGTATTGTGTCATGATTGGAAACATTTTAATTGACTACAAATGAACAAAAAATGACTTTATTCACACAAAATAAATAAATGTACAGTTGGCATTTTCTTATTCTAGAAATATGTCTTTGACATACCTCCTACATCTTCATCCTTTTTTTCCCCGGGGAGGATAGTAGAGGCAGTTTGCCTAGCAGATCACACTTGATTCTAGATCTAGGTCATTCTGGAGGATGCCCCAGCTTTTCCAAGCCAGCAGGAGGGTGATATAGTTCCTCTGGCATGTGCTGGGTCAGCCCTGGGCCTTGACCCTGGGGGATGTGCCTGGAACAGCTCAACATACTTCTTATTCATGAAACTTCCCTTTCTGCCATAGACCATTAAACAATTACACATTTATCTGCTAAGCACTCTTTCATTATGCTGGACAGTCTCCAATCAACCTGTACTGTGCAATGAAATTTTAAAATGCTATAGACATGTACAGCGAGTGTGGCCTGATTCATTAACACTCTATCAGGTTAGTGGATAAATGTTTCCAGCAGCAGCCAGCTTAATCATGCAAACGGTCCTCTATCATCCATAACACGGACCCATTTTATCATTCCTGGTAACACTGTTTAGGTCTTGCTAAGTGCTGTGTTTTTATAAGAAGGGAAAGAGGCATAGGGAAGAGGGATACAAGCATGACAGCCAGCAAAATGACCCCATGCAATTTGGTTCAGAGTCTAGATAAATAAACTCTAGTGATTAAACTCCTTGCATGCCAGCTGCCAGAAGTCACATTAAAAATTAGAGATCCTCAAACTTCATTACTACTGTGGTAAACTGTGACATCTCTGCGAGGATCAAAGAATTATTACAATCGCATAAAAAAATACACCTCAGATGCAGGAAGACATAAGTACAGGCTAGCAGCAGGCCTCACTTCACTGCTTCTTTGGAAATTGAAGGTTTAGAAAGTAGCTTCTGACAGAAAAGCTGCATATTTTTCGGGTAAGACTGATTGCATACAGCTGGATGTTTTACATTTATTTGCTATAGTTACTTTCAGTGGTGCTGGCATAAAGAGGTGAAGAATTGTTTTTTGTAGTCACAGTAATTGTTTTACACAACACATCCTTATGTGCCAGCACAGTCTGGCGGCTTTGGGCATCCAACCCCCATTTTAACAGTTGAGGCACAGCGGCTGGATGGAGTGTGCATGGTGCATGGAGCTCTCTCACTGTGAGACCTGTGGCCTGTACTACGAAGCAGGTTTACTGGCTTATCGGGGTAACTTTGTGAGTAACTTGATGACGTGTGGTGTAACTTCTCGATTAACCCATACTACAAAAGGTGGGTAGGTTTTAGTCGAGGCATGCTGCCATGGCAATTTACGCTAAGTCTCAAAACTGCAGGTCCCAGGTCAGTCTGTCTGGTGAATGTGGATGTCTGTATGAGTGGCTCATCGGCGAGGTCTGTGTACATGAGGCTCTGCTTACCCCCCTCGGGTTGCAGCAGGGGTGCTGCAGTGGGGGACGGTGGCGCCCCCATGGGTGTTGGTGCTGCGCATCCCGGCGTATCGTGCCTGACGCCCGCTGCCCTGCTGCATTCCCTTGCCCTGCCCCCCCAGCCCACACCTACGTATACTAGACTACGTATAGGTACTGGGGGGTGATCAGCTAGTCACCCCCCAACTCTTTTAATTCCACTTTAGACACCACACCCACAACATCATATTGTATGTCATAGATGGAAGGGGAAGAGTGATTAGCCACTCACCCCCCTTTATTATTTTAATTGCACTTTAGTCATACATTCATGTCATACCACTTCTTCACATAGGGCATTGGAGGGTGAGGGGAGCTGTGCAGGTCCTGGGTCGGCTGCCCTGGCAGCCCACAGCTGGACAGTGAGGCTCCCTTCCCTTGTATTTTAACTCCATTTTAGACATTGAGGGCTTTTGGGGGCTGGTGGTGGGGGAGCGCAACTCTGCCTGGGGTATCCGTCCCCCACAATTTAACTGCACAC
>JABFEA020000067.1:29972553-29988645 GCA_019775915.2 Cyphomyrus plagiostoma
CAGGATATGAAGGTGATGGAGGAGAGATATCAAGGCAGATGGGACATACACATGATGGCAGACTACTGTTGGAGTCTACAACATTATTATCCTGATGACACACACAAAATGAAATCGCAAAAATATTTGTTTATTGAAGCATTGACATTAATAGCAATTAATAACTAATTAATATTGTATTAATTAATCAAATCATACATAACTTTTACCTGTTTTCAGATTCGCGGAGAAAGCAGAACACTGGACCCGAAATGCCAGAGATGGTCTTTATTAAATGCTGGCGTACAAAATCCAAAGGACAAGGCAGAAGCATGGTCAGGGACGGAACGGGAGAGCCTACAAACCGACACAGCCTACACTGACACGCCACATAGGGAAGCGGGAGACACAGAAGTATGAGATGGGCAAGGGCAGCAGATAGGTGGGTAGGTAGGACGACAGGCAGGATGGCAGGGATAGGGAAAGGAAGCAAGAGACAAAGGTTACTTCTTTTTTGTATGATGTTAGACTGTTTACCTACTAGTTATAACTAAAATAAAAATATTCTTGCAATTCTGAATGCTTTTCAAATGTGTTACGTTAATTAGTTAGTTAACTATTAAGTGCTACGAGCGTGTCGGTCGGCGTGTGGCGAAAAAGGGAAGTCCAACCAGGCAATACAGGCAAACGGGGTTTATTGCGGACAACACACCAACACATGGAAACTTCAATGCCACGTCTGCCGAACTTACGCAGACTTAAAAGCACAAAACAGGCAGGCAGCAACAAGAGACAGGTGAGATTAATCAGGGAAAACACTGGGTAACGAGGTGGGCGTGGCACACACGAGGATCGGACGGAGTGGGACGTGACATTAAGTATCTCAGAAACTAGAGCCAGTCTGGCAAAACCAAGGTCATATTCTTAATCAGCACTATAAACTTCCATAAAACCATTCAGACATTGTTGGAACCAAAATCACTGTATACCAGTGTAATAATAATAATAATAAGAGAAATATATTACTGAAGACCTGTGACAGAAAATCACAATCTGAGTGAAAAAAGTGATTCAGTTTTTACCAAGAATTGTGCAGTCCTAATGTTAATATTACAGGAGTCAAGCAGCCTGTTCACTAAAATCCACAATGACAGAGGGGCTTCCTACTCTGCCCAATCAGTTTTGACCTTTCCCTTTGAAGGAAAAACTGCAGAAGAAAACAATTAAGTATTGCTGTGACCAGGAGAGGTCATTTTGGAGATGCATCATAGACCTGTGAGTCACACTGTTCTTTCAGTAAGTGGCTACATAATGACAACATTAACTACAAAAACACTGAGTGGCCCTCTAACAGGGACTTCTCTTTGGGAGAATTTTAAAGTTTTCCCGGAACTTCTCAAGCAGTAGCTAAAATAAAAATAACTGTTATACATCTTTAAATGCACGTGAATGCATCTTTAAACAAACTGACCAATATGCCTTATATCACACAGGTAGATTAGAAAAAGGTTCCAGAAGAGAGCCTTGTGGTACCCTGTGGATACAGTGTGATACTCTTTGGTCTCACCTGAAGGTTGGGCTTCATAAAATGCTACATTTCGTCCTGTAAGTTAAACAGACCATTAATCTGTGAGCAGTCTTTATTGCATTATTCAACAAGTGAATTGACGGGTGTTACAATATGGCATGGCGCAGGCAGGAAAAAAAGTGATGATCCACTAGTGGCTTCAAGGCGAAGGGAGTTTATTGGGGAAAATGGAAGACATTGGGGTAAACTAAAACAAAAGGACCACAATTGTTCAGAACTACACTGGGAAAAAAGACTGATTAACAACTAAAGAAACCATAAATTAACGTAACTGGGTAGCAGGACTAGGGAAAACCAAGTATAACATTAGCACAGGCATCTAATACACAGACATACAATTACAATGAACATCAAACAAATGAACCAGAACAGGCACTTAAATACACAGCTAACCAGATACAATGCAGGACAGGTGAGAACCATCACCAATTAACCAATCCCAAGGCAAACAAGGATCAGGAGTAGCATATTACAATTAAACAGCACTGGGGACTAGGGAAAATGAAAAAAAAAAACACTAAAGGTTAACTAAAGCAAGAAAAACTGAGTAAACAGGGGACAAGGAGCAAACGACAAGGAACAAACTGAAATAGAAAAAATACCAAAAACAGGAAAGCACTGATGATCAATAACTACAGGCAAAACCAAACAAAACAAATAAGGCTTGTTCCCAGCCAGCTTTGAACCCACAATACAGGTTTAAAATCTGAGACACTGAGCTATGTGGCAGTCCAGGGAACAGGGCAAGAACATAGGGGCTGGAGGACAAGTGACATGGAAGAAGACAGGATGGCCTGCAGTAGGGAGGAGACATGAGAGGCAAGGTCAGATGGGTGCTGACCTTGACAGCCTTGGGAAGAATGATCTCTAACATTTTACTTACAAAGAAGTAAGGCTGATTAAAGGATTCCCTCCCCCACCTCTTTGGATTGGAATAACATTAGTTTCTCTGTTTGTTTTAGGATGTGATGTCCTCATACACTGATAGGGAAGTGATCTTTTATGATCTTTTATATGATATTTTATAGTTCCAAGATGACAGTATTATACTCTTGTACCTACTTCTTTTTGATTCTTTTCCTAATTTTCCCATGAGCAGGGACAAATTCAATTTGAGCCTTAATTACATTCCTACAAGGCTCTCATTGTGGAAGGGCTAAGCAGACATAGGACAGCTGCCAAATACTGTGAATAAATTTAGGAATCGTACTTTCATCCATCTTCCAATTGCTTATTCTATACAGGGTCATGGAGCTTGTCCCAGGCAGCCCAGGGCACTAGGGTAGGGTACACCCACTATGGGATGCCAGTCCATCACAGGGCACCTTCACCTGCATATCTATGAACTGTAGGAGCCCAGAGAAAATTCAGACTACACAGGCAGAACGCACATTCTCCACACACTAAGTGTGTTGGTGTGAGATAGCAGTGCTACCCAATGAATGACTGTACTACATTATACATGTTCTTTTAAAATGTTATCTCTGAACAATTTGAAGGGCTTTCCTTAACAGATGACCCTTGGATAGTAATTGTATATGGCAGCATTTTCTTTTGTGCTGTTTTGACTTATTTGTCACAGTGATGCACTGCAGAAACCGGGCCCTCATTTCTCTCTCTCAAAAAAAAGAAAAATAACTATCAGTATTAATTATTAGTTTGGACAAATACCCACCTACACTGACTTTTTGTTCAGCTCAGTGATAGTTCAGTGTTTTGTTAAATGGAGAATCAGTTGAATGTGTCTTATCAATAGATTGCTGAGATTTTTTTCTGTATATTTGTTTTTGGTTAATGTGGTGAACACATTTTCTGTGTAGCAATGAGAAAATGTTTACTACAGATAAATTCTAGCTGAATTCAGGTATTCCGACCACCACATATTCCAGAAGACTGACTGTGGCCCAGATCCATTAACTTGGTAACTTGGTGACTTTATTCTTAAATTCCTTTCTTTATTTTTAATTTGTATTATTGAACATACTTGAATGCCAAATACAATAGCTTCTTATGTTTCTTTTATCCATAAAAATGATAAATATAATTTCGTCCTATTACTATCTTATTATTCTGACAAAAATTGTATCTTAATCTTTACTAATCTGATTCCCAAGAAACCACCTTCTGACTACAGACACTATTGTTATTCCTTTGTGCCGGGTGCTTAACTGGAACTGCTGCTCTACTAAAAATTCCTTGCAAAATTTATGTTACGTTAAAGTCGAAAACTAAAATCTACATAAACTGGCTTTGGATAAAGGCATCTGTTCAGCACATAATGCAGTAATGTGATTAGAGTGAGGAAAGTAGATGAGTCTTGTAAACTAACATTCTGGAAGGGCTCTACCCCCTACTAATGGACTCTCTAGTGATTTAATCCATCTCTGGTGTTTGGCAGTTTGACATGTACGTCCGATCTTTTATAGCCAAATGAGACAAACACTGTAAATAATTCAAAACAGAAAAATCCATAAATCCACAAACAAAAAATAAATGGAAAAAGACCATAAGCACAAATATGATATTCAGTTTTTAATGGCAAAAAGCATAGCAAAGACCACTGAATTTTGAGTCATATGAAGGCAAGTTTTGTTCCTGCGTTACGTTTCCAAGCTAAGATTCCAGCAGAGCACAGTAGTCTTCTCTTATTGTTCATGAAAGGTTTCTTAAAGTTTTGGAACCCAACCGTGTATCTCCTTGTTCAAGCAAGATTACATTCTATACAGACCTGCAATTAGGACCTTAAATATTTGTGAAGTTTTTCAATTTTGAAGTTCTATACATTACCACAATAATTTTTTAAAGAAACAAATCAGATGCAGTCAAAATGCAGACTTTCAGCTTTAATTCAGCAGGTAGAACAAAAACATTGCATAAAAATGTGGTGAATTTTTTTACACAACCCCCTCCTTTCAGGGGCTCATAAGTAATTGGACAAATTAATATAACTGCAAATAAAATGTTCGATTGTAATACTGTACTTAGTTGAACACCCTTTGCAAGCAATGACTGTCTGATGTCTTGAACTCATGTACATGAACAGATGCTGGGTTTCCTCCTTTTTAATGCTCTGCCAGGCCTGTACTGCAGCAGCTTTCAGTTGCTGTTTGTTTGAGGGTCATTCTGTCTGTAGTTTAGTCTTTATCAAGTGAATTGCATGCTCAATGGGGTTGAGATCAGGTGACTGACTTGGCCATTCGAGAATATTCCACTTCTTTGCTTTAATAAAGTCCTGGGTTGCTTTTGCTGTGTGTTTTGGGTCATTGTCTATCTGTATTACGAAACACCACCCAATCAATTTGGCTGCATTTGCACAGACATGATGTCTCTACACAGCTCAGCATTCATTCTGCTGCTTCCATCCTGTGTCACATCATCAAGATGCATGCCCATGCCATCACATTGCCTCCACCATGTTTTACAGATGATGTGGTGGTCTTTGGATCATAAGCTGTTCCAGACCTCCATACTTTTTTTTTACATCATTCTGATACAGGTTGATCTTGGTTTCATCTGTGTAAATAATGCTGTTCCAGAACTGTGCTGGTTTTTTAAGATGTTTTTGTGCAAAGTCCAGTCTAGCCTTTCTATTCTTAAGGCTTATGAGTGGCTTGCATCGAAATGGTTCTCGGTCCTTGACTGACACGTTGTTACATGGGCCCAGTTCTGCGATTTCTTCAAGAAAGTCTTTCTTCCTTCCAACAGCCAGGAACAAATAATGAGAGGTATCTTGGACCATATGCAAAGTCTCGAAGAGCCCCTTCCTACATTTGTGGTTCACATACTAAGTGAATTCAAGAAAATGAAAACTCCTCCGCCAGAGCGGGAACAAATTGACCTCATTTGTAAAGATGCTCTTGAAAAATATAGGGTTGCTCTCTATGGAACTTCTATTTCCTCGGGCATGGATCTTCTTCTGAGGGCCCACGAGCTCCATGTGGACTTAGGGCCAAGTAAATGTTCACTGCCTTCAATGCAGAATAAAGCTAAACCTTGCAGAGATACCTACTGTTATAAGTGCTCACGTCATGACTTCACTTCTCGTACATCTCCTGATTGCAACTCACTTTCCAGAATGCGCTCACAACAAAGTGAGTCCCCTAATACACAGTCTGAACCTGCTCTTGATGAAGGGGATACGAACTGCCCCGACAGTAGCAATGCAGGAGCAGGGAATTCTTTTGTAAGGCACAAGGGAAACTTCAAGGGGGGGAGGATGATTCGCGGAGGCAATCCTCCCTCCAGAAGATAACTTCGCCTCAACTGGCTGATTCTGCTGCTCCAGCACAACCTGTCCTTTGCCATGTGGAAGATCCCTCATTAACTTCTTTTTGGAACACTCCTTTTAGAGTTAAGATTAACCTACATGGCCAGGTCTTAGATGCTACACTTGACACTGGTGCATCACTTTCTGCAATACAAGCTGATATTGTTCAGAATAATGCCAAACTGAAGGTTAATGTTAAACCATGGGCTGCTCCCCTAATACAACTAGCAGATGGTGGGGCGTGTCAGCCCATAGGGCTGACATGGTTGGCTTTTGGCTTCATGGGTCAACTTTTTTATCACCGGTTTGCCATTGTCCCACGTTTACCCTCAACCTTGATTTTGGGGATGGACTTCATGTTGCGTGCCTCCATCACCATTCATATCCCATCGAGAACTGTTGTTGTGGGCAATGATCCTTTATTATTGCAGGAGTCAGAAGGTAGTTTGTTGTTTATGGATGTCTCTACTTCCAAACTTCAGGAAAAAGTTCAAGAAGCGTGTCTGAGTAATGATAAGAAGGAACAGCTGTCAGTTACTTGGAAGTTTTTCCGACCTCTTTGATGGTCACCTGGGTCGCACATCACTGATTGAGCACTCAATAGACACGGGAGATGCAAAGCCAGTTCACCTTCCCCCATATCGCACCTTCCCAGCCAAAAAGCAGTTGATTGAGGATCAAGTGGAGAAAATGTTGAACGGCGGCATAATTGAACCGGCGACGGATCCTTTGGCCGCCCCCGTTGTGATCGTTCAGAAGCCTTGTGGTGAACCACGATTTTGTGTGGACTATCGTGGGTTGAACCAGTTCACAGTCAAAGACTCTTATCCATTACCGAGAGTTCATGAGTCACTTGACTTCCTTTCTAAATGGAAATTTTTGACCACAATTGACCTTGCTCGGGGATACTGGCAAGTCTCCCTGGCAGAAGACGCTAAACCTAAGACTGCGTTTGTTTCACATTGTAGCCTTTTCCAGTTCTGTGTGCTTCCGTTTGGTCTGTGCAATGCACCAGCGACCTTTCAAAGACTAATGAATAGCGTGTTGACTGGTTTTATTTATAGGTGCTGTGCAGTCTACCTGGACAACATTGTTGTGGGTTCACCCACTTTCAAGCAACATCTCAAGGACCTCAGGGAAGTCCTTTCACGGCTCAAGTCTGCTGGATTGACCATTAAACTGGCCAAATGTCAGTTTTGTCGCAGCGAGCTCACTTTCTTGGGATAACATGTCTGTCCCAGTGGCGTCCTGCCGGACCAGGACAAAGTGAAGGCTGTTATGGACTTTAAAACCCCTGTTAACGTGAAGCAAGTGAGGCAGTTTTTGGGCCTATCGGGCTATTACCGTCGATTTATACAAGACTACGCACGCCATGCTGACCCACTGTTCGCGCTCACTAAAAACAATATTCCTTTTGTGTGGAACAATGCCCGCCAAGACGCCATGGATCTTCTGAAGCAAAAATTGACTTCAGCTCCTGTACTGAGTTTTCCTGACTTCACTATACCTTTCTTCATTCCTGCCGATGCCTGTGATGCAGGACTAGGAGCCGCACTGATGCAAAAGGACCTCCACCGCAGAGAGGTTGCTGTGGTGTATGCTAGTCGGGTCCTGCATAAATCAGAGAAACCTTATTCCACACCTGAGAAAGAATGTCTGGCCGTCATTCAGGCCCTAGAGCACTTTAGGCCTTACATCAAGGATCTTCACGTCACAATCTTCACTGACCACAGTGGGCTCAAGTGGTTGATGTTTCGTCCCAACCCCACCGGTCACCTTGCTCGTTGGTCACTCCGTCTTCAGGATTTTGATTTCGATGTTGTCCACAAGCCAGGGTCCCGAAATAAAGTGCCTGATGCATTGTCAAGGAATCCTGTGACAGATGACGTTCCACCAGTGGACCTCCTTCCTGACTATGCTGTGATTGGTGGTCTCGATCTGCGTACGCTGTCCTCAGTAACTGTCACGGATCGATCCCATGTCAGACAATTACAAGTTGATGATCCGATCACAGGGGATCTTCTTTGGAAAATGGAGGCGGCACTCCAACAGAATAGCGATGAGGAGGATTGCTCTCAGTATTCCATTCACGACGGCCTGTTGTACTTTAACGATCCTAAACTTGATTGTGGCATCCACCCTTTGAAATGTTTGAAGCTGTATGCTCCTGTCTCTCTCAGAAGTACCTTGCTAAGGTATTACCACGATCACCCAACTGCGGGTCACCTAGGCATAACCAAGACCTTGGCCCGACTGAAACGTAGGTTTTTCTGGCCTAAGATGGTGTCTGAGGTGAAGAAATATGTGACCTCTTGCACAGTTTGCATATTTATTTTTCTGAGTTCAGAAAAAAAGACAGATTCTAATGGTTGTTGGTTCCAGGCCCTACAGGAAGCTATTTTAAAAGCAAATGTACTGAGCCCCATTGCTTTGGCCAGTACATTTCATGCAGTCTTCTTTATGGTAGACTTGGATATTGACATGCCTACCTCCTGGAGAGCATTGAGACATGAAAACTCCTTTGATGTTTGTGATGTTAAGATGCCCATATCCTACATTTTAAATATGATACACTTAGGTCAGCCAGCCATGATGTAAGTGAATCTATTTCGTGACATCAAAAATCCGAATGAGGACATTTCTCATGTATGTGCTGTTCTGTAAATCATTTTATGAAGAAGTTCATGACATCCAAGCGATCTACTTTCGATTCCAATCAAAAATATAATTGAATTGTAATTGAAAACAAGGTTTACTGTGACATTGAAGATGTATTTATTGCTGAGTGTAATGTCACGCCTGAGCATTACATGTTGCCTCCTTCATCATCCACTCATCATAATGCATACATAAACATGAGTTCTACTAGAAGATCATATCAGATCTCAAGGCCTGAGTACATCTCACTAACACTATGAACACTATGAAATAACCATAATATCTCAAAGACACATTTTTAAAAATATCTGCAGGCCCGTAGCTTTGCCATGAAATATTTTTTTCCCCTTTAGGAACATCTAATTGTTCGTAGATTGTATTTTAGAAATAGATCCCTATGTAAAAGTTAGGATTTCAGTGATCTATAACATCATGCAGAATAACAATATACCTTCATGAGATAAAGCCAGATCAGCATGGGAACAACAGAATCTGGCAACATATTAAGCAGATGGACACTTCTTCTCTCTGCCTTAGACACAACCTTATACGGTTCAAAGTAGTTCATCGCTTACATTTCACAAATGAAAGATTGCCTAGAATTATCCTGGTACTGATGCAGGATGTCCCACGTGTCAATACAGTCCAGCTTCAACCTGCCATATGTTTTAGTCTTGTCAGTTCATAGAAAATGTTGGGAACAGACTTTTCCTTCTTTCTCACACATATGCAGCATAATAGTGCCTAATCCTTTTGTTGCTGTGTTTGGTGTGCTACCACAAAACAAACGTTACTCCTCCCTACAAGCGAGGGCTGTTGCCTTCTCTCCTCTGTTGGCACGAAGAATGATTCTTTTAATGTAGAAGTCCTCCAGACCTCCAATCTTTAAGTACTGGGTGAAAGCTGTGCTCTCTACACTGGTGCTTGAAAGTTGAGATATAGCCGAGGTAAATGCAGGCAAAAGTTTAATGCAATCTGGGCTTAGTGTGTGCATTTGGACCCAGATTTACACAGAGGCTTAGTGTGTTAATTTGGACCCATTATCTTGCAGGCTCTCACCCCTTTTCCCTTGTGGAAATGATAAATTTGCCATAAGAGATGTTTTTGGTCATCCATGACAATGCATGTATGCAGAAAACAGTCAAATCAAACAGGGTTGCAGATTCATTCACATCAGTCAGTGTCATTCTTATTATTAGTTCCAGACTTTAATATATTTTCTGCTTTCTGAAGTAGTAAACAGCCAAAATATCTATTTTCATTATAAGTCTTCTTTATGTGAGTTTAGATTATAAGCTTTCCATAAGGAACAGCTTGTACATGCTAATCAGTACAAAAGCCAATGATTTCTCAATGGGACCGAATGTGTATGCTGTCCTTTTCAGATAGGCATGTCGATGCTGTTTCCTTGGAGTTCATAGCAGGAGGCTCTTTATCAGCATGAGCTCCAGTGTGGTTACCCAACGACCCCCAGCGCAGGGTTACCCAATGACCCCCAGTGCACAGTTACCCAATGACCCCCAGCGCAGTGCCCTTTATAGTGTAGACACAGGGTGGCTAATCGATGCTTTATCAGCATGAGCTCCAATGTGGTTACTCAATGACCCCCAGCGCAGGGTTATCCAATGACCCCCAGCGCAGTGCCCTTTATAGTGTAGACACAGGGTGGCTAATCGATGCTAGTGCCAGATCAAAACTGAAAACCTCCCCATCGGCGGTTCATCGGCAGTGAAACACTGGTTAGTATTTCAGGGTGCACTCGCATCATGCTGATTTTCTGGTCCTATAAACATGCTGCCATTTTGTATTTTTTTACTATAGTCATTATCATATATTATTAATATATGTTATTATTATAAGCACGACCCAGTCTTACTCTCAAGGGCAATGTAGACAACTTCAAAATACAAGAACAGAAAATACATGTAAATGCATGTAAATAACATGCAGATTTTTCAAGGCTTTTGTCAAGAATAATTTGCATGCTTTTTACTTTTTAGTGTTTTCACATCTCATTTGTTAGTTCTGTAGGAGGCATACAACTAAAATAAAATGGTTTAATTTTATTTCAATTTTTTGTTACAATAAATGAATATACCTGCAACCCTGTACTGGATAAGATGGAACATACATTATCTGACAGGATTTATAATTTTGCTCCATTTTAAAAGATATTTGTGTATTTATTTATGTCACTAATGACACAGTTTAAACTTTTTCAAAGCACCTGAAGTTAAGTAAGTGTGAGGTATAATAGCAAGGTCTTTCCCAGGATTCAGGGTGGCCAAGATTCAGAGATCCTGATAAATCTTTATTCATTACGAACTGACAAAACGCAGCATGCATAATGATCAGCCAGACTGCTGTTGATGTCAGGAAGCATGAAGCGCATCGCGGAATGCTGTGATATGCCTGTCAGCATCTACAATGAAAAAGGAGAACTCCTCCACCCCCACCTCTGTCTTTCTCACTGCCTGTACTGGGATGGTTGGGGGGTGGGGGTCAAGCACAATGTAGGCCTTTCCAACTTGAGGCCACATCCGGCCACCAGTTGTTATCATCTCCCCTGTGAAAAGGAGTCGTGATTAATGAGGCCATTATGCTAATGAGATTTTCAGGCCTTAACAAAGGTTCTCGCAACGTAAGGGAGGTGTGCAAGTGAAATGGGAATCGTTTGACCCCAGGAGTCCTGATTCATCCATTTGGAGGGAGGGCGGGGTCCTTCCAGGCCGCTGAGCTGCCTGTGAGAACCACTGAGACTGAGGTGTCACAAAACAGTCAAGGTTTTCAGAAGAAGATTGGAAAAGACACAGATGCAGAGCACTCCAAACTGGACCGAACTGCACCACCCACACTGCCAGGCATTGTACCTGATAGTTCCTAAAATTACTGAAAAACATGTCTCAGAAAACCAGCTGACTGGATGTGAGGTTTTGTCTGATGGGGAAGCGTGGATGGTTGGTGGAGCCAGGGGAAAACCAAAAACCAAGTTAGAACAGTACAAGCCAAAAAACAAACTGATAAAAACCAAAACTACAAACAACGACTTGAAACAGACCAGGAAGGAGCAGAAATTATGTAGGTACAACTAAACTAACCCCAACTATTTATTTATTTAGCAAATACTTTTGTTGAAAGCTACATACACATCAGAGAACAATGTCAGCTAGTCTCTGGGGTTGAGGGCCTAACAATATAATCACTCTGAGACCCATGAGAACAGAACCACTAACCTCCTGTTCACAGATGCAAAGTCCCAAATCACAGAGCCACAACAGAGCCCCCAGAAACCTCTTGCACAGTATATCGATGCTTCTAACAGAGATCTTGAGTGGTAAGGCTGCCATTTTGTGTTCCGACTTAATTCACTATGCTGTCTATATGTTGCATGGTGGGATGTGACAACAAAAATGGAGATGAAGGTACATTATTTTATAGATTCCCAAAAGAAAAAAAAAGACATGAAACGGAGGCACGGTGGTCCCTGGGTGGGGTGCAGGCTTCATGCTGACCCTCAGTCTCTGCTTCCTGTGGTGGGAGATAACAGAGGCCTTGGGAGAGTGAACGGGCAGATCAGTAACCAGCCTTGGGGATGGGCGGAGCTTGGCAGGTACCTTAGGGACTGGTAAGAGTGAGGAGTCGGTCCCTGGTAGCTCTATGCTGTTCAGTGGAGCCAGGGATTGGGCGACAGGAATGCCTCCATGACCAGGAACAGCTGGGAGACCAGTGGAGCTGAACAGGTACCTTGGGAGCATTAGGGTCAAGCTGCAATGTCTCAACCTCCCTCTCCACGTCGAGTAGGTAGCTCTCCACTAGCTCAAGCTCTCCTAGCACTGCTCCATCAACCGCCTCTTGCAGAAAGTCCTCCAGCTATCTGAGGTGCTCTTTCAGCAGCAGACTGTCCCTGTCCCTCACTTTTTGGAACAGGTCCTGGCACCCGCCCCAGAGCACACCAGGCTGGATTAGGGAACTCCACCTGGAGATAGCTCCTGCAGGGCCTCCTTGCCACCATAGGAGGCACAGTAAGGTATCCACTTGGGAGTGGCTATTCATAGGCCCTCTTCTAGCTCCAGGTCATCATCACAAGGGGTTTATGAGTCGGTTGTCCTTAAAAGCATCTGGGGGAATACCCTATAACATGAGGTGGAGACTAGAGAGACACACACAGGCAGCAGGATCATGCACACAACAATACAATGATCAGACTGGGGAGCTCAGGACGAGGAGGCACTATATACACCGCAGATGAGGAGCAGACTAGAGGCACCAGGGCCACACAAGGGCTGAAACAAGAGGCAGGGTTAAACGAGGAACAGGTGTGTCTCATTAGTGCCACACCATGGAGAACACGGTGGAAAGAGGCATGCGGGGCGTGACAGATTATGAACTAGATTACAGGTGTTAGACTCCAGTCCTGGAGGGCCAGAGCCCTGCACATTTTTGGGTTCTCCTCCTTTAACACACCTGATGCAACTTCTTTTGCTAATTGCCATACAGCTCTTGAGCTGAATCATTTGTGTGGGAACAGGGAAAGAGCTAAGCTACACTTGGCTCCGGCCCTCCAGGACTGGAGTCTGACACCCCTGAACTAGATAAATGTGAAAAGATTTGTAACTGAATTTGCTGAGGAAAGTGGTTTAAAAAACTATGGTAATGTTAAATATAGGTTGCATTCAATTGCACAATTTCTTTCAACATATATTTTCTGTTGAGTTCAAGCGTAAAGTCTGCGCCACCATCAAGTAAAATTGTTACTCAATAGGGTGTCAGCGTAAATAAACATCATGTGACTCTGAGGGGTTAGGGTTAGGGTCTTTGAAACGCAGATAAGAACGCTGGCTTCTCGCAGCCTCGCACTCGATTCACAGTTTCTTGCTCGCTTCTTTGTTTTATGCTTGCTTCTGAAATTCCTGTGCGCTTCGCAATTTTCTGCTCGTTTTGTAATTAAAACAGGAAATTACATCAGAGATTCAAGGCGTGATAGCTGATTTCCGAAACTGTCGATTGAAAGTGCACGAAAGGGTATTTGTTTTCACTTTTGCAAATTGGTTTTGAGACTGGTAGAAGTGTTTTGCATATTTGTTTTTATTTTTGCAATGTTTTATGATATGTTAATTTGTTTTCTGATATGATAATTTGTTTTATACAATGTTAATTTGATTTGCCCTATTCGACCACCGTAGTTTTATGCACAGTTTTGACAGTTGGAGCTTCGTGACAATCGAAACTTGCCGCAATAGGTATTGCCGTATTTGCTAATGCCGTAGTTCTCGAGACCGGTCTTAAGACAAGTTTTTTGTGGTCTCGGTCTTGACTCTATTTGGTCTCGGTCTTGTCTTGGTCTCGGACATAGCGGTCTCGATGGGATGGGGAAAAAAAGAGAAAACGGCACATCCTCACAGAACAGTATCATTATTTATTATGCGCCTCAGTTCAAATGCAACCAGTCAGATGCATCTATTTAAAAAACGTCACACTGTATACATTTTCTCAATGGACACACACATCGTACACATCGCATCATAGCAAAATCGGCAAAGAAATGTCCGAAAATATCCGCGTAGTCTATAGCATAGTTATAATTCCAATAAATTACGTATTTTACATTCATTAGAAAGCCCGGTCTTGGAGGTGCAAGTCAATCTGGAGGCTCATTCTCTTCAATTCAAAGCGAAGAGTCATTACATAGCAGTATTCATAGCTTACCCGGGGCCTCTGTCCTTGGTATAAGAGACTTAATATGAACATCTTTCTGATACATCTCATCTCTTTCGAGGATTGCTGAGAATATTATTTTCCATCAAGCCTTGTAACTATGACAAATCTGGGAGATTTTAAATGAGAGACATATGGACAATATGATTGAAAAGATAAATCAAATTCATGTTAACGAGTAATGACACTTTACAGGAATGCCTTTTTTCTCTACAGTTGATCTGAGTACAGGTCGTCGTCGACTTACAACCATGATTGGTTACGACTGACTGGTCGTAACACGATTTGGTCGTAAGTCGCATATGTATAGCATACTGTACAGTAATGTATTGTTATGAAAATCTTTAAGTCATACCTTATCATAATTTTCTTCATTATGTATTGTTATACATCATACTTTTCTCTGTTCATTATTGTTATACACCATGATTTTCTTGGTTCATTATAGTTATACTGTTACATATATCTTAACTTTCTTTGTTTATTATTGTGATACTGTACCATATCCTGGGATAACAGTTAGCGGCTTAGTGCGCGCGGGAATGGTAGTGCTGCCGGGAACTGGTGCAACCTGCGATCATGGTCGTAAAGTCGATTGGTCGTAAATTGGATAGGTCGTAAGTCAACGAGGACCTGTAATGTAATGTCAATTCTAGCCTTAGTCTGTTTTTGGTCTTGGTCTTGGTCTCGCCTAGTCTTGGTCTTACCTTAATGTGTCTTGGTCTTGGTTTTGGTCTTGGTACCCTCAAGTCTCAGCACTGTCTTGGTCTTGATACCCTCCGGTCATGGCAATGTCTTGGTCTCGGTTTAGGGGGTCTTGACTACAACACTAGTATTTGCTATAGCTGCAGTTCCGGTTTTTGCCAGCAGGCTGTGCACAGCTAGTGTTTCGAAACTTTTCGAAACATTGTTTGTCTCGAATGTTTCAAAATCTGTTTTGATGATCGAAATTGCCATCTCTACTAGGAACATAAGGCTATGCAGAACAGAATAAAACTAGGAACAAGGTAAATCAAAAGCAGGAACAAAAAAAGCAAAGATACCATACCAAACGTAGGATAAACTGATAATACTTAAGGGAGGGGGGGGTTATAGTCTCAGGGCTGCACACTCACCCAACTGAGCTATGCAGCAATCTGAGTAACAGGGAAAACACACTAGGGGCTTAAGCAGACTAGATAGGACAGTACAGACCATGACACAAGGAACATTATTTTTTACATTTTTGCACTATTTGTCCATGCAGTCTTTCTCAGAGTGGCAAATCTCTCCCCATCTTCACTGCACAGAGACTTTTTTACACCTAATCATCTTAATTCCCTGT
Source organism: Cyphomyrus plagiostoma (assembly GCA_019775915.2). Lineage (NCBI taxonomy): Eukaryota > Metazoa > Chordata > Actinopteri > Osteoglossiformes > Mormyridae > Cyphomyrus > Cyphomyrus plagiostoma. The sequence continues at coordinate 29,988,085 of JABFEA020000067.1, forward strand.
TACCAGTTAACCTAATTAGTTGTGAGATACTCAACCAAGTGTTTTGTTTTAGCATTATACAACTTTTCTAGTCTTTTGTTGACCCTGTCCCAACTTTTTAAAAATGTGCATCACATACAACCTGAGCATATATTTGTCATAAAACAATTTGTCTTTAAACATTTGATATGTTGTCTTTTGTTTTAGTTTTAATTAAACATGGGTTTATTTGATTTGCAAATCATTGTATTCTGATTTTATTTGCATTTTACACAGCATCCCTACTATTTTGGAAATGGGGTTGTAGTACTGCATTTATAAAAACAAGAAAACTCAATATGTAGAATTTTATATCTTCTGATATTTCTGAAAATACAAGTAATCTTTTGGTGAATTTTAGTGATAACAGATACTATTATATTTGCCTTTCTTTAGTGAATGGCTTGCTTGATACTAATAATATATAATATTGTGAGTAGGACTTTATCTATCCATCCATCCATCTATCCATCATCTCCCGCTTATCCGAGGTCGGGTCGCGGGGGCAGCAGTCTCAGCAGGGAAACCCAGACTTCCCTCTCC
>JABFEA020000067.1:30011941-30025335 GCA_019775915.2 Cyphomyrus plagiostoma
ACGTATGACAATTTACTAACAAGGTACAGCGCCATAACTACAGCTTACCTTACGGGATAGTGCAAAATGAACATAAAGAAACACGGCGACTTGCGCGCAATAAAGTTTTGCACTCCGGTGTCCCGTAAGGGATAAAACAGCCAAAAACGCTCATTGCCATGAACAATACATAACCCCGCAGCAACACTTATTGGCTAATTTGAGTCACTGCCCTACATCAACAAAAAAACAGCTGTTGATAAATTCCTTTGCAATTTTATAAGGAAAAATAGAATCCATTACATTAAGAAATCAGTTCTATCCAACTCCCTCTCAAATGGTGGTGTTAATTTTTTGACTTCTCTATACTAAAAATGTACTTAAAATAAACTGGGTCAAACAATTTCTCAAAAACCCTACTTCAATTTGGAATTTCATCCCCAATTTTATATTTTCAAAACTTGGTGGTCTTGAATTTTTTCTATTATGCAACTACAATATTGGTAAAATACCTATCAAACTATCCAATTTTCATAAACAAATGCTTCTCTTCTGGTCCCTACTTTGCAAACATACCTTTTCCCCACACAGGTATTATACTTGGAACAAATATAGAGATATATTATATAAACACAAGTCTTTATTTTTAAGCAATTGGTTTGGTCATGGTATTCATCTAGTCACACAACTTCTTGACTAAGAAGGTAAATTACTTTCTTACACAGATTTCTTAAATGTATATGGTTTCCCAGTTCCACCAAAGGAATATGCCTTAGTATTTGATGCCATTTGATGCCATTCCTGCTGGTGTATTAATGCTTCTGAAAGATTCAGTGGACCTGACCCTACTGCCACTAGAGCCAGCTGTCACCTCTGTAGGAAGGATCAGTTTTTTGAGTACAAAGAAAAAAAACAATTGTGATATATGATCTCTGTTTCTAAGGATAAGACTCATAATCCAAATGCTATGGCCTACTGGAACAATTTATTTTGTGACCTGGACTGGTAAAGGATTTGGATTTTACCTTCTAAGTTTCTGTTGACAAAGAAAGTGTGTAATGGTCTTGTCATGGTGCCCGATACCAAACTTAACCATCAGCCAAACTCCTTTCACAAGTCAGGATTATACTCACTTCTTCCTTTATTTCCGTGTGAAACGGAGTGAAACTGACAAAACAGAAACAACTCAGAATTAGCCGAAAGGCTAACAGAAGAGTGTCTCAGTTGCATATATTAATAGTACAGCAACGACATTATCACATACGAATAAACAATTTGAATACTGAACCGTTCTGTTGTTTAACATAAGATATAGCTTAGCAGCGTGCTTATTAGCTCATCGCATAGCAAACAATGAGAGTTCTCGCAGCACTCAGACATTTCCATAACTTATTCAAGTAAACATAGGTCAACAAGCACAAAGTTATTTCTTTTCACATAAGTGAGCATAAATGTGGATTACAACGTATAAACTGCTACTGCTACAGGCATTGCTTCGAAGAAACTTAAACCAAAATGCAGCATTCATGAAAGACACGTCTGTTTGGCTGCTCTGCTACTAGCAAAACCAATATAGTGTTTACACAGTCCAAAGCAACTGCAGTTCACAAAACGCCTATAGGTGGCAGCAAAGTTCCACATAAAAAGGATATTCACAGTTCCAACTGTCTGAAGGGCAGTACAAAGTGAAAGAAGTTTCTTTCAAAATTACTCATCGGTTCTATCCTACTAATTCGTTTCTTGGAAGATATAAAAAGGATATTAATGTTAATTGCTCATTTTGTAACCTCCAAGATGAAGATGTTCTGTACCTCTTCTGGTCTTACCCATCCTCTAGTCAGTTCTGGCAAGAATTCACTAAGTTTGTAATGTCCTACTTTCTTCATGATTTTTCGCTATCGTTTGAAAAGATGTAACTTGGTTTCTACAAATACCCAGTGAATAAAGCAGACAAATTTTATATAACTAATTTGTTAATATTATTAGCTAAACTTCATAAGATAAAATTCTCTGATGCAAAACCATCCTTTCAACATTTCATTTGTGAAACCAAACAATGCAAAAGCAATTAAAACAGTGCTCTTTGGTTTTTGTGATTCATCTCTCAGCTGGTCGTTTGTGTTATGAACCTCTGACATTGTATGTTACATAATTCTTTTCTTTTTCTGCTCTTATGTTTATTAAGTGGCAAATAAAGAGTTAAAAAAAGAGTAAAAAAAAAATCTTGTCCGGCATCAACGTGACAAAAGAGGCGAGTTTCCGAAAGTGACGTTTTGTGGCCGTTTCATCCGAGTTCCAACTTGGAGAGAAATAATTGAAGAAAACAGTCTGGATGATCCCCCATAAATATTTAATTGTAAATAAGGTGAAGGAAGTGTCGTTTAAAGTTTTCCATAAATGTTATCCAGCTAAGCACTATATGGTAAAATTTAAAAGAGAAATAAATATTAACTGCAGTTTTTGTGGAGATCATCCAGAAACTGTGACTCATCTCTTCTGGTATTGCTCTTTCATACAGAGGTTTTGGAAGTAATTTAGCAGGTTTGTTGTGAACCATATTTTAAGGCACTTTTCCTTACGGTGGGAGAATGTCTTATTTTGTTTCTTCAAGATCCCCAAAAAGAATGATAATTTTTTTTTAATAATACATTTGTTAATTCTTCTGGGAAAATTTTAAGAACTGTGGCAACTTGGATAGAAAACTGGTTAACTGACAGGAAGCAGTGAGTAGTTATTAGATGCACAATGTCACAGTGGACCTGCGTTCATAGTGGGGTACTGCAGGATTCAATTTTAAGACCACTATTGTTTCTAATTTACATTAATGATATTGACACTAATACATACAGTAAACTGATTAAATTTGCAGACAACACCAAGGTGCGTGGTGTAGCAGATACTGATCTAGCAGCAGAGACCCTACAACGGCATCTGGATTTAATTAGCGACTGGGCTGATACCTGGTAGATGAAATTTAACACAGATAAATGTAAGGTAATCCATGCAGGAAACAGAAATATAAAGTACACATAATTTATGGGTTCCACGGAAATAAAGGTAGCGGATTACGAGAAAGATCTCGGTGTATATGTTGATGGTTCCATGTCCCACTACCACCAGTGTGGGGAAGCAATAAAAAAGGCCAATAGTATGTTGGGTTATATCTCTAGGTGTGTGGAGTCAAGGGAGGTGATATGACATTTATACAATTCCTTGGTAAGACCCCACCTAGAATACTGTGTGCAGGTTTGGTCATCATACCTTAAGAAGGACATTGCTGCCTTAGAAAAAATGCGACGGGATTCCTGGTCTTAGATGAATATATAAAGAGAGGTTAGCTGAGCTGAGTCTGTTTAGCCTTGAGCAAAGGAGACTAAAGGTGGGACATGATCCAGGTCTATAAGATTCTAACAGGTCTGGATGCTGTTCATCCAAATGGCTATTTCAATATTAGTTTAAATACTAGAACTCGTGGCCATAAGTGGAAATTATCAGGAGAACATTTTAAAACAAATTTGAGGAAGCACTTCTTTACACAGTGTGTAGTTTGAGTATGGAATAGTGTTCCTACTAGTGTAACAGAAGCTAAAACCCTGGGTTCCTTTAAATCAGAGCTAGATAAGATTTTAACAACTCTGAGCTATTAGTTAAGTTCTCCCCACATGAGCTTGATGGGCCGAATAGCCTCCTCTCATTTGTAAATTTCCGTTACCATTTCCATCAGCGTTATATTTTGTTGGTTGCTATCAGCACGGGACATCCTGATCATACCCCACAGCTCATTACTGAACAGACTTAAACAAACGCTGATGAAATGGCCCCATGCGGACCAAAGGAAGACTGTTAGGAGCAGTCTCGACCTTGATGCAACAGATATAGCAAGATATTTGGAATGCTATTATAGTTCTATTAATGTTGTATGTAATACATTCACAACAATATTAGATAGTTGTGAAGAAAATTATAATGTGGTGTGTTAGAGACTGCCCAGGGTTGGTTCCTGCCTCCGTCCATTGTTCCCAGGATAGGCTCCAGTCCCCCTGTGACCCCCGTTGGGATTAAGTGATAGATGGATGGAAAATTATATATTAGACTGAATTACTGATATCCTGCACTGCTCAACAGTGACATTTGGTCCCACTGGTACCTAATATAAAGAGTAAAACTTGGAAAAGTTGAGTACAGACTACTTGCGAACGAGATATGTTCCGAATGGCCATTTGGAACTTGAAATGTTCATAAGTCATCATTCAACATCATTTTAAGGGTATATGCAAGTACAAAGAACTAGGATGGTGCTTTGTTGGCCAAATTGTCCATAGGTGTGCTTAGGTCAGCGAGTGTACCCAGCAATGGGTTGGTGCTCCATCCTGGGTTTCCTGCCTTGCGCCCATAGCCTGCAGGGTAGGCTAGGGACCCCCCACAACCATAGATAAGACTGGGGGTTGTCATTTCAGTTTAATCTTTATACCTCTGACATCAGGTACAACTCAGACTAATGCCATCTTCAAATGCTCTCTGATAATCGTGTGATGTTGGAACATGTCAGTGAAAGGAGTACTGTATAGAAGTCTACTGGAGAGTTCTGCTGGATAGTTTAAGAAGAACCATCTGCATCTCTATGTTCAAATGACAGAGAGGTCGGAACAGGGAATCACTGTCACTCAAGTGTAGAAATGGGACACTACTTTGCCATCTAAATCAATGACATAGACTGGCATGACTGTCGTTGTCATTGGCATCCGTCAGTCTCGGGAGATGATGGTGTAGCTTCTTGTGAGTCTACCTGCACCGCCGAGAATGGCTGTGCAGTCTGACTCGAGAGTGGCAGCCCCTGCCGCACTTGGTACAGGTGAAGGCGGATGGCTGTTGTAGCTGCTATTGCTGCTACTTCCGCCTGGATCTTTTATGGGCAGCATTTTCATTGCACTCACCCTCTGCGCACGATGTACCCTGCCTGACTGCGAGTCTCCGGGCTGGCCGGTCGTCTGCTTGACTTTCCCATGAGTTGGGGTTGATGGAGCACTGCTTCATGTCCTTCTTGCAGACGTCTTTGAATTGCAGTTTTGAGCGCCCTGTTGTCCTTTGGCCTTCGACCAGCTCGCCGTAGAGGAGGTCTTTGGGAATGCGGCCTGCGTCCATTCTCTTGACATGGCCGAGCCATCTGAGACGTCTCTCACTGAGAACTGCATGCAAGCTGCTTATGTTGGCTCGCTGCGGCACCTCAGTGTTGGGGACCCTATCCTGCCACTTGATCTGTAGTATGCACTGGCATGACTACACAGAGCATATTCAAGTGCTGAATAGGCTGCTTTCTTCAGTAGACCAAATCGTTTAGTGTGTGCAGCCAGCAGGTATGATTGTTTTTTACCAGTACCCTTTACGATCATCTTCAGTATTATTTGGGGTACTATGAAGGTTTTGAAAGAACTGATAGCTTTCCTCAAGTTTGTTTAGCCTATCTGTGTCATAGTTAAGTGTCTGGACACCAGCAATGGTTGAGGGAAGAATGGGATCCAGACTTTTTTTTCCAGTGAGGTCCGTCCTCTCAGAGCTGGTGCAATTTGGAAGCAGCATCATCCATCATCTTCGTTGAGATATATGATTGAGCACTGCTCTTTTGTGCCTAATCACAGTCCATTTTTCAGTGATTTTGGGTTGTGCGGCACCCCCTTAAGGTACACTGACTACACCACCCTTTGCCTGGCCTGTCTCTAATACTACCCAGCAAAGGGACCCAGTTCCAACAAAATGTACAAAGGTAGAGTTCATAGGAAAATAGAATACAGAATCTTTATTGAGAATTCCTTTAAAGCAGGTTAGCATTTTGGCAACTTGACCATTCACTAAATAAAAATAGACTTATGATTAAAAAAAGAAACCCAGGACAAACAAAACAGAAACAAAAAGGAAAAAAAGGGGAACAATAATCACCGTGTCACTGTAACAGGAGCCCACTACCTCACAGAGAAGGACACACCAGAAGCCAGGGTTATGTTAACACACGTGACTGCAGGGACCCATTGGTCCTGCTATCCACTGCAATTCCCACCATGGCACACCTCACAATACTCCAATACCGTAAAAGGTGAACACCACAGACTTCACACTGTCTAGCACAGCAAGGCTTGCGATCATTAGCACACGCAAAGAAACAAAGAAACCCAGCTTTCACATTGACCTCTCCCTGGCCGAGTAGATTCTCTGCCCACCCAGTGCCCAGGTACACGAGGAATAAGGGAAAGGGCTGCAAAGGGGAGCATAAAGGAAGAGAAAAAGAAAAAAAAACCCACTCTAGCCTGCGATACACAAGTAGTCTTCACACTGCATGATGTTATACAGTACAATCAGCGCAGGCTAGAGTAAAAAAAAAAAAACCATACACAACTAATGCAATTACAAAACTATGAGCAGCACCACATTGATACTGTATATAGAGAACAGCAACACAGCCACATAAACCTGCGAACCAAACACACACATTAATGCTTGTAAGGTTATCCAGGGGCTTAACCACAACTCACTAGCTAGCGGACGCTCACGGTTTAATAATGAGAAAAAAAAAATACAAAACATACCCACTTAAAATATATTAAATTAATACACATATCTGTCCTGGCCTTCACCACGTACACTAGAGGTTGAGCTTGCAGATACCCCGTCTCGGTACAATCACAGCTACCGACATCTGCGCTGATCACATGATAACTCGGCACTCTGTAACTAAGAGCACCAGCCTCCCATTCATCATCCAAATGAATCAGCACTCACTATTTAAAAGGAATTACTAGGAGGACTCACCGTACCTGAGAGCAGAACCAACCCCATGCACCGCCAGGCTACACACCCGCTCGGGAACCAGTATTTTCCACCGCCAACCTTTCCCGCTACTATTCACACAAACACACATTAAGCTTACAAATAACTAAAAAAAGACAATTAAAACATCTGGCACCTACCAAAAGGCAGACACAGTCCACCACACGCGGCACACCACCAACTGCGCTCACGCTGGCCACAAGGCCCTCACATGCCTTTAACTTAACTTTAGGTACCCCACCCAGTGCCTGTCCAAATTCCCATTGGCTACTCGGCAACTACATAGCTGTCCCTATCAAACCCTGATCTAAAGTCATTCACCAGCTACATATGTGTTCCTAATCACAAATACACTGTATACACCAGAGGGTGTACTACAAGGAGCATTTATTGGCTTTTGAGTTTTGGGTACCTCACTTTTTTTTTACATTGTCAAGGTAATTTATATGCCACACCTAATCTCCAGTCAGGCTTTTATATTATAACACGCCAAAGTCCAGACCTTTCACCAAAAACATGTATACGAACCCCCATTTTACCAAAAAACATCCTAAATAAAAACTACCTGTTGACTAAATAATAGGCATGGGGAATAGCATTGATTTTCTTTTCAATTCAATAAACTAATTCCAAGGTTGATATCCCGATACTGATATTCAGTGCTCGCCCCCTTTGCAGCCGCTTGCCAGGGAAGGAAGAATTTTGCTGGGGCAGGGGCGCTGATAATAACTTGCTGAGGGGTTTTACCTACTTACCTGTCAAAGGTAAGTAGCACCAAGTTGATAACCACTATCACAGTACCATTTATCAAGGATTGTGGTAATCAGGGTTAGTTAACCCAGCTCTATCAAAACTGGGTATGTAAAAATCAGTACACCTCTCAGTAGGGCTGCACCATAACAGATCTCCATATGATCACAGTTTTATGGCACATGCGCAATAATCAAAAGTACTTTAGATGATGGGCAAAACATTTCCCCAGACACCCCATGGTTGGAGGCCTGGCTAACTGGTGCTCGCCCTCAAGCTCCCACCCCAGGCCTGGCTCCAGGGCGAGGCCCTGGTCTTCCCAATCCGGGCAGAGTAACATGATCCCATATCTTAACACTCATGGGAGTCTGTCTGAACCACACTTAGTCACACTCACCTATGACCAATATGTCTTGGGAGACCCTACCAAGGGCAGTTGCCCCCAAAAACATTGCTCCTAGGACCATGGAAGCACACAAATCCCTCCACCATGATAATCACCAAGTGGTGATTCATGGAAGGAAACAGGAAGCGGCTCAGGCGGTTGCTGAGGGTGTGGGAGGAGTTTAGGGAGTCTTTGGAGAAGGACTTTCAGTCAGGCTTGAAAAGGTTTCGGCAGGAGTCTTCTGAGTGATGGCATGATAGTAGTAGCAGCTTAAGTTTTCGTTCCACGAAGAAACCCCCGAACACTAGCCAAATTTTTACTTAATCGGAGTAAGTTAATACAATTTCTTTAAATAAAGAAACTGCAATGGCCACGCAAAAAAAAGATGCTGAAAAGAAAGGTAAAGCCACCAAGAAAGAGGAGAAACAAGACCATACAAACGCAGTCATGCGTACTGATGAAATCTACACAGAGGACAGTATGGCGATACTGAGCCAATGCTAGCAGAACTACGCAAGATACGAAAAGAACGTACAGAAGCATCCCAAGATACCGAGGCAACTTTAGCCAGGGTCAAATCTACTCTTAGTGATGTGCTTGAGCGTACGACAAAATTAGAACAACAAGTAACGAACATCGAACAGCGAGTGAGCAATTTGGAAGATACGGTGTTTCGTCCTGAGAGAACCATTTGCTACTTATTACAGAGGAAAGTTAAATTATCAGCCAAATTTGAATGTGATAAGCATTTTTTTGTACTGTATAGTGTGTTATTTTCACATTGATTAACTCACGCTAGCAAGCTAGCCTCACTACGGAGGGTAGCAGAAACTAGTTAATCTGTTCATGTTAAACTACTGTTACAGAGTGAAAGCTTTTAAAAGTAAACGGCAAATTGTAATGTCTATCAATGCACATATGTGTATATTCGAGTGCATGGATTTTTTCCCGTTTTTGGCATATATAAACATACATTTACATTTGTGACGTGTTCGTTTTAAGAATGTGTTCATTTAAAACCTACCATTTGCTCGCAGGACAACCAGCTTATGAAGTGATGGAAACTGACCCTGACTGAGCACCATCCCTACATCTGGGGCATACAAATGTCACACTCACAGACACTGCACACTTTGAAAGACAAAGTAGATGTGAGCAGCTACGGAAAGAGTAAGCAGCAGAGATGGGGGTCGACAAGGATGCAGAACTTGGAGAGCTTTAGAATGAGGATGGCACACCAGAGCCTGGTGGTGAAAGCAGCCAGCAACAGATTGAGGAGAGGACACCTGACAGGCATGTCTGTCAGAAATATAGAAGCTTAACAGGAACCATTCCCATAAACATGATTCTTCTATGTGAAGGTGAAGAAGTCACAATGCTGGATAAGGTTGTCACTGTGTGCTCTGCCCTGACAAACCAATGCCCAACTGTACTTTAGGTCTAGAATCATCATTGTATACTGAGCCTGTATTCTGCTTGCCATTTAACTGAAATATATGTTCATGACATTTTTTTGGTGTTGTTTTCCTTTCTAAAACACCTAAATTACTAGTATTATTGATTGCATGAAACAGAAGGTTTTTGTGGGAAAAACACTGAATTTGAAATATTAAGTTTAACTAAATGAGAAACTTCACATAATTTTACCAGACATTTTTACTGAAATTCACTTTTGAAACAAAAATTAGCAGCACAATGGTGGACAGTTCAATAAATGTTCAAGTCAGAGTTGCATTATGTTGCAGCCTGGGTGGAACAGTGAGAGCAAATTCAAAACTCCTCTTTAGCTGTTGTATGCTATAGACCAGCACAACTTAAATTAAACCACACAATTGGGCAGTTTTGATTGTCACAAGCCACCATGTCACCTTGTCATGTTGTTTTTGGATTCCCTCCTGGAACAGAAATCTTATCAAGTGCCATCTGTCTTGCAACCTGAGTGAAGTAACAGCTGACCAGTTCACGGAGACATACACACTTGAAAAATTGCTCTATATATAGCTCTTTAAAAGAGCACCCCAGAGCTCTGGGGCAGGCGCCACACACAACACCACACAGTCTTTCAGGGTCCACACAACAAAATCACAGTACTCTGCATCTGCAACAAAAATTTGTCTCTGTACTTGTTTATAATATGGATGATCCTTCTTGAGCTGCAGCTCTCCATCCTCTATTCCCAAACAGAAGTTCTTGTCTCCACTGCTGCATGCCTCCTCAACAGTAGTGTCACGGTACGTGTATGGGCATTTTATTTCAACGTAACCTTTACCACAGCAAGTGCACTGCACAATCCCATCCGGCGATGCCCCAATTTGGGGAAAGTGTGGGTTTATGATAAACCCAAACTGACTGGTCTCAAAGTCACAGGGAAGTTTCTCAGTCTGCAATCTTTACTGTGCTTTCCCAGACTCCTCATTTTGTCTTGCCTATGTTGCAGCAGTAGATCGGTTTGTTGCATTGCTCTTAGGATAACATTGCTGACACTGTAGACAGTGCAGGCTTGTCCAAGCTTAATTTGAATTGAATGCATATTTGATTCAGTAATCCTTTCAATGTGATAGTGATACAAAGATGAAGATCTGAACTGAGGTCTGCTGATTTTTTTCTATGTAGTGTGCCTGCTCAAGTGAAATGTCTGCTTTATTTACCAAGCTTTTGCAGTGCAGGCACAAAGCAGCTAATTCTGAGCCATCTATTTTCTCATTACGCAGACAGCGCAGTGAATCTGGTGCTGAAAATGGCTGCACTGGGTCTACAAATGCATCGCAATAATCTGGGAGATTTGACAGAAGTGCAGCTTTTCGGGATACTTTCTGCAGGTCTGCAACATATGCATCTCACTGATTCTGTGTGGAATTGTGGAATGAAAAAATGTTTGTTGCAGTCCTCAGAGGAGGCATGTTCGCTGCCTCACCATTCAGGAGTTTGTTTCTTCTTCTTTTTGCTTTTGCAGTGGTGAAGTCTATTTTGTGTCCTGCTTCTGCTCCCACTTTACTTATGCTGCTTGGTATCATCCAGTATGCAGGTTGTCCTGTTACTGTGTCTCTGCATCTGTCTCTCTGCATCCAGCTTAAACAGCACAGCTGAAACTTGTGTGCATGTCTCTGCTAACCCAGCCATACAAGTACAGTGAACAGAGGATATAGCTCCCGATGTCTCAATGATGGCCCATGGCTTGAGAGGCGTCTCAGTGAGGTACTGAGAGTGCAAGACCTGTAGACAACACATAGACAGACAACAATGGTGTTAAATTATTCCAGGTGTGGTAGAAAAATTACGAATCAACCTCTCTGATAACATAGTCACTTAGAATAAAAGTCTGGACCTCTTAGTTTGATGAGTAAAGAAGATCTCTTTTATTCCCGCAAGTTCAGCAAAGCGCTCCCATCACACTCTGGCACTTGGTACCAAGTTACCCCCAGCACACAAGCAGTAGATAAACCATAGCTCCCATGACTACTAAGTCCTGATTGGTCCTGGAACATCAACAAACTAAGGTGAAACGTATAACAAACACAATCCTCCTGTTCCATTGGTTTACCTTGGTAGCAAGTCCACCCATTATACGCAATTTACTGGAGACAGCCTTGGCTTCTACACTCTACTTGAGATATGTATATAGATATTAATTATATGACGTTGAATCACTGTTAATGTTTGGGTGTTCCATTGATTAATGATTAACACATTTACTGTAAAAAGTACTTGCTGAATCTACTTAAGAAAAGCTTGTAAATTTAACTGACTGTGGAAAATTTCTTGATTTAACTTGATTAGATTAGTAGTGTGAACTTTTTGGTGGATGCAGTGGTTAAACTAAAGAAATTTAGTACATAGTACTTAAAAGTGTTGAGTGTGTTGTACTGAAGGCATGTTCACACTGTTGCAAATGTATGTTAATAAATACCCTACAATTAGAAAGTTAAGTTGATAATAATTAAATTATCTATCTATCTATGTCTATATATATAATGTTTTTTTATAATATGCGTGTTTATTATGTACATATGGGATATTTTCCAGCTTATGTTTTAAAATATACATTTATTTCAGCCAAGTCTCTATTTGCATAGAGACACAATAAATAAATACGCGCGCATGGTAAAAGGAGTAGAGACACAAATATTTATGTTTCTTTTACCCATGCGCGCGTATTTATTTATTTATTTATTCATTTGTTTATAGGTTCTGGGTCTTTTCCCCATTTGCGTTTTAAAATAACTGGGAAAGCAGTAAGATTTAAGCTTATTGCCAAGACAACCAGCTGCTGCTGCTTCTCAATCTAACATATTTGTATGAACGGAGCTTCATATATTTACCGGCCTTTGGTTAAATATCAGGATAGCGCAAAACAAGTCTTCTAACATAACTTAAAACTTCTTAAACGCGCTTTCGTCTCGCGCATGCGCAATACGACGGAACACCGGTGTTTGGAGACGACGTTGATGAAGAAAAATTTGAATAGGCTGAACAGTACGTTTTCGGGATGTGGTGGCACAAGAAGTAAGTATGCTCACGATGAGCTGTTTATAAACCCCAGTGTCATTGTATTGCTCATTAAAAACTTAAATATAATTTTCATTTGCTATTTTTGAAGAAAGAGGAAAATACATAAAAAGGCACATTGAAGTAGTTTTATGTGGAATGCGACCAATGGCTTACTAGCTACGTTGCAAAAATCGATTTTTACTGAACACTCGTTTTATTCACAGCTTGTAAGCTATTTTAATCGGTTGTAAGTTCATGGTTTATCAATAACGATGTGTCAAAACCCGTGCGGCCTTCATGAACATTATTTGTAGAACGTTCGATCCGCACGTGTCGTTTACATGGAAATGAACAACACGATGCCTGAATGAGGATAACTTAATTAACAAGCAAGTAACATATTTTGTATTTTTTATTTAGTGTATGCTTATTTTGGGGGGTTAAATTCATGCAGCGGAAGTGTAAGTTCTGCTTGTTTTCGTGTGAAAAGAGGGCTCGGCTGTTGAAACACTACAGATTAAAACATGGAAGCTACACTAGAAGTACTCCAATTCCAATTCCTGAGGACACAGATTGTCTGTGCTCATTCAAATCATTTAATGCACTAAGGGTGCACTTAACAAAAAATCATTCATATCAGGCACATGGCGGTCAATCCAGTCCATGTGATAACATCCCTTTGATATTTCACTGCCCACTTTGCAGATTTGAGGAGCCCTGCACAGAGTCTATTTTTTTTTCTCATTTGCGGCAGCATCTCAAAAATCATGTAACATGTGCAGTGTCCATACAACAATTGCAATTTTGAGAGCAATGTCTACTCTACATTTGATTCCCATAAATGTAGAAGGCATGGAGCATTTGATCAGAGGCAGTTGAAATCTGACATTCTGTTGTATATTGCAACACATAGTGTAGATAATGTGCAACAAGAACAGCCTCTGACCACTGATCCTGTAGATGAACATTTGGA
>JABFEA020000067.1:30025435-30062935 GCA_019775915.2 Cyphomyrus plagiostoma
AAGTTCTCCCCAAGCGAGCTTGATGGGCCGAATGGCCTCCTCTCGTTTGTATAGTTCTTATGTTCTTATGTTCTTATCACAGTTCCTTGTCATAAATGTTTTATGCCTATTGGAAAGCTGGGGTGATCAGGAGGATTTCCATACGAGTCGAAAAACTCTGCGGAGCTGTCGTCGCCAAAGAAAAGCACCAGCCAGTGTTCTCCAGGAGCAGAACTAGGATGTGTATTGATGATTAAGATTGTAAGTAATTTATCCAGTTTTACTTCCTCCAGCTTGTCACAAGCTAATACCCCATAAAAGTGTCTTGCCATCCATCAGTTCCTACTAAGGATATTCGATAGCTCCAGGGTGTTCATGACTAGTAGTGATCGTACAAGAAGTCTCTTCTTTGGTTAATCTCGATTATATTGTCGAAGGTCGCGTAAACTACCAGTGTGACAGTCTTGGTCAGAGGCTGGTGGAATCTCATCTTCAGGTGTATATTTCCGCTTTTAACCATAGAGAGGTGCTGATTACAGCCTTTGGCTGGTGACAAGTTAAAGGCGTACAAAGTGTAGCCGCTTATGTACTCGTTTCTGTCAATAGCGACAGGCTCTTTTTTTTTTTTTTTTTTTTTTTAACTTTACATTCCCTCCACATTGCCCGTAGGTGTGCATGTGTGAGTGGTTGGTGTGTGACTGTGCCCTGCGATGGGCTGGCCCCCCCGTCCAGGGTTGTTCCCGTTGCTTCCGGGATAGACTCCGGACCCCCCGTGACCCAATAGGATAAGCAGGTTGGAAAATGGATGGATGGATTCCCTCCACCACCCCCCTCTGCAGAGGACTGCTTTATTCCTATTTATTTATTTATGCTTCCTCAAGAGAAGGGGGGGGGGGAAGGAGAAGAAGGGGGATAGAGAGAGGGAGTGAGAGAAAAAATAAAAAAACAGATAATCTGCTTCAATGTCTGCTGAAGAGAGAAAACAACAACCAACATCTGTACAAATCACAACAAAAATGAAACGTTAAATGTTGTTGAACAACACACACAACCAGCATTACAACACATGCCCAGAAGCAACAGCTGATCAAGACAGCACGCGTCCGTGAGCACCTGTCCGCACACCTGTGTGAACACCTGTGCATGTCAGTGTGCTGGTGTTCATAAGGTTTCTCCATGTAAATAGTGTGTGTGGGGAGCCACAGCCCCGCCCCCCCAGGACATGAAGCTGACATAGAGGAGACCTGGGCCCTCTATGGGAACCCCAGGGGAACCAACGCAGAGACAATTGCAGCACCCACCCAGAAAAAGGCAGAGGAGTGCTCCGGAGGGGGGCCATCTGGCAGCCACATCGCAGGAGCCCCAGGGGGCCGTGGCGGCGAGCCCCCAGGCTCCACCAGCAGCTGGCCACACCAGGACAGACCGGACCCCTCGCCCAGAGATCCAAGGGCCCCCCCACCCTCCAGCAGGGGCCCGACAGAGCTGGGAGGGCCAGGCCCTGCCAGGCAACCGCCAAGAGTGAACCAGATCATCCAGCCCAGGACATCAAGAACCACCAACGCATCGGCAGCCAGGGGCCTCATCCACTGGCAGGGAGTTTGGTGGGAATAGAGGAAGAGAGCCTGAGATGTTACCCAACCTGACACATGCGTATAGACAAACAGGCACATACATACACAAGCATACATTCCCACCCTCATGCACACATAGACAAATATTCACCCATTCGCCCAACCTGGACAGACACAGAAATGAATGCCGTACACACACTCACACTCCCCATATATACTCAATACTCCGAGATCCAGGCACCACCACCCCCAGAGGGGCAATCTGCCACCAGACCCCAGAGATGGACCCCTTTTTTCCTCTGATGTGGGAACAAGAAGACCACCCCGGACCCCGCAGTAGCCGAGAAGCACACCAGCCCAGACCCCGACTGAACGTCTCCCTGTGGCCAGAACCAAGCTGTAATACTCACTGGCAACGTTTCTCCTGTTGAAATCTGGCTGGATTTTGCAGGATACTGCTGGCCATCGACATAAAGCGGTACAAATTCAGCGTTGTAATGTTGAAAATTGAAAGGGTTTTGATCGTACGCGCCCATAAAACCCATGTTATCTACAAGTCTGATGACAACGGTTTTAGGCAGTTGCCCTAGAAATAAATTTTCTTGCGTGCAGACCCAGCTGCCAAGCTGAATGTTTTCAGGCAGACTCTCTCCGTCGGGTATTTCACGTTGGCTGTCAGATTTAGCCTTTGCCAAGTTTGCAGAGTCTTAAGGGTTCCATCATGTGACTAGCAGTCCAAAATACCCCCAGGGAAATGCTGAAGCTGAATGTTCAGTACAGACGGTGAAGGTGTTCTTGAAGAAGTCAGAGGATCCCTACCTCGCTCTACTTGCATATAGGCAACCCCACTGCAAAATGGGTACAGTCTCCTCATGGGGAGGAGGCTTCGTAGTACCGTGCTTATATTTCCTGCACTACTAGATCCTGCTCTTCCTGATGGAGCCGCTGTAATTCTGAAGGAATGGGAGAGGAGGAAGAAGGATGCACAATGCTACAATCTGCGACATTGTGTACATAATCTCGACAGAAAAACTCCCTGGGCAGGATGTGTGGGTCACAGACCAAAGACCGGCTGAAGCTGTCATTGGAAGCTACACCACACCCTGTTCATACTTGGTGGACGGACCCCACGGGACCATCAGGCAAAAAGGTCACCATCTCATTGCTATGCGGCCCTCACCGGAGCAGAGCAGCGGTGGAGCAGCTAAGCATATCCTGGGAGGCGTTCCAGATCGACCTTCAACAGAACATCCTGCAGCAGCACTGCCGTAGTAGAATGTTTTAGAACCACCATCTATTCCTACTGTCAGAACCAAGTCAGAGAGAGCTGTAGTAAGACTGACCCGGTTAGACTACCTAAAGCAGGTAGGTGACAGTACGGGTTCAGCATGGGAGTCAGCCTCTGGTGGACCAAACTGACGAGAGAGCATCTGCCTTTATGTTTTTCTTTCCCAGGAGGTAACTCACTATAAAATCGAACCGAGCAAAGAACATAGCCCAACATGCTGCTGAAACCGTGAACTGCGATGTTGTCTATGTACACTACCACAAAACAGTTTCATGCTAGACTTAAAGACGGAAGGACTATTAGCTAGCCTGTACAGCATTACCTGGTACTCATATTAGCCTGTGCCGGTGATGAAGGATGTTTTTCATTCGTCGCCCTTGTATATCCAAACCAGATTGCAAGCACTAAGGAGGTCTAGTTTGGTAAAGACCTGTGCTTTCCGGAGTTGTTCCAATCCTGATGGGATGAGCAGCAGGGGCTCTCGACATAAGAAACATAGCAAGGCAAAGCTATACATTGTTGAGAACACTGGGATGACCACATGGTCAGCTCACCTGTCCTCCAGTCGATGCGAGGATTGTGCTTCCATAGCCGGGGTGTCTGAGAATTACGGGATCCTTAACCTTGGGAAGGACCAGGAAGTCAAGGGTCTCGACATGGAACACACCCACCTGCAGAGTGATTGGGCCTGTATGGTGTGTCACTTTCCCTCCTGGGAGTGGTTCCCCACTCACCTCCAGCACCGAGATGGGGTTAGAAAACACCAGAAGAGGAAGCCCAAGTTGGTGTGCTAGCCTGAGGTCCATAAAATTACCAGTAGCCCAGGAGTCTACCAATGCACATGTGTGATATCTCTCTCCTGGACCAGTAACTACTATTGGAACCTGCATGAGTGAACTGCCAACATAAGTCATAATGCCTACCTTCATGCGGGCTTCAGAGCGAGATGACCGGATGCCACAGGGGCGCAGGTGGCATCGTTCAGCAATGGAGAGTGGGGCGTGTCCTATCTGCATAGGCTCCGGAGTCTCCTCTGAGACAGCCTTCCTAGAGTACCATCTCAGTGATTTGATGTTCTCATTCATCCAGGGTTGTGCCTTCTCTTTACTTTTTATTTTCAGAAGGGAAATCTTATATCTTATATAAGATGGAAATACATAAAGCATTAAAATGTTAACACCATAGTGTATAGAAAGACTGAACTAGATGACTGTGCTTTCAGATATTCCTCTATAAATAGTACAGCAGTGAAATCATTCAAAGATAGTTCTCTTAGAGCAGTGATCCTCACAGTTTTTTCACAATAGCCCCAATGGCAGAGAGAAGTCAAGGGGAGAGTCACTTTTACGACAATATACCAAGTCATACACACAAATGAGTATTTCTACAAATAAACAGGTCATCCCACAAAAAAGAACACAGGCAGTACATTTTGAATTAAGACCATATTTACCTTAATACCGGGATGAGTGGAAGCTGGCATGCATGTCCTTGACTTTCTTCATGTTGTATTTGTATGTGGCACCGCTCTTCCACCACATGTGGGCCAGGCTACACATAAACCTCAAAAAGGGTGCCCCCTGAGTTCTTTTACCTAAATGTATTACCCATATTTACTAGTTTTAGTCATTGGGTACTAGTTATATGTATACTCATACATATATTGCAAATGAATTCACTTCACAATAGCGTATAATAAACTCAACAATACTTTACTTAAACAATTGTGAATAACATAAAATGAATAAATGATGGTTAAACAAAATACCTTGGGCTTCCTCACATTCCATTAACTTAAAACCCAGTACCTTGTATACACATTTAACCCAAATTACCAAAATGTATTCTATAGCATTGTACATTCTCAATCATACCAATCCAGTAGGCCTTACCCACAAGAAGGACACAGTGATTTACACATAATCATTCGGGGTTAAGCACAATATTAAATTTGAACCAGTAACCAAAGTTCTACATTGCAGGCCTAGTTGTCGCTTGTGATTGTAGAGGCCACAAACTAACATGGCCGCTTCGCTCAAATGAGCCACAGAAAAGAATACAGACTCCAATACCTCATCTCCGAAGGATGAAATCAAGGGGCAGGCGGTGTCCAGCAGGGCGTTACACCAATGCAGCTTCTTTCCCCACTCAGTTTCAGGAGTCCTCGAATCCAGCAGAGCTTTCCACATCCCACGTCATCAGGTACACCAATATCGAGTAAAGTAGCACGGGCAAGTCCCCATCTTGTCCTGTAGTTAACTCCAGGGCGCTAGTTTTCAGCTCAGCCGACTACTTTTTGCTAAGCATGGCCTCACCACTCACCACTCACCACTATCAACTGCCCCTTTACTTTAACTCGGGTCTGATACACTACCTCTTATGTTTAAATGTCTAGCCGACACATTAAACTCTCACAAACTATTCCCATAGGCTGGGGATAGATTCACAAGTTCTCTGCTTACGGGTGTTCCTGAAAAGCACGACTCTTCGTCTCCCTTCTTTCTCTCCTCAAGAGACCACACACCTCTTGGAAGTTTCGTCCAGTCATAATAAATCAATGGTTACCATGCCCTCTTACCTAACAAACTCCAGGTAAAGCACTTTTCACTGAGTCCCCTTCAACCCATTATACATTGAAGTGAATGGCATTATAGAAACATGGTATAACCCTTATATACAGTATAACACAAAATATCTTCTAGCAATACTATGCACAGCAATACACACCTCTATCACATAGATATTGTCATAAATGCAAATGAAACATAGAATAAACAAAATATTTTAGCCCTGCTACACGTAGTTTGTTGTTGCAATTACACACAGGTCAGCCGGTTTCTCTTTTTCCTGTTGAAAAATGTTTTCGACACGCAGGGCAGAGCTGTGTGATAGTTGGAGTAAGAGAGGATACATCTACATGGAAGGGGTTTTCAATATATCTCCTTATGTTCATTCACATCACTGATCTTGATTCAAACTCACCCTTCAGCTCCTCCAAAACTTCAACAAATTCTCTGTTGCAGAAGTGGTGCTGCAGAGATGGGACACTTGAGTTTTTGGAAGTGAATGAGTTCTCTATCAGGTATCCACAGAGCAGTTATTTTGTTTTGGAATGCTCTGATTGCTTTCAACATGTCACATGGAAGCTTCTCTTTCCCTTGGAGTTGCAAGTTGAGAGCGTTCGGGTGACAGGTATGTCAGTAAGGAGGGCCAGCTGTATGATCCAGTGTGACCCTTGCTGTCCAAGAAAGTGTGAATTTCAGGAAGGTGGCTCAGAAACCACTCGAGCACCCTTGCATGGGACAACCATCTTACTTCACTGCGCGTCACTAAATTGCTGTACCAAACACTATGACAATATCTGTGTCATAGTCTTCAATTAACTGTCTGAACTGTATGTGGTTTAGTGCTCTTGAAACAATATAATTTACCACATGCACAACCCTCTGCATCACATTTTGGAATTCATTGTTTCTGAGCTTTGATACCAGTGTCTCCTGATGGATGATGCAGTGGAAACTGATGAAATTGGCCATTTCATCTCTTTTATTCATGAGGCCAACAAGACCCTTTTTTCTCTCACATGCTTGGGGTACCATCAGTACACACACTTGCAAGTTTGGCCCAGCAGAGGTGTCTTTCCTCAAAAAATACCAAAAGTGCATTCAGAATATTCTTACCTCTTGTTTCGCCATGGAGTGGCAGGAAGCGCATTTCCTCTTGAAAACAGTTTTCTTTTGGGAACCTCACCCAAACACACAGCTGAGTAACATCAGTGACAACTGTGCTTTCATCCACTGATGCTGAAACATGGGCTGCACACAGGCCAGCCAACAACTGGACACGTATGTCCTTTCTGATGTCTTCCATCCACCTCATTATCATTGAATCAGACAACTGTAACCCTTTTATTTGTTTAATAATTGCTTCCTTGTTGTCAAAATCTGTGAACAATATTTCTGCTGAAGCCAAAAAGCAGTCTTTTAGTATTTCTGTCTGAATTTTTTTTTTTGACCGTGCCAAAATCGACACTATTTCAAAAGATGCCTCTGTTAAATGCTCTGCAGTAGAGGTTATCATGTGGATAAGAGTTTACTGCTCACAAAATTAAAAATCAATCCATTTTGTGCCCTTTGCATGTCACGCTGGCTAGCAGAGCTACCGTAACCTGCAAACGTGCATTGCGGTTAAGTGAGCTGGTGTTGTAAACAATGCCATAAGCGACTTGCATTGCCAGGTTTGACTTTTTGGACTCTGGAGAAATATAATGAGGATTTTTGCGTGTTTGTAGTGTAATGTTCATTGTGTATTTATGTAGCACATTTTAAAATTACTGTGTTATCACTATGTGTCCCAATATTTATGGACCTGACTGTACATGCCCTGCATTTTTGGCCTGCTGGATGTTCCCCTGTGGGAATACTGTGGGCACACTGTGAGGTGTACTGCGGACACATTGGGCACACTGTGGGGTGTACTGTGGGCACACTATGGGCAAACTGTCCTGTAGATGTTATACGTATGACTAACACTACACAACAAAAATAAAAAGATAATGTGAAAGAAATTCATAATGATTTACTGGTGAGACGAATTGCTTGTGTGGAAATAATTAGTTTCGTTTAATATCAGAAAGTGTCTTTCTTCAAAAAATTTACCTGAACATATGTACTTCAGGTAGCCTAAATCATTACCGCTTCGCATCAATATAGATGTGCATATATAAAGGAACGTTTAATAATATATCAATCGATGCTTGGAATTTGTCAAAATTGTTTGTTTTTGTTTGTCCACCCACTTCTTGAGGATTGACCACAAGTTCTCAATGGGATTAAGGTCTGGGGAGTTTACTGGCTATGGTCCCAAAAGGTTGATGTTTTGCTCCCCAAGCCATTTTTATCATTTTTGCCTTACAACATGGTGCTCCATCATGCTGGAGACAGCATTGTTCATCGCCAAATTGTTCTTGGAGGGTTGGGAGAAGTTGCTTTCAGGTGCTTTACAATTGGCATGAAACAAGACTAATGGTAGCACTTACCAGGGTGTCTGCGTGGTAATAAAAGGTAGTAAATGAAATCATACAAAATTAAGGCCCAGGGGTAGATGGTGGTGAAGAAGGCAGTACAACTGTTCAGCAACCAGAGGGTTGCCAGTTCAAGCACCGCTTCCTCCTGACCCCATTAAAGTGTCCTTGAGCAAGACACTGAACCCCAAATTGCTCCCGGTGTGCAGGTTGGCACCTTGCATGGAAGCCTCTGCCACTGGTGTGTGATTGGGTGAATGTGAGACATAAATTGTAAAGTGATTTGTGTACTCAGAAGAGTAGAAAAGCACTATATAAATGCAGTCCATTTACCATTTGAAAGGTATTAAAAGGTAGTAAGTGGAATTTGACTTGGTAGTAAATTTTTCATCATCCACCTTAATATATTATGAGTTTCCCATTTCTCTGTGTGTTTTAACTTCATCTAATTAAAAAATATATAATATACGTGCTAGCACGACCTGAGATTAGCTAGTAGCTACTTGGTGGTGAAATGAGTAAATGTAAGTTTTCTAAAACTTGGCTTCATAACCTGTCATTTAAAGATGGGCTTAAGCTGGTCATGGGGAATGACCGGAAAGCATTCTGCAGCATATGCAAAAAAATATATATATAAATCTAACCTGGAACGACATTACCGCAATCAAATCTCACAGAGAATCCGCTAGTCATCAGCAGCGGATTGGCGTGTGGGGGGAGCAGCTCCCTATTTCGTTGTTAGGTGATGCTAGTGTGACTAGCACCACAACAGGTGCAGCAGACAGACAGCAGACCTTTCTTTCACCAACGTCGGCTCTCATAGCTGGAGCTCTCTGGTGCCTGAACACCGCAGCTAGCCATCATTCATTCAATTCGAACGAGGGTATTGGGGAACTATTCGGAAACTTGTTAACTGACTAGCTAAAAGTTTCGCATGTGGCAAGGATAAGACTGCATACGTGATTCGGTTCGGCATTGCACCACGTTCTAAGAAATTACTTATAAACAATACAGGTATTGTATATACAGGTAAAATTGTTAAACTTTTCTCTTATTCATTTTGGGACATGTTCAAACTTTTATCTCACGTTGCATCAGCCAATAAATACCTGAGGTTACCACCCATTACTATTCCATGGACTCTTTGGACAGTTTTTTAATCCACAGTGTAAGTTATTGTTACAAGTTACCTTGTGATGAAATAATTTACTACTTTAATTAAAACAGTTAAACATTAATTTACCTAATATTTATGAAGGGTATGAAGATTTACAACCCACCCCCAAAAAAAGGCCACTGCCCGATTGTTTGTAGTAAAAAATATCGTGGAGGTAGTAAAAAAGGTAACTTCTAGGATTCCTGCACAAACCCTGCTTACCTTTTCTTCTCTGGACATCTTTTTCTGGATGCCCCAAACAATCAGAAAGGGGATTCATCAGAGAAAATGACTTTACTACCAATCATTTAGTAAAAGAGTCAGGTTGAGGCAGTTAGCTGAACTTGAGGTTGAATTATCTGGACTAGAAGATGGTTACCAAAGTTTAAATTAAATAGAAATACTCAATGCCAACATGAAAATAAAGTATGAGTACAGCTATTTTCTCAGTGAACAGGTCAGAAACTAGACACATAAGCTTAAATAAAAGCATTTTGAGTTATGTGATAAAGCCAATAAATTGCTAGCTGAGCAGTTGAAAGGGATGCAAGTTGAAAGGGCAATACATCAAATTTCCTCTCCTACTGGGCAGCTGATAACTGATCCCAAACTTATTAATAACAGATTAAAAAAAAAATTATAGGCAGGTCTAAAGCTACTGATGTGGATGTGGCTGATTTTGGACATCCCGATTCTTTGTGAAACAGCGAGGCAGGAATTGGATTCCTCATATGCTTGTTTATGCAATTTGTCAAAACTTTCGCAAAAATCTTTTGATCACTATTCAGCAAGCTTAATGGGCAATAGAATGTAACATTAGTGTCACCCTTGCCTTTTTTTCAGGATGAATGCATCACAGGGCATTTTATCATACAAAATAAAATATTTACATGAGCTTTACAGAACTCTATTCTGAATCCATCAGGGTCACAGAAAAGAACAAATAGCTGTGCTGACTTTGTCCAGCTTTGTTGGCATTAGCACATGCAGTTCAGCATCATGCATTAGAAATCCTCTAATGTGCCCTCATTCATGTCCAACAGACATCCATCATGCATGGCAATGTTACACAATGTACAACATGCCACAAAGAATGCTGCAACCCTCTGAGGGCTGTATTGTAATGTTCGACCTGACATATCTAAATATCTGAAATGCATTATCAGAAATCCAAATGTCCTTTCAATTATAGTACATCTTAATCCTGATAACAAACTGAAAAGATTTTTTAACAATACAGTTTGTTCTTTCCTTGACAGGACCAGATGTACCACTATAATAAATTACTTATAAAATAAAATAACAAAAAACCAATGAGCGTGTACCTGTGTCCATAATGAGCGTTGTGCACCTGCACATTTGTACAACATGCCACTGAATACCTTTTAACAATGCACCACTGACTCTATTGTGGTTTTTGTTGTCAAAATCACAATGACATTGTGTGAAATAGCAATGCGCTGACAATGTGCCCAGCCACAGCTCATTTGAAAAACAGCACAACAAGCGTGAAACAGGTGCAAAATCATTTCTTGTTTTGATGATGTGCACGCATGGCATGAAGATGAGCAATGCATTGGTACCTTTGGGCCCTTTGACTTTTCCTCTAGTACTACAGTCACTCATGATTGGTATGGTTGTAGCAAAAGGAATTATCCTGGGGTAATGGAAATCTGTCTCCCCCTTTCTTTCAAAAACTGACTAAATTATATGGTTTCCTGTTTGTATCTCAAAGAAATGTATTATACTTCATCAGATTCTCGCTCCATGTTTTTGCATGTTTGGACACTTTTCATTGCATATGTTAAGATGGAAAAATGCCAATCAAGGAACTAATTATGTTTCCTGTGTCATATAAAATATTGTGTTATGTGTGTACGTATATATATATATATATATATATACACACACACACACTATGTACTTTGCCTTGTATGGACCTTGTGTGATGAATACCTCTTTCCTGGTCTTGATATTGGAAAACTCTATTTTAAAAAAATCCACAACTGCAATGAAAAAACTCTTGCATTTTGTTTGGTTACTTACTGTATGGTTACTTATGGTTATAGTTATAGTTAGCATTAGCATTTTTCCATTTTCCAAAAAGATATGTTTTCTTTCTTTTACTTTCCTGTTCAGTCTATGTGGTGAAATTAAATTAATTTAATAAAATATTCAAAAACCTTCTGTTCAGTAGTCCACCCCTTTCTATGGAGTCATAGAACTGCAAATAAAAAAATAAATGTTATGTAATAAGAAAATAAATACAAATAAAATGTGAAATGCTTCTCTTTATTGTTTTTTCCATAATGCTTTTGCCTTTTCCCCGTTACATTTTCCTGAAAGGCCAAGGTGTCAATCAGTTGGCTTTGGGTGGGCTTTCCTGCCCAGGCCAAGTAGTTTTTAGGGGGTATTCAACTGAGTAGGAGGAATATATTCTGGTTACACCCACCGAGTGGCAAAAAGATTATGGTAACATTAACTTCACCTTGAATGCTGTGAAAATACATCTACAAGAGGGAAGACCAAGAAATCGGAGCTATCTTTTTATAGTCTGCTGAAAATTAAAAAAAAAGAAGCAAATGGATCATTGCAATACTCAGCAACAGCTGAAATCCAAGCTCCAAAGTGTGGATTTGTGTCAATCAGTGATTTTTTGGTAAACATGTATGTATGTGGTTACATGTATGTAGGTTACATGTGTGTGGAGTTTGCATGTTCTCCCCGTGTCGTCATGGGGTTTCCTCCGGGTACTCCGGTTTCCCACCACAGTCCAAAAACATGCTGAGGCTAATTGGAGTTACTAAATTGCCCGTAGGGGTGGTTGGTGTGTGAATGTGCCCTGCGATGGGCTGGCCCCCCGTCCAGGGTTGTGCCCGTTGCTTCCAGGATAGGCTCTATCCTGGAAGCAACCTGCGACCCAGTAGGATAAGCGGGTTGGACACTGGATGGATGGACCACTTATCAATGAAATATTTAGTATCATTCATTTATATTCTGTGTAACTGTGAAGTTTTTGTCAGCATTTATTTAAAAGCATCCAAGATGATGAGCTTTGTGTTCTACAAAGTGGGGGGTGGTTAGTATTGGCTAGTGAAGATAAACTTAGTTTTCCTTATAAGGGGCTACTATACAAAAACGTTTAAACAGTTAGCCAGATACTTTGCAGAATCTTTAAAAGTTATGTTGACAGGAAACCCAGCTGCTTCCCATACATCAATGTCCATGGTCCACAAGTCCTTCGGGGAGTTGAACGAATCCCTGTTTAATCCAATTGCCTTTAATTTAAGCAAATAATCACTTGTTTTACACTTTCCCTGACTAACATCAGCCATGATTTGCTACTCAGTCTGTCTGAGGGGGCATGTTCCCGTGGGAAGGCCCTCTCAAAGCCAGTTGATTGACACTTTGGCCATTTGAGAAAAAGCAAAATCAATTAGGAAAAGGCAAAAGCAATATGGAAGAACCAATAAAGAAAAGCCTGTATTTTCTTATTCTTTTATTTTTATTTTACTTTCTTATTGAACATTTATTAACTTATTCTTTTACAGATTTCGTCTTTTTTATGGCACTCCAAACACTCCACAGTAGAGTGCTCTGGGAGTGATTAATGCTTTACTTTGCATGGAAAGGCAAGGAAAGCATACTTTTCACTGACAACTTTTGCTTCAAAGCGTAACATGATACAGAGTCCTGGCCCTCTGAATATGGGTAGAGTGGGTGTTGATAAACGTGAGTGAGAGAATGGCATTCTCTGTGTCGTGACCTCCTCTGCAGCTCCCATACAGGGTGTGGTGTAGTCCCACCCTCCTGGCTCCTAGCCTGCGGGCACCCGCTGTCAATGTCGTGCCTATATAGTGTCCCCCAGGGCTGGAAAACCAGACAGTAGGGACAGTAGAAATTGGGCATTCCTCATAGTCTTTCATTTTTAGAAATCCACACAACAGTTATTCTTCCAGGAAAACCTTGGCATCTCTGTTTGACTTGGCAGGTTCTT
The DNA here is from genome assembly GCA_019775915.2 of Cyphomyrus plagiostoma. Classification (NCBI taxonomy): domain Eukaryota; kingdom Metazoa; phylum Chordata; class Actinopteri; order Osteoglossiformes; family Mormyridae; genus Cyphomyrus; species Cyphomyrus plagiostoma. The sequence continues at coordinate 30,038,450 of JABFEA020000067.1, forward strand.
GTATTTGTCTCTGCTATTACACGTTTGAGCAGTAGGAGGCATTGTGAACACAGAGCTAAAGAGATGATGCAGGCTTGCGAAAATGCTCTCTCTCCAGACAGATGCAGGGAACCATCTGTTTTTGCTTATCTGGCAGAGAGGGAAGAGGTACCACCAAGAGAGGCAGCCTATCCAATGTAATGTGTGCTCTCCCAACATTTAATTTGATAAGCACTTATCAATCTTTTTGCTTGAATGCTCTTGAGATTTTGTGATACACTAGGCTAAATGGATGCACAAGGATAGCTTGTGGTGTTACCACACTTTCCTCTTTTCTGTCAATGAATTACTTCGATCAGTGTATGACTAAAGTCGTGTGACATGGGTACGAAGAGGTCAGCAACCAAGATGGATATTATGAGGGCACGAGACAATTCCATAAGAAACCCTTACCTCCATGTATGTCTTTGTGGAAAAAGATGACACACTTGATGTTATATGTAAGGCATCTTTACAGTATGCTAGCCTTGAATATGATGTTATGTACCACAGTCACACAATTCAAACTATCCACCCTTCTTCTATACCTGCTTGTTCTATGCAGCATTGCAGGCATCTGCAGCCTATCCTTGAGGCTACAGGCATAAAGCAGGGAATAACCCAGTATGGGGTGTCAACTAATCGCAGGGCACACACAAAGACAATGTGGCAACTCCGATTCAACCTGTTATGTACCAAACTGAACTGTGCACCAAAAGGAACCCCCACGATGACACTGGTAGAACATGCAAACTCTAGACCAGGGGTGGTCAATCTTATCCACAAAAGGCAGCTGTGTATGCGGGTTTTTGCTGCAGTCTCTAATTAGACTACTAATTAGAGGAGTGATTGGCTGAGTCCTCCTCACACCTGGGTTTGAACAGCTGACCTAAAGGTTACCCCAAAAAACTGCCCACACCCCATGCCCTTTGTGGATAAGATTGGCCACCACTGCTCTAGACACATGAAGCAACTCAAGCCCCAGACCCTGATGTGTGAGACAACAGTGTACCACCACGCTACCCCCTATTCAAATTAAAACAATTAAAATATGTAGCTGTCTTGCTAGATAGAATTTTTTTCATTGAAATGTGTGAAAATCTTACTTCCTCAACGGCTGCACTAATTATTCTTCGTAAAACATTCATCAAAGTAACAAAACATTGACGACAAGAAATATGCATAAAAGAATTTATAAACTCTCATACACACACAGCCATATTCAGTGAGATACTCAATATTCAGTGAGAGAGTTCTAGGAGAAACTTATCCATTTGTCTTCCAACCACTTCTCAGTGTAACCACTGTAACCTCAGCAGTCCTTTTTTTTTAATTTTCCTGAGCTGAGGAGGAGGCCTCATATTAAGGTTAATGACTCTAAGAAGGAGCAGAGAAGGAGATCCACTTCAGCTGGGGAATGGTGATGAAAGCTTGCTGCAATCCTATTGTACCCAAGTGTTCTATGAAGTCATATGCTGGCAAAAATAATTTAGAAATCAACTTATGTAAGTATATTGTGTTTACAAACAAGCATATGACTTTATATTGAACTGTTTAGGGAATCTCAATTGAAGAGGAATGCGTATGTATTTTAAGGGTATGGATACCATTTCATGGACTGACATTCTTACCTTTTTGGTGGAATGCACCTTCTGGTTGCTGATGGAAAAATAAAAGGACTGCCTGCTGAGACCAGCACTGAGGCTTACTGTGCAGTATCCCTTACTGGGAGAGCCATATATTTCAACTGGATAGAAACATCTTTGAGGGGTCTACCTGTCTCAGGTATCTCAACCTGAGCTGTCTCCAAAGCAATGCTACCCACTGAGCCACTGCAGAGCACTAAGTAGCTAGCTAATAAACTACTCCATACTGACTTGTTTCAGTATCCAAAACCTATAATCGCATTTCTTTACTAACCAGTTCCATAATTACCTGTCTTAATAACTTATTCCTATAAATACCTTTGTCATTAATGACTCCTGGCCTGGATCAATAACAACTTTCACTCACCTTCTAATACACAGACCCATCAAATCATTGCTTGAACTTTACCTCTCACTAACATTGTTATATCCTGTTTACCTGTAATTATTGCCACTTAACACTATTGTTACAACAAAAAGATTACGATTTCTAACTTCAGATAAATAAAACTTTAATGCAAGAGAGAAAATCTAAAAATCCATTTCATTTTTTATGATTTTTTTTTCCATTGTTTAATATTCATTATTGACACACCATTTCTTACTAGCATGATGAACACAGCACAAAAAAACACAGAAAATACTCACAAAGCTTTTCATTACACATCAACCAGTCCAAACGACGTGACACGATTAAGGAATGCTTAAGAATTGTACGAATACGATTTTGTATGTCGTTGCCTTTACAGGTGTTACAATTAAATTTTAAAGTGAGATGTGACAGGGTAATGGTAGTCACACATTCTGGCTAAGCTAGATGCAATACACTTTCGATATTGCCAAAATGCACTTAGTTGTTTTCATGAGTGTTTCTTTCAAACTTTTCACTTGTGTCGACTTATAATTGATTTGGGGGTAACTTAGGGGGTTCACGAAAAATTTACTTATAGCTACCTAGGCATTTTGACACGGTGATGGATATGTGACACGTCGCGTGGTCTGCATCAGTCTATGATGTTTAAGTACAGATGATTCAGTCATCTAATGGTCATTTCAGAGATACCGGCCCACAGAGTAACTTACTATAAAAGGCATTTGCGGTTATGGTTCTGCCCTCCTCACTCAGGGTTGCCTTTGGAACAACACGTCTTAGTAGCTGTGCGGCTTGTCTTTTATATCGATGACGTTTGTTCACGCAGAGAATTGCATTTTAACGGAACCGCTATTTATGGAATTAGGTTTTATCTTAAATGCAGACTGGTTCTGCAATTTTCGCGAGGGGAACTTATCAAGACACAAAAAAGAGAGGAGGAGGAGAAGAAGAAAACATTAATTCTCAGCCGTTTCCATATTTCACTACATTGCAACCATTTCTTCTTACACAAGGTAAGTTTTTTTCCTGTAAATTTATAGGAAATTAACCATGTAGGTGTATATTTCCATACAACAGCAGGATAAATTAATATCTTGAATATAGATCGTTGAATTTGCTGTAAAAATACAGTTATTCTTCCCTGTTCCTCTGTTACATTTAGATATGATGTGTCGCATAATAGCCTGAAATGTATTGGAGCTGAAAAAGAAAAAAAAAAAACTTTGCGCGTAAAATTTTCAATGCGGATATTTCTTTTTAAAGAATACTCCTGGGCCATTTTAGAATAACTTTTAAGACACCACAAGCAAAAGAATATTGCACGAGTGCCACAACTTTGGTTCATAACAGTCATACGGCAAGCCCGTATATGCTCACAGTCCGGTAACGCTTGATAACGCCAGGACGCTGATATTCTTGAAACAGGTTTGAGGTGATGTCGTAAATCACCTTTAATACAGGTGTTAGGGTACAGGATCTCCGGTTAAAGAAACACTAGAATTGTCTCCCCCAGTCGGAACGAGAAATATCCAAGAGGAATCTATATCTGCACTGATTTCCTTTTTCTTTTTTTTGGGGGGGGGGGGGGGTTCCCATTCAGATCGAAACCTCCAGATATTAATGCGTCGAGTTCTCCCCTGTGCTGAGAAATTACAGAATAAGTATACAGATTTCTTTCTTTATTTTTAAATGAGAACTAATTCATATGTTTTTTCTTTGAACAGAAAATGTCTTATATTAAACCCCTATTCGTGCTTACTGTACTCTGCGCTTCCACATCCTGTCACCGCATCAAACTGTATAAGTCTGAACCAAGCCTTCTGGACAGCGACATCTCCGCCAGAAATTACCAATTCACCGGTGCAGATGGGCTGGGCAATCGATATCTGCCCAAAAGCACCTTTGATTCTCAGGAATATCGGAGAAGGAGGATATTTCCCACCTCATACCTGAAGCAAGTGGATCAAAGAAATGCTCCAAAAAGCGATCAGCAAGCAAAATTCACACTCTCTCTCGATGTACCAACTAATATCATGAACATCCTCTTCAGCATAGCCAAAGATAAGAACCTTCGCGCTAAAGCCGACGATAACGCACGTTTGCTGGCGCAGATTGGTAAAAGAAAGTAAAGACTAAAATGTAGCTTATGTTGAGCACTTTAACTTTTATTTAATGTGCATATGTGTGTTGTAAAAGAGGTTTTATTTTCCAATAAGTTTCCAATTGATGTCATTAATCTTGTGTTTGGATTTTGGTAAGCCATTTGTCTGTCAAACCTTAAAATTATTGCCAGAGTGATTACCTCACTGTATACCTTTTCTACGAAAGGAGATCTAACTGTACCCTGGAAATGTGTCACTGATCTTGATTGTAATTATCACATTATGTATGTTTATCTTAGAGCAGATTGATGGGCATTTGGTTTGGTTTCCTAATGCATAGCAGTGTTAAAACTTTAAAATCTGGTAAATTATTTTTATATTCAAATGTAGTATTTTACTGTACGTCTAATAAACGAAGCACTTGCAAATCCCCGACAGAAAACAGGCTTCAATTAAATTAACTGGCAATACATTTACACAACTCCATATCCACTACAAAGGTTCAGTGAAGCACAAGGCAGGTACACCTTGTATAGCATGCCACACACAAAATCACACAACAAAAGAATTCGGTTAACAATACTTTTCGGACTGCATTAGAAAATCACACTTCCTGAAGGAATCCCACAGTTTACAAGTTAATGGAACATGAAACATGCGAACTCCAAACACAGAGAGGGTTGGTTTATGTTATAGATATTAGGTGATATTTAGGTATAAGATGTGGAATGCATCATTAACTATGAATTGGGGTTACTGGTTAATTGGGGTAACTTGTCGGATTTAAGGTACCACAGTTTAAATGGACTTTATATTCATTCACTTACATTTTGCCCAGACTTACTTTAGTCCAACAAGTTACCCCGATAAGCCAGTAACCCTGCTTTGCAGTACAGGGAACTGCTCTGGAATATTTAACAGAAGCATCACCTGGTTTTATATCACAGTTTAAAGTCTATCCATGCATCCATTCACCACCACTTATCAAGGTCTGGGTTGTGGGGACAGCAGTCTGAGCAAATATGCCCAGACCTCCCTCTCCCAGTTACCTCCTCCAACTCCTCTGGGGAAATACCAAGGCATTCCCAGACCAGCCAAGAGACATAAATTCTCCAACATGTCATGGGTCTGCCCTGGGGTCTTCTGCTGGCTGGACATGCTCAAAGCACCTCCCCAAGGAGGTGTCCAGGTGGTATTAGACATGTCCAAACAATCTCAGCCAGCTCTTTTCGATGCGGAGGAACAGCGGCTCTACTTGAAGACCCTTCCGAATGTCCGAGGTTCTCACCCTCAGACTCTGACATGTAACATTTAATATATGTGATACATCGTTAACAAGGCATGTCAGCCAAGCAACCAAACATTATTAACCGATCACCACCTTTATTGACATTTCTTTTTAATCAGTTTTCCATGTTATTATGCGAAATGTACTGGTCTTTACATGTATGAATGCAATGTTTACAAGCAGTTCAGTACAGCCCCACGGGTGAGGCAATTGTCTCAAAAAAGTACAAGTGACTGAAGCCCCGTACTACACGTACTCGGCATATTTACGCCGGCGGATCAAAATGCGCCTACTGTCTGCTATAACAGCGTGCATTTCACCAGCGGAGCAACCATCCACAAATAAATGTTATATAGGCCTAATAAAAATTATAACACGGAGCCCCAATTGTTACGAAATAGCTAAATAACAATACATAACCACTCGTATGTCCATAAACAGTCAATACCTGCAGGACGCCTAAAAAGATTCGCATTGGAATATAAATAATTACAACCAATTATAAACTCTCCAAACCGTCTTGTATTATTTCAAATAGTGATATATAAAGACTCAGTGAAAAGGACTGTGGCCTGTACTAAGAAGTACGCAGTGGGGTTACTGGCCTATCGGGGTAACTCGTCGGATTTAAGGTACCACAACAATACATGTTGACTTCATATTCGTTCACATACATTTTGCGCAGCCTACCTTAAATACGACAAGTTACCCCGATAAGCCAGTAACCCCGCTTCGTAGTACAGGCCACTGGTATGAGAACAACATAAACAAAGGAAACTGTACAGAAGTAACTAGGTAACGGAGTGCATAAAATATATTTTCTTGTGCCATGAAAGGCTGGAATAATTACAATTTCAGTAAATGTTTAATACTATTTCTTGTAATGTATTGAAAGATTTAAGTTTTGTAATATTGCCCAACTCACACTTTTACGTATTCCAAACATTTGATTTCTCTGTTTCCTCGTTTAGGCCTGCCCCCTTGTGAAAGTGACTGACACGGGCCTGACGTAAATTCCGCTGACGTGTTATTTCCGCTTGGGAGAGTGACGTGGAAGTGGGATTTGTACGTGGAAGCAGAGGTAGCGCTTCAGCAACAATGATCAAGAAATTTGATAAAAAGGACGAGGAGTCTGGTAAGATATGCTTTATTTTAAAGTAAAATACAATAATGATTGTAGAAACCATGCCCTTAATAGGACTAAATAATTTGTATATAATCTGTCAGTTGTCTGCTTACTGTAGGCCTCGTTAGCTATAGCTAACCTTAACCTATCGTCATCATGTACCGATTTAAGGAATAACTAGTGTTTTTGGTTTATTTTAAAACCTAAATGAATACCATTACTCTGGAGCAACTGATATTGATATTTTGCAAATTTAGACTAGAAGCAAAGCTCACTGTAATACCAATAATTACTAGTCTAATTTAACTCATGCGTTCTGCATGGAATTGCCAATATCTAGTAATGTATAACATGTCATGGATTATTTAAAAATATAAATATATGCACGTCAAAGCTAACCTGATGGTATTCATATGGTTCTAATCATCGCATGATTTTTTTGCTCTGAAATTCATAGCTGAATATGTCCGTGAGAGTTATCCTTCGATATACTGCATTTTTAAACTATGTGTAGGTAGCGAATGTATTGGGTTAGTTAATTTTGTAGCATGGATATTGTTGAATAACTTGAATCTCAATTTTGTCAAGGCTTTTGCCCAGAATACGATTTTATGCTTAGTGTTTTTTTTCCCTCGATGGAAGCAATTTCAATATTTTGCTTATTTGCACTCTTAAGCTACACAATTTTCTCTTGAAACAGGAAGTGGCTCAAACCCCTTTCAGCACCTGGAGAAAAGTGCGGTATTACAAGAGGTGTGTATTGTCATTTTTGTAATAATGGAGAAGTGCATCTTAGCTGCGTTCAACTTCGTAATGAATAATTGAGAGGATATAACATCTGGCAGTTTGATTCTTCTGCAGATGAGGCAGAGTTACATGCTCTTGTTGTGCCCCTAATACTCTAGTACTTTCTCCGTACGATATTTATAACTTAGTGATTTGTTGTTCTCAGGCTCGCATCTTTAATGAGACTCCAATTAACCCACGACGATGTCTGCACATCCTCACCAAAATCATATATCTTCTCAACCAGGTGAGGTTTTCCTAAAGCTTCTGCTCCCAGACATTACATCGCTTGTTTGTGGGATTGCCAAGCCCATAACAGAATTTATGAGTATTAGAGATGAACTGAATGCATCAGCCAGCTAACATTATTGGCCAGTACAGCAACAATCAGCCATTGACTGATTTTGTTAAAAATAATATTTGCTTCTGGTAAGCCCCTTTTTAAATGGTGGACCATGGTGCTTGAGAATCATACAAGTTGCAGGCTGACATACTAAACAGTTAGAAAAATGTTTTCCAACTGAAATTACTTTAATATTTGTGAATGCAATATTACAAATGCATTTTCCAAACATTTTTCTGTAAAAAATTTATGAGCAGAATCTACTAGTAAAAATAAACACAACACATTTGATTGCTTATCTCAAGATCAGAGACTGAAAGTATATGAAGAGTTTCTGAAACGCAAGGGTCATTCCATGTCAAATCATCACACTTTCGGACCTCATCGTCACAGATTTTAACGAAATTTTGCATGCTGATTTGGTCACAGGAGTAATTCATGAAAGTGAAATGGATCAAATGTATTTTTTTGGGGGGGGTGGGGGTGGGCTATGAATTTGACTGGCTATATTTACCTAAATGTAAGCTGCACAGAAGTGGCCCTAATATTATTTTAAAGCTATTGTCCAGCTCTATAGATTGAACAAATAATATGCCGTCCCCATATGAATAATTACTATGTAATAACTGATTAAAATGTTAATTTAATATATATATATATATATATATATATATATATAATTACTAGCTAGATCATAATGTCATGAACATCAGAAAATTTGGTCAATGGTTTTTAAGATGTTGCTGAGATATCTTGATGTAAAGGTAGCGTCATATGGTTTCATATTACTAATGGGCCTTTTTAATGGCAGCCAAACTGACATGTAATAGTATAACAAGCACAGGTGTAATAATAAAGGTTACAAATATGCTACACTAAAATTTAATGAAAGCATCATTGATGTCATTGCAGACACCTGTACTTGCTATACTATTGGAAAGGCCCACACGCCTAGTAAATATGGCTAATAAATGCCCTGCATTTATCAGAGGTGAGTGAGGTGTGCAAATCGGTGCAGTGTAAGTGCACACTGAGGGAATCACTCAGCTTTGCAAGCATCAAAGGTTATGTCGTGGCTGCATATGATGATGATTGGTGGCTAGGATGGCAAGTACAGGTGTCTGCACTAACATTAATGATGCTGATATATGATGTCATAAACAATGTCGATTCTGTAAATTACGTTTGAAGCATACGGCTAGGTGGTAGGTAATTTATGCTATCTACTGTTGTATGTGTGTAATCACATTTAAATTCTAGTCTTTGAATAGAAGATGACCCCAGTTTATTAGTTGTAATTTTTCAGGGCCATTATGTTATATAAAAGTATAGTATTCTAAGATTTCATTATAATGTGTTGTATTGCCAGAGTTGGTATTTTCGTGCCAAAAAATACTCTTTTTCATATTTTTGGAATGTTATTTATTTATTTGGGTGGAGAGTCCCTTTAAACTGATTCAAGCAGAACCTCCCCCAACAATCTGTATCGATTTTTCAAAAAAATTTGCAATCACCATTGGCCAAAAATTTCCTTAACAGTGCATCACTAATGACTTGAGAAATTTAATTGTGACTGAATAAGCAGTAATATTTATCATTTTGAGAACAGCCTCTTACATGGAATTTTTAAATTAGAATTCTTTCCATTCATTGATGTCTCTCTCAGGGTGAGCATTTTGGGACCACAGAGGCTACTGAAGCCTTCTTCGCGATGACCCGGCTTTTCCAATCCAATGACGTAAGCACTTTTGTTTTCTGCATCATTGTCATTCTTTCTATATTGTATGAAATTATTACTGACAGTTAACTATTATATAGAGATTAAAGCTGCATAGTTCATAATTTAAAGGGGTATGTCTGCATAACACACCATAATGCCTTGTTATTCCCATTGTTATCGCTAACTGCTATTGAAGTACATCTGTAATCTAAAGACAGACGAGTGTGCTTGGTCTTAGGAGAGATGCATTGCAGGCAGGGTCTCATGGGCCGGACCTTTGCAGTTACTGGGCTACTCAAACACTTTATCAAAAGTAAATACCTCTATTGCAAGCCACAGCTGCTCCTTGTTGACTAGTTATTGCTTTTCGTAGTTCTACACCTGAATACAATCTGAGGATGTGCTGGATACAGTTTACAAGTTAATGGTATATTTACTGGCTTAACCACTCAATGAGAAGAATACTTTTTCCATATCATTGAGTTACTTGATTATTAAAATTCAGTTGTCTCTGAGTGTGATTATTTTGTCTGATTTCACCCTCTAAGCACAGCAGATGCTTGACTAGGGTTGAATGATACTCAGTAGTCAAACTCAGTGGTATGTCTTTTTATAATCTCACAATAGACGATTTACATTAGTAAGAAAAAAAGCATCACTTAAAAAAAAATCATTATTTGACCACAAGGTGGCTTGTAGCTCCAGTCACTCCTAGCTGCAAGTGAAATTACAATTAGCAAGAGCTGATAACAAGCAACTAAACCAATGCCATGTATCTTTTTTGGTGATAATAATAATAATAATAATAATAATAATAATAGAGGTTTAGTAACTAAGTGTGGTTATTCAGTTAAAAACGTGAAAATAATGAGGACTTAACAAAAAGCAGCCTCCTTTCGCAAAGTACTTGTGTTGTGGGACCTCGTACTGACGGTCAAACGTGTCGAGCATGTCTTTGAATCAGTTGTACAAGTTTAAACACACCATTTTCTTTGATGCGTATCTTGTGATTGCGTTTGTGTGGCCATACATGAATGATCCACGTCCGATACATACTCATTTAGTTTTTGGTAGTCTCTAAAAAGATCATCTTTTTCATGTTCAATCAATTTTTAAGATCAATCGCATGATAGCTCTTTCCTATTTTAGATGTCTCAAAAATGCTTAAAACAAGATGTACAAACAAGGTGGAACAGTACGTTAAGTGTGTTTCTAGTGGCCTAATTGAAGATTTTTTGGCGTACATTTTTTCATTTGTTTACTAGCTTAAAATATTAATATATAAAGTATAAATGTATATTATACATTTATTATATTAAATTAAAAAAAGCTCTTAAATCGTAATCTGTATCAATACTGGCAGTTGTGTATCGGTATCGGATTAGAACTGAGAAAATGTGGATCGGCCCACCCCTAACTGATACTTCTGCTTTTTATCTTGGAATATGCTGTTTTGTTCTGGGGTAAGTTTTCCAGTACATGTCAAGGTTTTTAAATTTGTCTGTATCTGTCGCTGCAGCAAACACTGCGTCGGATGTGCTATCTGACCATAAAGGAGATGGCCAACATTTCTGAGGATGTCATCATTGTCACTAGCAGGTACTGTTTAGTCTCTTCTGATTCCACCATTGCTGGTCAAGTATTTCCTTTTTGACTAATAAATAATTGTGATAGGCTCTCATTACCGCCTTCTGCTCCTTATCAGCCTGACCAAGGACATGACTGGAAAGGAGGACGTGTACAGAGGTCCGGCCATTAGGGCTCTCTGCCGGATCACAGATGTGAGATATTCCCCTCTCTTATAAAGTTATTTCTTGTTGTATGGCAGCCATATTAGCAGAACATTTGCTGTTTACACTATTGACTCGACTTAAGATCGACTAAGCAAGAGATATCCTTACTGTATTAATAAATATTTATGTCTTGTTCTACTTAATTAGGGCTTAATTGCAAAAAGAATATGATTTTTCGGTTCTGCAGGTTGTGGGATTTTGTATTACAATATCTTGAACATGTACAGAAATATCTTTTTCCCCCTTTAGTTCACCTATTTTGGGAATATTTTTTGGAGCACGTAAAATCAAATAGAGATACTAGAGTAATGATACAAACAGATGCATATACAGGTGAGAGCAAGCTTGGCGCAGTGTAGGATTAGTCAGTGTGCATCACCTTTGGAGTTGGGGGTTAAGGACCTTGTTCAAGGAATCATGGAAATGTGACTATTCTGCTGCGGCTTGGGTTCAAACCTTTGGCCTTCTTAATTAAGGCATGAAAGCCCAGCCTGCTGAGCCGCACAGCCCACATGTATGGTTTGCATAGATACAATTGCTCAGTAGTTCTAATTTAATTGTGTGGTTTCTTCCTGTAGACCACCATGCTACAAGCTATAGAGAGGTACATGAAGCAGGCTATTGTGGACAAGGTCCCTAGTGTCTCCAGTTCAGCTCTGGTCTCCTCATTGGTGAGTTGGAGTTGTTTACATTGACCATAGGTGGGTTGTTTGTGTGTATTCTAAGCTATCCTCTGTGTGTGGTACAGCACATGGTGCGGATGAGTTACGATGTGGTCAAGCGCTGGGTGAATGAAGCACAGGAAGCTGCCTCTAGTGACAACATCATGGTTCAGGTGGGCAGAACTTCCCTTCATACATTTTTCTAAACTGCTTTTATTATTGGTCCCCATAACAACTTTAGTACAGTCTCCAGAAGAGAAATGGATTTGTGTGATGCTCTTCAGTCCTCTAGCAATATCCCTCTGACCTCTAGTACCATGCCCTGGGCTTGCTGTACCACCTGCGGAAGAACGACCGCCTGGCTGTCTCCAAGATGCTGAATAAATTCACCAAGTCTGGCCTTAAGTCTCCATTTGCCTATTGCATGCTCATCCGCATCGCCAGCCGGCTGCTGGAGGAAACTGAGGGAGGGTAGGTGTCAGTCTGTGTCTTTGTCTGTGCACGCGTATGCACGCACTCCTCGGCTGAGAGAACAACTCCTCTGTCATTAGGCATGACAGCCCCCTGTTTGACTTTATTGAGAGCTGTCTGAGGAACAAGCATGAGATGGTGGTCTATGAGGCTGCCTCCGCAATTGTACACATGCCCAACTGCACAGCTCGTGAGCTGGCCCCAGCTGTGTCAGGTGAGTGAGTTGGAGAATCACCTCTGTGTGTTTATGCACTTGCGCCTTTTATGTCGTGTAACTCTTTATGTTCCTCACCAGTTCTCCAGCTCTTCTGCAGCTCCCCCAAAGCAGCTCTGAGATATGCTGCTGTCAGGACCCTAAACAAGGTCAGTTACATGACAGGAAGTTGGGTTAATGTTTGATTTGATGCTGATCTTTGTGAATTGATTCTACAATGTAAACCAAAAATTGAGTGGTTAGTTGTAGTGTGGCAACTTCTTTTTACGTTATCATACAGGGTTCATACAGTCATGAAAATCCTGGAAAAATCATGAAAATAAGAAATCATGGTTTTCATACCTGGAAAAGTTATGAATGACTATGTAATGATCAATCAAAAATTGGTTATAAATCGGTGTAAATGTATGAAATGTTAAAATGAATCCTTTAGGAGTACTTCAAGGTACTTAACAGAAAAACTGGTGTAATATGTCATTTAATTTCATAACGTCATCTCGATGTCAGATGTCACTGCGTATTCATGTCGACGTCGTGCGTTTGTTTTCGATTTTCACCGAACGCGAGATGGCGAGCGAATTTGAAGCTGAGGACACACCCCCTGATCGTAAATCAGCAGTGTGGAGCATTTTAGCTTTCCGGTAATCACAAACAAAAACAGCTAGAAGAGCACAGACAAGACAAAACTGTGTGTAAACATTTGTAAAAGACTGATAACATACACAAATAGCACAACGAACATGCTCAGCATTTACACTGGCACCACAGTGAGCTCAATTCACCACCACCAGAGCGAAGATTATTAAAAGGGCAAATCACGCTAAAAAGCTGCACATGCAAGCCTTAGTTTATTTGGTAATGCTTTATATTAAGTGCACCTTCATCATGCATTCCTTATGCATTTATAGAACATTCAATGCACCTTCACAATACATTCATAGAACATTCATAAGCAGCATGCAAGTACATCTAACTTCCCTTAACAGCTTTAATATACATAATAACATTATACAATTATAATGTTTATTAATATACATTAATAACATGATTATCCAATAATAATGTTTGTTATTAATGTATATTAGTTGTTATGGGATATTAGGATGTAAAGGTTTGCATATATCATGATGTTTATGAGTGATTTCTGAATACTTAATGGAGCAGTAGCCAATTATATCCACAAACTGCTGGTGTGTATGCAGGTTTTTGGGACAACCTTTAGGTCAGCTGTTCAAACCCAGGTTTAAGGACTCTTCAGCCAATCCGTCCTCTAATTAGTAATCTAATTAGGGAGCTGCAGCGAAAATCCACATACACAGTGGCCCTTTCTGGATAAGATTGACCACCCCTGACTTAATGAATACATTATGAAGGTGTACTGAACGTTTTATGAATGCAATATAAAAACATTATGAAGGCACAGTAAATAAATGGTAAAGCATTACAGTTTGTTTAAGGATTTGTTTTATTCATTTTGATATGGGATTTTTTTTAGACCGTATTTTATTCAATTTCAGTTGCACTGTTAAAGGGACATTTTGCACAGTTTAGAAAGATAAAGGAATATTTAAAAATTTGTCTGCAACTCTGCTAAAAAATTGAGAAAATCGTATCATGAACTTAGAATTGTGAATTGTATCAAATAGTGAGTTGAATGTATTGTTACATCCCTAGTTATGGAAATAAAATATACATCTTGACATGGCATTTTTCCTCTCTAGAGGCGGTATTTTTTATGTTTCGACAGGGAAAATATGCTTTTAAAAAACCCATGGTGACACATACCAAGTCAACAGTGTTAAAGGTCTTTCAGTACTAAGTAGTAAAACTTTGCATTATTGCATTAAAAATGCATTATTATTTGTTGCTGTATCATGCCTCTTGTGTTGTATTACCAGTTGATAACATTTCAGCTTAGGATCATTGAGTACCATTGATGCTCAAAATTTGTAAAAAAAAAAAAAAAAATTCAATGAAGAGATTCATTGTTTTGTCTGATTTGCTTAAATATATGTCTAAATTGGAACAGGTGAAGTAAAAGGAAACAATCCATAAGTTGTAAAGGTTTGTGCTAAAAGACAAGTTATTTATATGTGCCATTTGTAAGTGCCCTGATGTGACATAAGTGGGACATATGCATTATAAATGTGTCACAAAATAACGAAAGAATGTTATCCTGAAGTATTCCCAACATGTTAGAATGTGTAAAGGTTAAATATTAGATGCTATAGTCAAAACAAGGTGTGGGTGTGTGGATTGTCAAACATTTTGTGAGGTCTTCTAGATAATGCAATAAGATAACAATACTTATATTTAAAAATATTTTAACTGGAAGAGCAGAATGTGTAAAGACCATATGAAGTCCCAATATCAAACGGTATAAAAGACATGGATGTGCATGTGTGTGCAGTTGTGTTTGGTGTTTTGAGATGCAGCAGTGCACTGTGTATAAGCACTTAATGTGCTGCCAGTGAAAAAGATTACGCTGCTATGAGTACAAGCTAGCAGTGATACTTGGATACGGAATGCATAAAGTCGCATTTCAAGTATCACACAGTGTGAATATAAATGTGTAAAAAGATGTGTGTCTGAGAGAGCGAGAGAGTCTGTATCATTCAAGTGGTTATTAGAGGGAACACATATAAAAAAATATTTTCACAAAAGATACAAAGTTTTCTAATTCCTGGCAGGTGCTAACAGTTGCACTTATACACATACCCAAGGATCTTCCTTTCTGCATGTTGACATGCAAAGTACACCATGGAATTATTAATTTATGGCATTATTTTATTATTATTTTAGAAAATCTGATTTCAGCTTTACACATTCAATAATATGTTGGGTTATCATTTTTACGTTCTTATGTGACACGTATATTCTGCTTATGTCACATTAGGGTAATTATAATGGCCTATCCAAGTAATTTTGTATTTTAG
This sequence comes from Cyphomyrus plagiostoma, assembly GCA_019775915.2. Classification (NCBI taxonomy): domain Eukaryota; kingdom Metazoa; phylum Chordata; class Actinopteri; order Osteoglossiformes; family Mormyridae; genus Cyphomyrus; species Cyphomyrus plagiostoma. The sequence continues at coordinate 30,053,928 of JABFEA020000067.1, forward strand.
CACTAACTTTTACATCTCAGTAATTGTTTTTATTATTATTGCAAATGTAAGAAATTATTTTCTATATCTGGTGATAGCTAGAAAAATCTAGTGTGGTTAATAATGTTCAGCTCATCATTATTAGGCCAGATATAAATTAAATTATGCCGATTTTTTTTTTTTTGTCTGTACAAGAGAGAAAAGCAACATACATATCCGTAAAATTATATGCAATGGAAGATACATCCATATCTAAAAGATGAATGCAAGATCATAACAGGTGGTTCCTCCACACAAGGTACATGTTTGTGATGGTGTCATATGACGATGATCACAACCATTTCCTGAATGGATTGAACAAAAAAATCTTTCTTTGAATCGATTCCTGTAAATTTAGCTTGAAGTCATGAAAAGTCATCAAAATTTGTTGATTTGAAAAGTCTATGAACCCGGATCATACCTTGCGGATCTCACCAGGTGGCAATGAAGCACCCTTCTGCAGTGACTGCTTGTAACCTGGACCTGGAGAACCTAATCACCGATTCAAACCGCAGCATTGCCACACTGGCTATTACCACACTGTTGAAGACTGGCAGTGAGAGCAGCGTTGACCGCCTCATGAAACAGATCTCCTCCTTTGTATCCGAGATCTCCGACGAGTTTAAGGTGACTTCTGTTTCTTGACCTTCCTCAGCTATCTCTTTCATTTCAAAAGAATGTGACCCTAAACCACCTCTCAGGTATTCAAAGTGGATCAATATCGAAAATGCATCTTTCAGTGTAATTCACCAGGAGACATTTTCTGCTTCAATCAAATAAAGCATTAAGGCTCCTTTTTGGATTTCTGTCGTGTCTTGGAATTCGGTAACTGTTTCTGGGCACTAAATGTGTTTGCTTTGCATTCACTTTGCAGGTGGTTGTGGTACAGGCTATCAGCGCACTTTGTCAGAAGTATCCCAGGAAGCACAGTGTCATGATGAACTTCCTGTCCAACATGCTGAGAGACGATGTGAGTTTATGTCTAAACAACTGGATGCATCCAATTTGAGCAGCAGCCTTGTATTAAGAATTTGTGTATGACAGGGTGGGTTCGAGTACAAACGCGCCATCGTGGACTGCATCATCAGCATCATCGAGGAAAACCCTGAGAGCAAAGAGACTGGGCTGGCGCATCTCTGCGAGTTCATTGAGGATTGTGAACACACTGTGCTGGCTACCAAGATCCTGCACCTTCTAGGCCGGGAGGGGCCCCGCACACCTTCACCTTCCAAGTACATTCGCTTCATCTTCAACCGTGTCGTGTTGGAGAGTGAGGCTGTACGTGCCGGTGAGTAGGGCTACCCCTTGTGTGGCACCTTGTGTCCAAAAACCCCAGGTCAGACTGTTTGTGCCAATTTGCCATTGTGTTGTGTTGCTATTCTCTGTGCCTAGATATTTTGGAAATGTGGCTAACATCACGCCATTTCATCTCCCAGCTGCAGTCAGTGCTCTGGCGAAGTTTGGAGCCCAGAACGATGACCTACTTCCAAGTGTGTTGGTGCTCATGCAGAGGTAGATTTGATTTCTGCAGGGGCTCTCTTGTAATCCGTTTACCACAGGAACTTGCATAGAAATCATTCAGTGACATGAACTGAAAGGGGCCCTATTATGCTTTTTCGATTTTGTTTTATAGCTGTTTCTGCATGTTAATGGTCTGCAAAGTCTTGAAGTCAAATGGAGTAACTCTTGCCAAAGAGAACCACTTTTCTCTATTCTGATTGAAATACCTCCCTGTCAACAGTGTTTTCTTCTGTGACGTGGTGAGGTCACCTCGTAACAAAATCCTTATTGGCCACTTACCAAACCTTAGTTTATTTGGTAATGCTGTATATAAAGTGCACCTTCATCACACATTTCTTATGCATTTATAGAACATAAATTTGTTAATACCCCTACCAGGGGAGAAGACCTTCTTGATCTTGTTTTCTCTAATAACCAGGATAGGATTAGAAAATTAGAGGTTTTAGAACCATTGGATGGTAGTGATAACATGGTTAAATTCAAGGTTAATTTTAGTGTCAGAAAAGCAAAGTCGAAATTAAAAGTGTACAATGTTAGGAAGGCTAACTTTAATGGTATGAGATGGAAACTAGAAACTGTAAACTGGACTGACTTAAATAGGAAATACAGTTGAAGAGACACATTGTTGCAAGTGCAAGAGGACTTTATACCTGTTTCCAGAAAAATTAAATCTAGGAAATGACAACCAATGTGGTTTACTAAGGAAATTAAGAATAAAGTCAGGAGGAAAAGGGCTCTGTTCCACAACTGGAAAATAACTAATGATTTAAAAATTAAGCAGGAGTATCTAAGTCTACAGGTAGAATTAAAAATAGCATTAGACTGTCCAAGAAGGATGTAGAAAGAAAAATTGCATTGGAGGCTAAGGATGACAATAAAAGTTTATTCCAATACTTTAACTCCAAAAGAGCTCTAAAAGCTAAAATCACTCATTTGCAGGATAGTAAGGGCCTTATAATTGAAAATTGACATAAATAATGATTAAACTCATTCACTTTCACGGGTGCTCACAGTAGAGCACACGAGTAACTTACCACCAATTAGTATGAATACAGCGTCGTCTATGACCAATATACGTATAACTAAGGCTGATGTGGTACTAAACCTGGCTAAACTCAAAATAAACAAATTGCAGGGTCCTGATGGCATCTTACCTATAGTTTTAAAAGAGATGAGGGATATTATTAGCCAACCTTTAACACTCCAGAAATTATCTGATGTGGTGTCTTCAGATTGGAAGCATGCTAATATAACACCCATATTCAATACCCGTAGTACATATAATACCCGTAGCAAACCATAGGCCAATCAGTTTAACTAGCAATACTGGAAAAATAATGGAAGCTATAATGTGAAAATGGTATATTACCTGGATGCAAATAACACTCTGAAGGATAGCCTACATGGATTTAGGAGAGGTAGATCCTGTTTAACATATCTACTTGAGTTCTTTGAGGAAGCTACAAGTGAAATTGATCACAAAATGGCCTACGATGTGATCTACTTAGATTTTCAGAAGGCCTTTGTTGTCCCCCACAAACGGCTCTTGCTAAAGCTCAAAGCTGCAGAGATTTTAGGAACTGTGGCAGCTTGGATTGAAAACTGGTTAACAGACAGGAAGCAGCGAGTAGTGATTTGAGGCACAATGTGGGGTACCGCAGGGTTCAATTTTAGGACCACTATTGTTCCTAATTTACATTAATGATATTGATACCAATACATATAGTAAACTGGTTAAATTTTGCAGATGACACCAAGGTGGGTGGTGTAGCAGATACTGATCTAGCAGCAGAGAGGCTACAACGGGATCTGGATTTAATTAGCGACTGGGCTGATACTTGGCAGATGAAATTTAACACACATAAATGTAAGGTAATCCATGCAGGGAGCAGAAATATAAAGTACAGATATTTTATGGGTTCCACGGAAATAAAGGTAGCTGATTACGAGAGAGATCTCGGTGTGTTGATCCTTCTGTGTCCCATTCTCGCCAGTGTGGGGAAGCAATAAAAAAGGCCAATAGAATGTTGGGTTATATCTCTAGGTGTGTGGAGTTTAAGTCAATGGAGGTGATGTTACATTTATATAATTCCTTGGTAAGACCCCACCTAGAATATTGTATGCAGGTCTGGTCCCCATACTTTAAGAAGGACATTGCTGCCTTAGAAAAGGTGCAACGAAGGGCTACTAGAATGATTCCTGGTCTTAGAAGAATCTCTTATGAGGAGATGTTAGCTGAGCTGAATTTGTTTAGCCTTGAGCAAAGGAGTCTAAGGGGGGACATGATCCAGGTCTATAGGATTGTAACGGGTCTGGATGCTTTTCAGCCAAATGGCTATTTCAGTATTAGTTTAAATACTAGAACTCATGGAAATTAGTGGGAGAACATTTTAAAACAAATTTGAGGATGCACTTCCTTACACAGCATGTAGTTCGAGTGTGGAATAGTCTTCCGGCTAGTGTAGTGAAAGCTAAAACCCTGGGTTCCTTTAAATCAGAGAGAGAGAAGATTTTAACAACTCTGATCTATTAGTTAAGTTCTCCCCAAATGAGCTTGATGGGCCGAATGGCCCCCTCTCGTTTGTAAATTTCTTTAAGTTCTTATGTTACCTGCAATGATTTGCCTACAGTTAACAACATGGGCGGAAAGCTGACCAGTTGGGCAAGCTGACCAATCAGATCACACTGGGCTCATGGGGGATGGGGCTTAAAGCTCCAACGTAACATTTCAGACAGAGGGAGGGTAGCGCTGTATGTGTTTTTGAAACATGTAAATATATTCCAGAGGACTCCAAAAATAAAATGAACAGTGAAAATTAGCATAATAGGGCCCCTTTAAATGCTGAGGTAGAGCAGTCAGGAGAACGCATGGGTTTGCGCTTGACACCGATCCAGGATATTACGTCCTTATTAGTCACATTTGTGTTAGTGCTGTATTGTTATTTTTGCTAAAGTGAAATGAAGAACTTGGAATCTTTACTCACTTCTGTACATTTTGTAATTGGTATATTCAAAGTATTGATTTTTCACAGGTGTATGATGGACAGTGATGACGAGGTGCGTGACAGGGCCACCTTCTACATGAATGTCCTGCAGCAAAAGCAAAAAGCACTAAATGCTGCCTATATCTTCAATGGTAAGGCTGTCAAAAAATACTCTAGTGTTTCCCAACCCAGTCCTCGAGGAACCCTGGACCGTCCACCTTTTTGCTCCCTCCCAGCCAATCAGGAACACCGAATACCTGGTACAGGTATGCTGGGAGCTGAGAGGAAGCAAAAACGTGGACTGTCCAGGGTTCCTCGAGGACTGGGTTGGGAAACACTGCTCTAGATAAGTGGTGGGCAATATGGCCAGAATGTCATATCACTATATTTTTGTTTAGAATCATGATCCACGGTATAGGTCATGATTTTTATTTGTTTACAAACCAACCGAATCTGAGTGTGTGTAGTGTTTTAACTACTTATTTGACCACTTAACCAGCAATTCTTTCCTTACAAGAAACACTTTGTAGTAGGGTGGACGGTACACCAATGTCAGCTATAAAAAGCATTTTATTTTATTCAAAGCTTCAGTGATAATCTGAATAATTCTCCTTATGTAGTACAGTGGTACCTCAGTTCTCAAACTCATTAAAACTCGAATTTCTTAAGTCGAACCAACCAGTTTGAAAAAAAAATTACGTAGAGCTCGATCTGAATCTCAAAATTCAAACCGTGAACATGTGAACTTGTACCCGTGGGGAAATGAGTCACGCGGTATGTCTCTCGGCGGAAACAAAGGGGTAAGGCTTCAGTCTCAGCCTCGCATTAACTGTGATTGCATCATGCATGTTCATACTAACTGAATACATATATTTAGACAGTAAAAATACATTTACACAATGATAGACAGTAACAGTAATTATTATTATACAATAAAATACATTTTTAAAAGATGTCTTATTTATTTTAATATTAATAATTAACCATTAATACGCTTAAATATAATAATGTTGTGTCGAGCGGGGACAAATACGCAGACGTCAGGGTATCGGGGAACACGGAGTTTAATTACAGGTAAGACGGACAAAACGCAGGCAGGCAATACAATGACCGGACTTGGGAAATAAACTGAATTATGGACGAAGACTAATGCCAACAGCCAGAAACAGCTGATCACACGAGGTTAATGAGGGGGCGTGGCACACAGAAGGGGCGGACGATTGGGGCAGGACGCATTGTTTGGATTCATTTACTTTACAAATTACAGCTGATTCCTTTGTCCTTGTATTCCTCACGCACTGTCACTCATGTCACCCAACCTAATCCATATTTCTGCCCCCTGGCTGCTACAATTAATATATATTTGCATGGTCTGAACTTGAAAATGCCTTTCTACATTTCCCATACCATTGAGCATCAAACTCCTTTAACCTCCAAGCAAGACGTATTTCAGTGCATGCATCCCTTTTGTTTGCATTAATGTACTGTTTAACACCCTCAACCAAAAAATCATAATGTTCTTAACAGAGTAGCTGCTCTGTCCTGAAATCATAAAGCTTAAAAGTTTTCAAACACAGTATTTTATAAAATGTTGCATAAATAGATGTAGCGTGTTGGTGATTTTATGTTCGTCAAAGTTTTGTGTTTTTTAACAACTGCAAAAAGTAATGTATCTTTTTATGCAAATCAACTCTGGTGAAACAAACACACGTTTTCAGGGCTGCCAACTCTCATGCATCTGGTATGACACGCTTTCTAACCTGCACTCACACAAGAAATATTTTGGCAAAAACATTACTCCATTAGTGACATCAGTAGACCAGGAATAGCTTGAGAACCCTACAGACTATTTCCAAGGTAATAAACTGTTACATACATGTAAATGTATGTTCACACTTGTCTCAAATTGAAAATGCAATGGCAGCTGGCCAAAGTTAACAACCATGTTCATATATTATGATTTTTTTATTATTATTCACAGGGAGAGGACATGCTATTCCTCCCAAAACTTGCAAAAAAGTAATACTGTGATATATTACTGTCACTGTCTAAAAAGGGAAAAATACTGTGATAATTTTAGATCCTATCACCCACCCCTACTTTGTAGTAATAATAAACTTATGGTATGTAAAACAATGTACATATAAAAGAATGACTCATTATACTAAAAGTGCTTTTTAATTTATTTAATATTAAAGTTTCAAAAATATTAGTACATCATTTCGGTCAATAACTACATTTCTGAACTCTTAACAACAAATACAAACTATAGATAAATCTGATTGTGCTGCTATCTGTTGCAAATTACACACACTTACAATAGGGACAGTAAATTGACCTTTATATTTAAAATGTTTAATTGTGATGGCAGCAACTGGGCCTTGTTAGAAAGGTTGAGAATCCTTGCCGTAGATGCTGCTCTTTATAACAATTTATGAGTGTGGTTTTTTGTTTCTTTCCCTTTTTCTGATAATCGTGGGTTATCTTATCACCTTAGGTCTCTCAATATCTGTGTGATTGTGGGGTATTTTATGGCCTTAGGTCTCTCGGTGTCTGTACCTGGTCTTGAGAAGTCCCTTCACCAGTATACCCTGGAACCATCCGAAAAGCCATTTGATATGAAAACTGTTCCCCTGGCTACCACGCCGGTCACAGAACAGAAGACTGGTACAGTCAGCCTACTCATTTACCTTTACCTAAATGTTTTACTGTTTTTTAAAAGTGTTTTACTGAACTAGTATGGTGCGGTTTTCAGATTTTTATGTACTTTCCCTAAAACAAGTGCATTACACATGGCCTTGCTGTACCTAGTCTGACTTGGCATGAAGATATGTTCTCCTCTTTTAGAGTTGGCTCCCGTGGCCTCCAGCAAGCTGCCTGAGAAGCTGACTCCTTCCCGTCAGGATATCTACCAAGGTATGATCACCTCGACTTGGCTTTTTCAAGTTCCCTTCCAAAATAGATACCTTGAAATGCTCTACATTTACATTTGTGAACACACAGTACACTGCAAACGTTTAAAAACCACCAGACATTGGAGGAGTGTATCAGAAACCTCTTAGTGGAAGAGCAGGAGCTTCTGACTTAGTGGAAGTGTCATCTGATGCCCACCCTTCATAAGCATGCTAACCATAAAAGTTCAAATGTCTAAATTTCAACAGGGAAGTATGTTCTGTTGTTCTGATCCTGGTCAAGTGTGATCTCCACAGATATCAGTAAGACCTGTTAGCTATGGCTTTCTGTGACAAGGTGGGAAGGAACATGTCAAGTGGCACCAAGAGCATTATGTATTGTGCAGTACTAAGCTAAAGTAATTACTTTAATTATGATTTAAAGACTGGATCCCTCAGGGGCGTCCTTTGTATCTGTAGACCAGCTGGGTTCAGTTTTGAGGCTGTGTAGCAAGAGGCTTTCTTAGTCACTGAACTATAGTTATATTTGTTTTTGCTATTTAGATTTTGAATCACAAAGAACAATGTTTTTTATCACGTCATGGCATATCCAAGAAGCATACCGGGACCTCATCATGCACAGCCTGCCCTCAGTGGCACTTTTGGAAAGGCATTCACTTACCTTTAATTTAGGCTCCAAGCAACAGCCGATCTCAGGAAGCTCCAGTGTTGCTTGGGTATTGTGACCTCTGTTTGTGCCAAGAATTCTGGAAGATTTTCAACAAATCAGTGTTGAATACATTCAGTGTTACGAGTATGTAAGAGTGTTCCAGGGATCAATAGGACTTTTCCCTCGTACTTGGCAAAGGTCATAATCCATACGTGAACAGTAACAGCTTAAGAGTAGAACGTGCATGTGGCTAATTCAAACAGGCATGCAACTAATTCACCAGTAGTGCTATGACTAATCACCTGATTTGTTCAGATGTTCTTTCATATCCTAGAAAGTCAGTATCTAGTGCCATAATAGGCCCCTTTTCAAAACCTATAGTTAGAGATATGGGCATCCTGACCTCCCTTTAATTTCTGGGCTAGCAGCAGAGAACTCCATCCAGTTGCATATTCCAACACAGCATGCAGGGTTATCAACTGTCACTGTTCTCACAATGTTTCCTACTGCCCTTTGCAGAACAGCTGGCTGCCATTCCAGAATTTCAGGGCCTTGGCCCTCTCTTCAAGTCCTCAGAGCCTGTGCAGCTCACAGAGGCAGAGACAGAGTATGTGGTGCGCTGCATAAAACATACCTTTGCCAGTCACATGGTGTTCCAGGTAAGCCTCTTGCTCTCTCTCTTCTTCATGCTTCTATATCTAGTACATTAATCAGGTGGCTTGTACCAAGAGAGTGCAAAAAGTTGTGAGTTTCAAAGCTTGAGATGCAAAGAAGAAATAAATATTGAGTTCACAGGATACTGTTGACAATGTCTTAACTTGGCTTTCAGGTGTACTTGAGATGAGATGATGAGATGAGAAACCCTTTATTGCTGTTGCAATACACCATGTCACTAGTCACAAGTACCAGCGAAATAACAGGCCA
>JABFEA020000067.1:30086331-30103718 GCA_019775915.2 Cyphomyrus plagiostoma
TTACAGCTGAACAAGGTTGGTCATATTGTGAATATGGACATTAACGTTTGAACAACGTTGAGTTATTGTTATATTGTAATTGCGTTAACGTTTGATTTACCATAATGGTATCAGACTCTGTTTCTTTTACATGTTTACTGAATCGAGGAAAAGTTCCCCTCCACTACATGATAAAAATGTTGCACTAACTGTTATATCCTGCTGTTGTTAAAAGATAAACTGTGTTGCGAAAATACTACGTCACTGACATTACCTCTGGAAAAATTATAAAACGGCTATTTATTCATTTTGGGAGTGAATGGAGTTGTCCGAACGCTGGTTTGTATTCTATTTAATAAAGTTTGACTGACTTATCTGACTGTTTTGTTGACATTCCCTTTAGCGCAGCTCTGTCTAGTGTATGCATAACGCAACCCCAGCCACTGTTTCGACAGTCTGTTCTCTTGAGACATAGAAAAAAGTTGTTATACAGTTATACCTCGGAACTGAAACTTAATCCATTCAGAACTCAGGTTTGAATCCTAAAAAGTTTGTCTCATTTAATACATTAGCATTAAGCTTTAGTGTGTTGCCCAATTGCATGTAATATATATATGGATACCAGAGCATGTGAGCGGAGTGGAGCGCGGTCAGAGCGCGGAGCGGTTTTTTAATGAAGGCTGGAGCGGTCGCTCTGCCTCGCTCCAATTTCGCTTCTATGCCGCTCACACACTATTCTGAGGTTTGCCTAAATCTACCCAGAATTCATCTGTACAATTATCAAGACTGTTACACAAATTGGCTGAGGGTCTGCAAATTCTGTTTCACAAAGGAAACTGATAAATCATACGTGTACTATTGTTATCAAACGTATAGATGACAATCATGTAGAGCAAGAACAACAATGTGGTGAAACTATTTCAGTGAATAAAGTTTCACTTTAATTACTTTTCTCAGAAACTTGAGCGTGTGCTATGCGAACAGGCGGAAGCGAGCAAGTTTTATATGGTTGTAGCTAGTATATCAAGTCTATAAAGTAAAGTTTAAAAGCCTATAAAGTAAATATTGGTAATCAAATAAATTCGTTTTGTCATTCAAAGTATTTCTAATAGGATTTTTTAAATTTCACGTAAAGCTGTCAGTGAAATTTTATTTTATAGTGAGACGCAGTAGGATCATCAACAGAAAAAAAATGAGGAATTTAAAATTTGCCTGTATATTTTTTAGGATATTAAGCCCACTGATTCTTTTATTTTTAAGCCTATTTTGTGTAGAACGCCATTGCAAACCTGTCCGTTGTTGCCTGTATATTGCTTAAAAATAAATATTTTCTGTTTTGAGTGGCAATGTTGCTGTTGCTCATGTTTCATTATGATATAAGGCTTCGGTTTAAGGTGACACTTGTTAGGCATGCAGATTATTTGTCCCTCTTTTAACCCTCTTTTACAAGCACACGGGAGCCATGGACAAAGGTATGAGATTTGCTGCTGAAAATGGCAACACTGGCGCAAAGCTTCAGCGGCAGACGTATTCGTGTGCTATATTGTAGCGGTACAGTGTAAACACTACCCAGACATGTGCTCTTGTTTATATTGGTCACAATGGGCGTATTCATATATTTCTTTACCCAATACTAATTTTTGGATTATCATGGTATTATCATGCGAATAGCGCGATTTGCAAGTAGGAAGGCGATCAGAGCTGCTGCAAGACGCAGACGCTTAAGTCAGTCACTCTTGTTCATTTTATACGTATCACGAAGCTGTAAAAACATATTTAGTTTCTACCTATATATATTTGAAAAGTAGACCGTCCAAGGTTTCTGAGGGTGTTTTAAAAATATCTATATGACAAAAACTCGGAGTTATTTACACGGTTTGGCGAAATTTCTGTCAGTTCCCGCAGGCGGGACGGCAGTGGCCGCCGGTGGGATCGGACAGAAATTTCGCCAAACCGTTTAAATAACTGTACAAGTCTTTGTCATATACATATTTAAAAAACACCCCCAGAAACTTTACGCTCCAAACGCAGCATATTTATAACGTGAATAGCGATCTTAAGGTGACAGCGGTCCTACACGCTTTCAATGCAAGTGAAACAAAGAAAGGTGGCGTGGTTTGCTTTTTTGCCCATTTAACTCGACAATGTAATCGGCGGGAAACTCCATCCTGTATGCCTGTGCCTCATCCATTAATTTCCTCATAACGGAACACCTTGGTGGCATTATCCGTTATGTCTTGAGAAACATAAGGTGAGGCGTGTGAACTGATTGAAATGCGTGTCTCACAGTCAGTATGTGAGACTCATAAGTCCTGATTTTACTTATACGACTTGAGACATGTTTTTAATTCATAGATAAATCTGGCCATCAGATCGTTCTTTCATTTTCCACAGAACAAAAAACGATGTAACTTTATCCTCATAATAAGCAACGGCACATTTCACCACCAGCACTGGCTGGAAACTAAGGCAAAATTTTATTGAGGTGCAAAAATAATCCCTAAATAATCTACTTTTTTCTGCACTTCCGTGTAACTTTCATGGTAGCACCAGTGATTGTGGTTAAGCGTTTAGCAAGTTAATGACTAAGTACCTCCGAGGAACTGAATCGGACTGAGTAGCAACGATTTTGCTCACACACGTATGCATATGCATACACTAATTATAGCTCTCTCCGGGTGTTTCACGCGATATACAGTACAATGACGTGGTATATGGGGGGCATATTTGCAATTGCACTGGTGCGCCTAGTTATATATTTTAGTAGCCTGGAACCAGGGCTGGACTGGGACCAAAAAATGATATGCGAAAGCGCATGACATACCAGAGGATATATGTGTACATTGTGTGATTTCAAAAATTAAAATAAAGTGCAGCAGTTTACAAGGAAGAGAGTAACCATGTTAAAAATTGGTATGTATGCTCTTTCACTACTCAGGGATTCGTCTTGGGAGAGATGGCCACAGTGTCACAATCCCTACCTTGAAGTGAAAGTGGATGTCAAAGAAACAAACATATTCTCATAATGCGTCTATGCATTCGGGTATAGTCCATTTAAATGTCATGTAGCCTAAGTTTTTATACATTTTAGACAGCACAGAATCATTAACCTACTTTAACGCATTTATTTATACAACCACATATTTCCCACATTTTGACATCAGTGATACAGTGAAGATAGTCTCTATTTCTTGACGCCAACCCTCCTCATTAATCCAGGTTTGGGACCGGCATCTAGTTGAGCTGGCTTGCTCCCTTAAGTGGCTGGATTAGGCTAAACTATGTACATATTTACATATACTACAATACAACATCCGGAAATATGTAGTATAACAAAATGCAGTTTAAAGAAGGTAGCCTACCTGGCGAAATTGCAAAAAAAAAAGAAATTAAAAGGTCCACGGCATATAATTGGGCCATACCCAACAAAAAGTAGTTTTACACCATAAAACTAAAAATTACACCATACACCCACCATAATAAGAATGTATAACAAAAATGAGAGATATATAAAATCACAAGTCACACTTGAAGTATAAATAACATATTGTCACCGAAAGCTTGGGAGAAATTACATAAGTATAACTTTGTGTGTATTTAGTATATGGAAGTGGCCTCTACGATGCAGCGGAAGGCCTTGGGCTGGCCCAAAAATGTGTATCAGCCCAGTGGGTACACCAGATGGCCGGTCGAACCCTGCAGAGCCACACTTTTGATGTCTTAGTATAAAAAATACCTATGTGACAAAAAAACAACACCACACACACACGAGAACAAGTTCACAAGTTTGTCTCTGGGCATATGTTTTTTTTCCTCTGGCCTATATGACATATTCATGAAACGTTATGTTAGACAGCCAATCACCAGTGACTTTAGACTTTAGTATTCTGCATGCTTGTTAGCTATCAGACACTGAGATTTACTGCTTGAGTATCAGAATTTGGCGGCAAAAGAGAATTTATTTTTTGATCCTCGGTAGGATTGGAAGATTTTGGTCAGTACCTCAAACTACCAAAGTTTAGTACCCAGCCCTAAATCTTCATCCATATACTGTATTGTTTATGTAAGTAATAATAAGATCCATCAAATACTTCTTGATTTATCACGTTGGTAATGTGTGTGCAGTCATTTTGCTGCCACTAAGTGGGATTAATGAAATTTTGGGGATTCCAGTTGTTTTGTAAGTAAATAAGTGAACTTTATTGTCATTTAAACCATAAAACAGTACAACAATGGATGCATAGCTGAACAAAATTGCGTATCTCCAGGCTCAATGTGCAGACATAAAAAGCCAAGTGCATATACACTACAGATATTACACCAATAGAATGTTTCTGCAAAATCTGAGAAAGATCTGTCAAGTAGTTTTGGAGTTATCATGCTAAGTGTCCAAAACTGCCATTTTGTTTGCTATCACTATGCAGTGCTGCTTCAATTTGGTGTGATCGTTCTCAAAATTAAATCAATTCCAGTTTGCCACACAGACAATGTGTTTGCAAAGTTTGAAATACTTTAATAATATGTGAAATACTTTTTCAGATTTTGCACTGATGTATTTCCTGTGGCGGAGGACCAGTGCCAAAACCATATCCGTTCCCTCACCTAGGAATACAATAATCTGGAATTATCCGCAATTGAGTTTCACAGACTTACTGCAGTATAACGTCATGAAACCTGAAGAGCCTAGCCCAAAAAATGTATCGGTGAACATGAAGCTCACTCTTTAGAAAAGGATGCAGTGTCAGGTTAGTGTTGCTGACTTAAACATTTTAGGTTGAGAAACTGAAATCACTGAGCGACACCATACCTGAGTGATGCAGGCTCCAGTGAAGGCTACAACCACGGCCACAACATTGACTGTCAGCTGGAACTGCAGGAACTTGGAAATGCAGTCATACACATTCCTCCCCCACATGACTGCTTTCACAATGCTGGTGAAGTTATCGTCCGTCAAGATGATGTCTGAAGCCTCTTTTGCTACGTCAGTGCCAGCAATGCCCTGAAACAGGTTTTCTTGAGCTGTGCCTTCCCAATAAGTGACCTTTTTATCTTACAAAATCCAGGCTAAAGGCTGGACATGTTGAGTTGAGCTTCAGAATGTGGAGCAAAAGCTAAATACATAAAACTTTCCACTAACTCATTTATGGAAAACATTCAAAGGTTTCAGCCAGAGACAAAAAAACTTGTCAATCTTCATTGTAAACAAAGAAGCTTGTTGTTTTTATAACATTATATGAAAAAGTATAACCTACCATGGCGAACCCCACATCAGCCTTCTTCAAGGCAGGGCCATCATTAGTTCCATCTCCTGTCACTGCAACCACCTGCCGCTGCTGCGTTACAGTGCTGTCAATTATTCCTGTCAGTAAAACAAACATCTGCTATGACATTTTATGGCTAAAACTTACCAAGCTGCACACCAAAGTATCCAACTGCAGATATTTTTGTGTATAATTATTGAATCTGTGCCAAAACTCAAACACTTCTTTTCCTTCCAAATACGGGTGCACTGGAAAAAATTCTTAAGTTAAAAGCTGAAGCAAGGTAACAGTACCTTTTACTAGAGTGTGTTTGTCAGTTGGGGATGATCTGGCTAGCACCCGAAGCTTTGGCCAGACCTTATCAATGAGCTCCTGTTCAATCTGCAATGACAGTTCACTTTTATTTACTTTCCCTGGTAAAGAATGTGGGCTCTCATTTATGTAGGAGTGAAAAAAGAAAAAAACCCACCTCGCCTTTTTCATTGCGTATAAGCTTGTTGAACTCCGTTCCCTCCAGACACAGGAAGTTGTCACCAGGCTGAATGATACCACATTTAGTGGCTATGGCTATGGCTGTGTTGATATTGTCCCCAGTCACCATTCGCACTGTGATTCCAGCACGCTGACATTTCCTGATGGCATCTGGGACCTACATTTGAACAAAGGACACTGTAAAAGAAACACTGTGACCAAAGTTACAGTGACACACTATGGATAACATTATAAAAGAACACAGTGATTAACCAAAGAAGCTTTACACTTTCCTTTCTGTGAGTGCACCAGCTCAATGCTTTACATAGTTAACTGTAACACTTATGTTACTTAAAAACTAGAAAATGTGCTGTCAGAATGACAACCCCAGACACCCCCCAATCTATTCCCTAAACCTCCTACATCCCCCAACCACTACAGCTTGTAGAATTAATGGATGGATTAACTGAAAATTTTAATAAATGTGTTTGCCCAAATGCTCCATCCTAACTGTGACACTTAACTCTGACATGGCACCTATTCATTTATAATGCATTCTACATGCCAATTTAAAAAATATTTCCCCACCAACTATATTCCTTTGTGTATGTATTAATGTCCATGTCTTAAAATGTCTTCCATTTTATATATATTCTTTATATGCTAAAAAATATATATTCTATTTATTACTTTCTCATTTGCACTATTATCAATGGGCTTCATTCACCAATATTTTCTCAAGAATTCTCTTAAATTTATTCTTGCGAAATTTCTTAAGAACAACTTACATCGGATTCATGACGTGTTCTTAAGTAGTAGAATTGTTCACACCTTTGTTCTTAAGAATGGTGGATCCCACGTCTTCGTAACTGAAAGCGCATGCTGGTTTGTCCTAATTAGCATAGGGAAAAGGCCTGCAATTTCCCATAAAAGGGCATGAGACTGGGGCCGTGTGCAAGGAATGGCGAAGAGGTGCGCAGGCTGTGAGCCACTTGGCACTAAGAGAGAAAAAAACTTCAGTAATGCTGAAGTAGAAGTATTAATACAGTAAAATCCTATTATACTGGTCTTGCTTATAACAGAACATTGTCTATAACGGACGAGGTCTGCTGGTCCCAGCCATGCACCTTTAAGAACGCACAGAAAAAATATCGGATATAGTGAACTCGCATATAATGGAATTTCACTTACAGCGGACAAAAAATTTAGTCCCCAGTGCCGCTTTTAGCTGTAGTTTTGTTTGACTATAATGGACATGAGGCTACGCCGACAAGCGTGTGGCATGCCGGTGATATCCAGCGCAGATAAGTAGTAGGGATTATTAATAGTCACGCGTCTGCTGAGATAAAGTTGGATTACTACATGTACAATATAATAATTTAATGGGATGTTGCATCAATAACTGGTGTCCTGTAATTGTGTTCTGGGCATACAGCAACTCTGCATGTAACTGACTTTGGATATAACGGACTGTTTTGCCAGGTCCCTTGAAGTCCGCTATAACTGGATCTTATATACAGGAGGTAAATGCAAATAGACACATGTTATTTGGTAGTGTAACCAGTGGATATAAAGCCCCCAAGAAAGCTGATACATGGAAAGATATCACCTTCTCTCTGAACGCTGTGTGCCAAATAAATCTAAATGATCTTCAAACATGTGTTCCCTTCTCAGAGCACGACAGGCAAGCTCTTCAAGAAGTAACAGAAATGCCATTTTCATAGTAAGGCCAATGTGCAGAAACAGACCTATTTCTAATCCGCATGATTGAAGTTATTACGATGAAAATTATTTTTACACTTTAAACGTTTTTATATTTTACTTTCATAAGTTCATAAATTATTCAAATACTTTAATTTAATGAACTATTTTATGAACAAAACTGCTAAATCCGATTATTTGGAACACACTATCATTACTCAAATGTGCGTACATATGGTCTTCAGTGTGCATAGATTCTGTTTTTAGCTAAGAACGAATTCAGATAAAAAAGCATTGGTGAATGTCAGAATCCTTGTAAAAAAAAAAAAAGTGCGTACGTGGGGTTTATGAACAAATTTGTTTGTAAGAACGGTTGGTGAATGAGGCCCAAGGTTTTCTGTGACAGAACACTAAGAATAACCATAACAGACATACCAGCGGTATGACAAAGTAAAAATCATCTACTGCAAAACTGGCACAAGCATACAGATCCCATTGTGTTTTTTTCTGAGATCAAATATTACTGCTACCTATATTGTTTTTGATGTATACACACAAGCTCCAGTTAGCTGGCAAAAGACTGGCACAGTATAGTGTACATAAAATCTGTAAAATATACCAGATCCCAAGCTTGTGAAAGCTAAACACTTCAATCAGTCAAACAAAAAGTTATATTAGCATTTTAACTCTGGAAATAAAACTATATATTTATTATAACACTAGACTGATGAGCATGCATGAACATGATGTATTTCCTGGACATCCCTGTCACCTACTGGCATAAAACAAAAAGATTAAATTTACCTGAAATAAACTGTAGCCAAATAGAACTTATCAATCAATAGAGGCTGTCAAATGAGTTGGTGGTGTTGCTGTGAGTTGTGCTAACAGACACAAGGTTATACCGGCAAGTTTATTTTGCTCAATATTGTGTCTACAGAATCCTAAATATTTCTATATAGAGGATATCTTTTGATGATTAGTTCTTGGTCACTTTCCTTGTCTTTATAAAATTTCTCACACTGTGAGATGAAAATGATTATGATTGGCTCAGAGAACGAAAACTCAGAGCTCATGCAAATCCAGTGGCAGTAAACTTTAAACTTTAGGCTGTTTTACTAGATAGAAAAAATCATTAAAATTGCAAAGCGTGCTAAATTTTGTTTCCTCAGTTGAACTGCTTTAGTATAACTTCTTGTCTTAACACAGTTAACTACCGTGGTCCTTGAAGGGTCTATCCGGGGAATACAATTAAGCTTGTAGACTTGAATAGTGCTCTGATTGAACTGGTACTGAAACTTCAGTTAAACTGAATAGAACCCAAGTATATAACAGATTTTCAAAAATGATTCAATATACTGTAATAATAATAGTTAATAATACTGACAACTATGTATATAGCGCCTTTCATACACTCAAGGACACTTTACAAAAACACATTTAACAAGGGAGGCAAATTACATACAAGACGAATAATATTCATTGAATAGATGTGTTTTTAACAGGAGCTTAAAATGGATAACAGATTTCTCCTTATAGAGACTAATAGGAAGGGCATTCCAAACTTTAGGAGATGTTACGCTAAACGGTCTTCCACCCATAATTGATAACCTGTGCTTAGGTAGAGTAAGTAAATCTGCATCAGACGATCTTAATGCACGGGCAGGAGTGTACGGAAAGGGTAGCCCAGATAGATAATGAGGGGATAAACCATGAAGGGCTTTGAAGGTGATGAGGATAATTTTATATTTGATTCTTGGCAACCAATCATGGAAGACAGGAGTAATGTGTGCAGATTTTTTAGTGTGTGTAAGTAGACAGGCAGCAGAGTTCTGAACATACTGCAAATGTTTATTAGGGAGGCCATAAAATAATGTGTTACAATAATCCAAATGGGTAGTGATGAATTCATGGATGGGCAACCAACAGCACCCCAACTGCATCTACCGCCCTCCATTCATTTTTCTGGCTTGCTTGCTGTGTTTCTTTGAAATGATTACTTTCCCAACATGCTGCCTGACCATTAGGAAGAGCTGGATACAGTTATTTTATCTAGTTTTGTGGTCTTTGATCTGAGTCAGAAATGACAAGTTATATATACATAACAAGGTAATGTAATGTCAGTTGATCCATACAAAAAAATAAATGTTGAATTTCATTGTAACATTTTTTACAAGTTAGCTCATAAGTATGGGCCGTATTTTAATATTTGTTTAATTATTTAAGTTGACTGTGGTGTACAGATTATTTCCAACAAAAATACAGTACAGTCTAAATTTCAATGCTTTTCATTTTGAAGATCTAAAAATCGAAAACCTAAGCCTGACAATGACTGAAAATGCACGTCATACCTTAATATTTTAAGATATAAGCATTCAGTAAAAGAAAACATACTTTTTACAATGAACTAGACAAAGTAACAATCAGCTTCCACCTGAAACACTAACTGAATGTTTTTACGTCTGGACCTAAACTCTTATGTTGTTTACAATCAGGGGGTGTTCCTCCATGGATTAACGAGTTATCTGGATTTAATTCTTGACTACTTGACTAGATCCCAGATTTCTCAGTCCTTCAGAAGTCTAACTGGATTGGTTGTCACAGCAACCAATCCATAAACTCAAACCTGCTCTGAGCTTTCGATCACAGATATAAACAGATTTTGAAGAAACCCGTCCAAATGCACCACACTGTCTGTGAGATGAAAATGATTCTGATTGTCTCAGAGAACGCAAATTCATGGCTGTAATTCTGGGGGAATTAGATGAATGGCACACAGTTCAAGTCTATTCTGAGGAATGTATTAGTGAAATTCCAAGAAGAAAATGTCTTCATATGTATGGCAGAAAAGTAAATGCAAATACAAAATATAAATATAAAAATGAAACCACTATGCAAGGCTCTCAAGTTGCATAAAAAGTTCGAAGTGAGATTACATTAGGTCATGGGAATAAAAGTTATAGATTTGCATCCACCGCCCGCATGCCTTGACAGCCGCCGCTAAAAATTTTCACAACATGAAGCGAGTGCTGTGCAGATGCGAATGCGTAGATAAGGTCCAGTGAACGCAAGTGCATAGAGAGAATGGGTTTTCAGTTTGTGAGCGCACAAGTGCGCGTGTTTCGACTTTTGGCACTAATTTAATGCCGAGTACTGATGGGGAATTCGGCTCAATTAACTGATTCAATTCTTTCGAACTGGCTGTTGTATTGAATCAATTCTAAAACCGATTCTGTGATTCGCTTTTTTTCCGTCTTTTTTTTGCGCCTGACCATATGACTCAACGAATCATGGGATTGAATAATCTGTCTCAAGGTTATGTTATTTGACTATTCACAATAAAAAAAAATATTAAAAAAACAGAAAAGGTGTCGATGCTGAGTAAACATGCGCGTGTATATATAGTTTATTTTCTTTACTCAAGCGAAATTCATGTGCATCAAGGACTACATCACAGTTGACAACTGCAATATTACCAATAAAATCACACATACAATGAGAGTTTGCATACGTTGTGGTGTAAACATCAAAGTTAATAAACATCTTAGTTTGTTTTTGGATGAAAATTATATAATTTTATTATACAGAAATGCAATAATTTTCTGTTGTGATAAATGATGAACAGCTGCGTTTATTTTATTCCTTTTAACAGCACATAACTGCATTTCCGTAGTAAACGCCGCGAGGGCTCTTGGGATCGATTCACCAAGTCACTGAGTGTCTGAAAACCGTAAGTTCGATTTGTTCATCGAACGGGTTCTGGGGTAATTCCTGAGACCGTATATCAATACACTAATACAGCAACCGAGTCTCATGACGAATCAGGCACTCGGTCATTCGGATGTTCTCAGAACACATCAGGACAAGGAAGATTATGACTTAGTAGACAGACATCCAAATAATAAAGACGAAAAGTTTTCACTGCATTAACCCACATTTCTGGAGAAAAACGTGTAAATTTGAAAGCATTCGAATTCAAAAGTGTTTTATTTGTTGGTTTGTATTATTGTTTAGTATTACTTTATTATGTTAATATAAAAATATAGGCATATACTTGTGATCATTTGTTTTTAAAATATTTGCAAGCATATTGTGCACGACTATAAGTGACTGAATTGTTTATGTATGGTCTTTTTTTACATTGTTGATTGCATTCAGTCTAGTCTTTGCACCAATTTCGCTGGAGAAATAGGACACATTTGCACTTTTATTTTAATACAGGAAAATATGTGCGAGTAATTGGACCATAGAAATGACATGAAAAGACAAAGTACAGTAATAATACTGTAAGCAGTCACATACAATAAGCACAAATACACATATACAAACAGTTGTATAAACACCAAATGCAATAAGTGTGTTATTAAACGCTGCAATGGCTCTTGACCGTTTGTTTGAGTCACCGACTGATTGTCCGAAAACCGTAAGTTCAATTCGTTCATCAAATGGGTTCTCGGGTTTTTTGGAGTCACGGAGTTAGAGACTGTATCTCCCTTCACTTACAGCAACCATGTCTCACGACGACCAGGTACTCGGCCGTTCGGGTGTTCTCGGCACCAGAAGGAAGTTTACAAACGGAAAAGTGATAGATAATAATGACGAACAAGAGAATGAACATAAAAGTAATAAGACAAGTGAAGAGGGAACATGAAAAATAAATCTGAAATCATGGAGGATGCTTTTGGATGTTGAAACGTTTTAAAAACGTTTTTAAATAATTTTAGAAATTGATTTGTTCAGACTTACGAATCTGTTCAACCCATTCACTAAAAAAAAGTTAAAAAGAACAATTTGTTCGCAAATCGGCCATCACTAGTGGTGCTGTGGGAAGTGTGGCAAATGACATGAAAACTGCATTGCTAGAATCAGTAATGGTGAAAATAAGTATCTAATCAGATACAAATTTTGGTATCGCTTATTATCTTCAAATCGATTTTTGACAACCTCAGAATCTAATTATTTTTAACTCCAGCGTCAGCTTCCTTTTCTGATCATTCGCGGTACATTTTTAGCCGTGCAGCAGTGAAAAAAGTTCCCCCTTAAAGTTATGCAGGCTATATAAACCAGTATTGTGGTATATGAAAAATAACAATAATAAAAAACCGCATACCGTCAATCCATGTACCGCCCAGCACTAGTGTAAACCTTCTGAAAGGTATGGTGCAAGGATATTTTTAATCTTTTTCAGAAATTGATCAACATTTACTGCACCATTTTTTAAAAATGCACTATGAAATCTATGCTAATATATGTTTGCATATATTAGCCAAGTTTGACAGGTCTTTCTCAGAATTTTCCCATAAGATTTAAATAAGTCTTATACTTTCTAAAAGGGAAGGTTCTTAGCCATTTCCAAAATAAAACTGGTTAACTTTTACCGTACCATTTTCATGAAATAGCACTTTGGAGTTTTTGGATACAGTTATCTCTGAAGCTTTCCTTTGTTCCAATATGAAAAATAGATCATAACTGTGACATCCAAGATATTGAACAATAGTACAAGTAACCAGAATTGGTTTCCTTTTGCAGTTGCTACAACTGGGCAAGGAGTAGATAAGACCTCAAATCCAGAGAAAAGAATGTTTGTACATGTTACATGTACATGTGTACATGTTAGCCACTCCAGCCCTGAGCTTGGGTCTCTTGATTTGTCCATGCATACATTATTCTAACTTTTTTTTTTTTTTTACTTTGTGTATCGTTGTTTTCTGAGTTCGTAACTTTTTCAGGATGGCATTTGCATTGTGTTTCAGAGGCAGGCTATTTGCATAACCAATTTACAATGAACACATTTGCAAGTTCTACGTATCCTAAGGTACTGAAGTACCAAAGAAGTATCCAAACTTTGGGCCCTTTTGCTACTGGAACTTGACCAGTAGTCATTGGAAAGAGGAAAGTACTGAAAGTATGGTATCTGATGCAATGGATATGCCATTTAGCCTTTCAGTTACCTGTGAATTAGTTGTGGAGATACGTTATGTAATTTAAAAAATAAACGCAGATAAATGAAAGTGAATACGAAAGTTCAAACAAGGAGACCTAATGAACGCCAGCGTGTCCAATCACAGCGGTCCAGGTTTTGTATAAAGAGTAAATCTAACCCATTTCTTTGCCATTACAGCTATTTGTTCTCCCGCCTCGTTCCTTTCCCACTCTCTGGGCTCCATCGTGTCCAGATTGTGTCTGTCTCCGGCGCTGCACCTCATCTTGGGGATTTTGTCTATCCTTCACCCGCTTTCAGTGAAGGTTTTGGCGCTCCGCGTGCCATCGGAAGAGAGACGTGTCGTTCTCGGCTGTCTCCAGACCGGGACATGTGACGGTGATCTGATCGGCGACTCCGGGGTTTCATGGAGAAGGCGGCTGTCCTTGTTGATCCCGATCTCTCGTGCTTGGGAATCCCGCAAGTTGCCCTACACCCCCGTGGAGTACACGATCGCCATCGTTAAGTGCCCACTGGCCACCTTTTCTCCAATGGCTGCTCCCTCTTTGCCCGCTGGGCTGCCTGCATCTTAGATTTCCGCTCTCATCTGTCCCTCTAGCTCGTCCTCTGCTAAACTGCCTACGTCTCTGTGGGTCCTCGGCGCGTCTTCCGGCTCACTTGGAGCCCATTCCGGCCGATAGGCTTATCATGCCGGTTACAGGACTGGCTTCTCCGCTGTTCCGGCTGCGCTGTCTGGTGGACTTTTCATGTCTCCCTCCACCGTGGTCCATTCTCATGCTCAATCTCGCATCCTCCATGGTTAGGATATTGGTCTGGTTTCGTTGCTTTTGCCTTCACCAAGTGCGACGAGCGTGTTGTGATTGCGGCACCGATTTCATCTTGGCATGTGTATCTCTGGGTTCGTTGTAGCATTTTTCGTTAATACGGTTATTGTTCGCTCTGTGTCTGGAGTGGCGTGGGGAGCTGGACATTTGTTTGTCCTTTATGGTATGGTGGGTCTCTGATCCATGGCATTCACAGAACATTCTCGGTTGGAGCTACCTTGTTAGTTCGGGTGACAGCACCAGTGTTGGTTGACCGGTTTTCTTGTTCGCCATGTTGGTGATCGCTTTGCCCTCGTCACATTTCCATCCCGCTAGAAGAGAGACGGGCGGTTCAAGTTCATGTACCTTTTTGGAGATCCATCCGTGCTCTTTCCTCTGTGCTTTCTCCTCACCATTATTCCGTTGTCAGTGATTGTTTGCCAACTGGTTTGACTCAAGGCTTCGGGGTGGGTGTTGTTGCGAGGGGTCTTAGGTCTGTCGTGCGGGAACCTGTGGTATTTCTCTTGTTTCTGGGGAAATTGATGGGGTAAGTGTATGATGTGTCGAGTATGTGTCTTGTATGGTAAATGTGTATGTATGGTGAATTAATTTGAGAGAATTACTTTAGAACTTTCAGTCGACGACGCAAACTTAATTATGTTGGCGAATAAAGGTGCTTTGCTTGCAATGCTGATATTACAAATGTCTTTCAAATTCTCATACATCCTGCCCTTTGGCGTTAAATTGTGAATCTGTTTTATTTTCCTGTCAGGCACTTTTCCTGTCATTTTTGCTTGTCAGAGCAGTCCGTCTGTATTGAATTGTCTGGCTTCCGCTCAGTCATGAATACTGCTGTACAACTCATGGATTCATTTTGTCTCACACTTGCTGGATCTCATGATCCACCTTCCTCACAGCCTGACTCCTCGCCGTCTTAATTAAAAAGCATGTTTAGGGAATTTGGCATCCCCTTTTTGAGGGAGAAAAACCATCGGTCTGCTCACTTCTGAGGCATTGTGGGTATCGTGTTTGGCTTGCATCTCATTGCTATCGAACTGCCGTTGAAGGAATCGAATCGCATACACGGAATTTGCTGCACTTTCATGTATTCGTCCTCTGTTTCTAAATGCAAATTGCTTTCTCTTTCAGGTACTTCGCCATGCCTATTATACATGAGCGACCCTGCGGGATATCATGTTTATTTCTAGATCATTTTCTGGGTTAAATGTCGAGCGTATTTTAGGCGAATGCTGTTTTTCGCTATGCTTCTATACAGATTCCACTCCATCTGCAGGTTTTGGCGGGTATAATCAAGGCTCCTGATTCGCGGCGCGTTGGCCCTCACATTTTGTCTGTACTCCTTGCTGAGTAATCAGCCGTCCATGAACTTTTCCTATTTCTGTGATAATGATAATGTGATAAGGTTAGGGAAGTACATTTGTAATTGAAAGATTGCAAATTTGAATCCCTGACCAGCAGGGCATCGCTGGGGTGCCCTGGTCAGGGCGATGCTCCCCGGGCGCTGAACTGGCTGCCCCTTGCTATGTCACATTGTTGCGTGTGGGTGGGGTACAGAGCGCAGGTTTCGTTGTTGTGCACTGTGTGCTATGATGTGTTACCAATAACTACATTTTTATTCTAATTCTGAAGCTGTTTCCATAACCACTATGGGTCACTCCAAAGCCAATTGGATTGAAGCTGCATCCACAGCATCTCATCAGGAAATCCCACTGTCAGTTTTGAAACTCCTCGGACGATGGTCCTCTGCTTTTGCCACATACGTCTGAGCAGATACCTCCGTTATCCTGGAGGCACAACATGTTTTACTTAATCTATTGTAAGTAACATTCAGATAGCCGTTGGTGGTGGTTTCCAGTTAGTTTAGCGACTGCTTACATGTCTAGAAGCACCTGGCGTCTCAACTCCCCTGCATTAACATAGCGGCTCCATACCGCTGGCAAAGCACTTAGCATTTCCATAACGCTTCGTCGTATCAACTACTTACCCCTATAGAAGTGCTTGGCGTCTCCATAACGCCCCCTGCATTAACATAGCGGCTCCATACCACTGGCAAAGCGCTTAGCATTTCCATAACGCTTCATCGTATCATCTACTTACCCCTGTAGAAGCATTTGGCGTCTCCCTAACGCCCCCTGCATTAACATAGCGGCTCCATACTGCTGACAAAGCGCTTATCGTTTCCATAACGCTTCGTCGTATCAACTACTTGCCCCTGTAGAAGCGCTTGGCGTCTCCATAACAGCCTCTGCATTAACATAGCAGCTCCATACCGCTGGAAAACTGCTTGGCGTCTCCATAACGCCTTCTCATTACACTAGTGGCTCCATACCACTCTCAAAATCGTTCAGCATCTCAATACAGACTTGCATGAAATTAACGGCTCTATCTCAAGACGCCTACGTTATTTCTATAGTCCTTCAGCAGCTATTCAAGGTTATGGTCAGTTTCCTCCCATTCCTGTAGTCAAGTTGTCATTAACTAAAAATTGTTGTGTTTCCTTCCCTCAGGTACAGTTTTCTTACTCCTCTCCCTCTTCATATTATTAACTTTTGGGGTTGGCTTCTTCGCCTCCTGCCTGGTCGCCCAGCCAGATCTGTCAGCTTTAGAGTCGATGGAAACAACGACCAAGAGACGGGCTTCGCCAAATCACTGTTCACATGCTCATTTAAACTTTGTTCAACAAATAAACACTTGTCAACTATATATTGAGGTCTCCTTAGTTGAAACACAGTACATTCTATTACAGTCATTAACAAGAGAACACTTATCAAGCATATATTCTGAATAAATATGTAGCAATTTTTCAGTATATAACAACAGAAAAGAAAGATGGTGGTACCAACCTCTGGCCTGACTGGGTCCTCAATGCCTACCACACACAAGCAAGTGAGGCCTCTGAGGACATCTGCCTCATTGTTCCAGTCAGGCTCTCCGTCAGTCAGGGGAAAGTCCCTGTAGGCCAGGCAGATGGTCCTCAAGCCCGCTGATGCCATAGGCTCAATTACCATCTTCACAAGGTCATTGCGAGCCCTCAGTCGGAACTCTCTGCACTCGCCATTTGACAACAAGATTTTATTGCATCTGTAACAAAACCACCATTCTTTAAAAGTTCTGAACAAGAACACACACACACACACATATACACTCACCTAAAGGATTATTAGGAACACCTGTTCAATTTCTCATTAATGCAATTATCTAATCAACCAA
>JABFEA020000067.1:30122962-30134759 GCA_019775915.2 Cyphomyrus plagiostoma
CTTAATACAGAGGACTAATGACAACAACCAGAAACAGCTGATCACATGGGGATCCCACATGAGGTTAACGAGGGGACGTGGCACACGGAAAGAGCAGACCATCGGGGCTGGATGGGGTAATGTTGGGATCTTCATCATTTTGGAAGCAACTAAGAAAAAAATGCTCTTCTTGTTTTATGCTGTTCATTTTGTGTTTAAATGCTAGAAAAAAATCATATTTATGTGTAATGGGGAGCCAGGAACCAGTTAATTGGTTTTCCGTTATTTCTTATAGGAAAAATTCGATCAGACTCAAACCTTTTAAAATTCGATCCGGAGTCCAGAACAGATTAAGTTCGAGAACCGAGGTACCACTGTACTTCAATAACTGTTTCATTAGGGGAAGCTGTGCTGTTTTGTATTCTACAGAAAAATAAAGTGTAGAGCGATCTCAATGCAGTCTGTCAGCGCGGCGGTTCTCACAGGGGGGGAGCTGGAGCGCCGCAGACTCGGGCGGCTACAGGAGTTTATTGGGAATAAAACTTGTGTATTGGAGCGAGTTTTGTTTCAGTGTGTGTGTGAGGTGTGACAGTGATAAAATGGCGGAGACGCTGGTCTGCCTGATGGTATTACTGGCTCTTCCTCTCGCCTACAGACTCCTGCCAGCTGACACTGGACCCCAACACAGCAAACGGACTCCTGTCTCTGTCAGAGGGGAACAGGAAGGTGACTTGGGGGGCATGGCAGCAATATCCTAATCATCCAGAGAGATTTGACTACCAGCCCCAAGTTCTGTGCAGAGAGAGTCTGACTGGTCGCTGTTACTGGGAGGCTGAATGGGATGGAAATGGCGCTGAAATAGGATTGATTTATAAAGGAATCGGGAGGAAAGGAGACAGTGTTGACTGTGGGCTTGGACTCAATGACATGTCATGGATTCTGTGCTGTGATCCTCACAGTTACTCTGTCTGGCACAATAATAAACAGACTCTCATACCCATAAAGCCCTCAGGCTCCCACAGAGTAGGAGTGTATCTGCACCAGGAGGCTGGTTCTCTGTCATTCTACAGAGTCTCTTCTGATGGACTGACTCTCCTGCACAGATTCACCTCCTCATTCACTGAGCCCCTTTGTCCAGGATTTTTTGTTTGTCTACAGTCCTCAGTGTCCCTATGCATGCTGGAATAGCTCAGTGTGTGTTGGAGGAATCATTTTTACTGTTATATACAGTGTGACATGTTACTAGTTTTCCCGGGTAAATCTGTTCTTTTGATCAGTATAATCCTTTTTACTCTAAAATGTGACATGTTAGAAAAAATAAATGACTGGGTCCAGTGATCTGACTAAACACGCAAAGTAACTGTTTTTCTCTTTTACGAAAATAAAAATGTAAGACTGATGAGTGGAGGGGGGCTTTTACCTTCCCCTGTATATGTACATTTTGTATATTTATATTAATTATATATATAGTATTTGCTATCTGTTCAATGTCAATAAAGGCTTTTTGTTCTATCAATCTCCTGTTTCTGTGATGCCCAAAGCATAACTGAATGACTGATAAACCACACTCTTGTGAATTAAATTAATTTGCTTTACTATTACAACTGAACATAACTAACATAATTACACTTAATTGAAACATATAGTTACTATCATACAGGAAACAAAACAGAAGAAATAAAGTCATCAAGCTAATTAGCATACGCCACCGTCTCCGTCACCCATATTAAAACGTGGAAAAGGACCATTTGAAAAACAATAAACTCCTTACTACGTTAATTAATGCCAAAACCAAGTAATTAAATTTTACAAAAACCAAAACAACTTTTGTAACCTCAGAGAGCAGAAATCGCCGCATGCGCCCTACAGCGGCGCTGAGGTGACCGAGGGTGTCCCGCCTTACATAAGACGAGGCTAAAGTTAGCTACTTATTTGCAGCTTCCGTTCAGAGGAGTGTTCACAGTGGCAAAGGTTGGCCAGCACATGCTGTGTGATTAAGACAATTTGAAAATACAAAATAACGTATGAAAACAGATTGGGGAGACCGAGGCCCCGCCCTTGAGCCTGGACTGGGGCGGGGGCTCGTAGGTGGGCAGCTGGTGGCCAGGACTCCACTCATGGGGCCCGGCAGGGCAAAGCCCGAAGGGATAACACGGGTTCACCCCTCTGTGGGCCCCCCACCTGCAGGGGGAGCCGTGGGGGTCAGGTGCAGTGTAGATCAGGTGGCAGTTGATGGCACGGGCCTCGGTGGACCAATCACCAGCTACCAAAACTAGCTCTTGGTACGTGGAATGTAACCTCTCTGGTGGGTTAGGAGCCAGAGGTAGTGTGAGAGACGGATAGATAATGACTAGATATAGTTGCACTCACTTCTGCTCATGGATCAAGCTCTGGAACCAATCTCCTGGAGAGGGACTGAATCCTATTCCACTTCGGGAATAGACATCTCAGCACCATATCAGTCCCGATCCCCAACAGGCCTGACCCCATTGCCTCTGCGGCGGTTTCGACTCGTCCGGGAGTGGGGCTCCTGAAGGGTTTCCCCTGTCCCCCTCATGATGCGTGCAGCCTTCCTGTGGGCGACTGCAGCACAGCTACTCCCACAGAGAGTAGATAGCTGTCCTGTCTGCTTCGTTGCAGCTCTGTAAAGTTCATAGTGGCTGAAGTGCCGAACCAACCTGATTATACTGAATGTGAATTGTTTTATCTGGAGAATTATTGGAATTGTGTATCAATAATAGTAATGTTAAAACTTTCCTGTCTTACATTTTTACACAGACGACATCAATTAACTTGCACTTAAAAGAGTTTCACACTGACTATATTATTGTTCCAGTCACCATACTGTAAATATCTAAGCCTGTTTGAGAAAACAAAAAGAACCCCCCCCCCCGATTTAACCCAGATCCACCCATCAGCCACTTTCTGTATCTGTCACTGCATTACAACACAAATACAATTAAAAACTGTTAATATTGCCATCATGCGCAGAGCTAACTAACCCCATCACAACTGTTTCTAAATGGCCCAACTGTCCAAAATTTTGCCTCTCCAAAATTGTCCCTGATGTAGATGGGTTTGAGTGAGACCCTAGAAACACCTGAGTCATTTTTGTTTCATGACTGCTTGTGGTCGACAGGGGGCCACAAGCAAATGCACGGTATGGGATCAATAGATGAATGTCGTGCTGATTGTGTTGAGTTTTGAAAATTTGGCTACAGATTGGCCAAAAGGGAAGGAAGGAAGAGAGAGGGAAGAAAGAAAGAAAGAAAGAAAGAAAGAAAGAAAAAAACAATCAGAATTCTCAGGGCAGATGTGCTCTTATTCTGAAGGCTTGTTCGACTTCTTGTTATAGTTTTTTTGCAATTTTTTTTTTATCTTGGAGGCAACCGGATATTGCTCACTCGGCTTTCTTCTCTTTGTTGTTAATAAAAGGTGCTTCATCCCTTTCACATATGCAACGGCCTCCTGTCTTTAAAGAAAAATCCACGAACCCACCCACCATGCAACAAGTTACCTTAGAGATTAGAACCTGAATGCAGTCATGCAGTTGATGATGCCTCAACACCACACAAGTCTGAATGGACCAACGTGAGCTTTTTCTGGTAGCTGGAGACCCACTCCTACCACCAGCCCCCAAACTTCTATGTAAGTTGAAGGGTTTATTATATTTGAATTTTTTTCCATCACCAGTCATTTCATTGTGCTTCTTTTAGCTATATCATGGAGTATGAGATCACAACAACAAGTCTATCTACTATTTTTATACTTTTCCATTACTGCAAAGATATGGGCAAATTTTAATTCTGGCACAAAGTGAACAAGGATTTCTGTGTAGTTTAACGTAGACCAGAGATGACCCCCATTATACTTCTTTTCCAGCTCGCTGTGCACAAAAATTCTGAA
The DNA here is from genome assembly GCA_019775915.2 of Cyphomyrus plagiostoma. NCBI lineage: Eukaryota > Metazoa > Chordata > Actinopteri > Osteoglossiformes > Mormyridae > Cyphomyrus > Cyphomyrus plagiostoma. Next base: position 30,126,848 of record JABFEA020000067.1, read on the forward strand.
TATGTTTTATAAATGAACGAAATAAAAACACTTTGAAATAAATACTGGACCATCATGTTGCCTGGCCACTAGGAGGAGCTGGAAACCCAAATTGTTGCAGTGACAGTAGACTGTGTGTATTTTAGGGAAGGGAAGACAGGTTTATTTATAGCACATCTTCAAACACAGAGGTTAATACACTGTAATAAAACTTTGGGCTGATGTTAACATGGAAAGGTGAAAGGTTGTCTATAAAATGTCAACTTCAGATACTTGAGCTCTTGGTGTGTTTGCTGTGTTGAATTTCCTTTCCCTCTTCCTCCAGGTAGTTTTGGGCATAAACTATTAAATAAGCACTGTCCTTAGGAGATCCTTATTCAGGCAGCGTGTTATTGCTCAGTTTCAGGGTAGCTACAGTCGTCTGACTCCCCTCGTGTAGATGTGCACCTACAGACCACAGATATGTACCAGCTGTAGAACGACTAGTCTGGTTCCTTTATTCAGTACGTGCACTTTGTTCTTTTATTTTTGTTTCTCATTAGGCTAAGCTTGTGTGCCTGTAATTAGAAGGTCTTGGTTCGAACCCAGCCTCAGCATGTCTGTGGGTCCTTGAGCAAGGCCCTTAACCCCCAGCCCCCTGGGCGCCACTACGGGTGGCTGCCCTTCACAGACAGCTTAGTCTACAAAGAGCAAGCTGAGGGAGGCGTAAAGACAATTTCCCCACAGGGATAAATAAAGTATCGATTATTATTATTATATCCTAGTCTGCTCTCGCCTCTAATGTCATATCCTTAAATGGATGGTTTTCGTGGTAACAGTAACTAATCAACACCTCGCGAGCTATTTATTTAGTTTTTGAAACTTATGTGCTGGGCGGGTGCAGTGACTTTTTAAATGTTAAGATGTCGTAAATATCGTAAATAATGTCCAGGTTCAGATCTTCAGGGCGTGTTGCTTTTAACGATGGCCCTTTGAATGTGATCTGATTATTAAACGCAACATTAAATGTTGAAGAATAAAATCAGAATTTCACAATGGACGACAGGGAGTCAGGGAACACGAGGGGGGGGGGGGGTTTACCGGAATCCACATGGGCTTTGACCATCACTGGTCATAATATCACTTACTCTTACGTTTCACTTGTTCAGTTCATACTTAATATCTTTTTTCTGCCAATAGTTGTCGCTAATAGTCAGTGATTAAGATGAATTCCTGCACAGTGCATTTGCTGGCAAAACCCCATTCAACTATGAAATATTAGCTGTTTGCTTGGCCAGGTTTCTGTGAAACACATTTAAAGTGACATGTCAATTTAAGTTAATTTTAGCTGCATTAGGAATCTGGAATTCATTTGAAAAAGAGGAAACAGACAAGAAGAAACAAGTCAGATTGTGTGTGTGGGTTTGTAGTGAAGAAAAGAAACAGAACTGAATGTATATGCTTTATTTGTCCCCTGATTCCCCCGCCACACACACACACACACACACACACACATTGAACATCCCAGGTAAACACAAAGCCCCCATAACTGCGATCCTAAACAATAAGGCAGGAGTTATAACAAGTTACTTACATCAACATTTATATTTCATGGATTGTGTCTCCTGAGTGATAGTAGAGTTATAGACACACAACATTTACAGCATTTGGCATGTATAAAAATGCATCCCTGCTCCACATAGTACACTGGGCATAAAAATATCCCAACAACAAGGTATTACATATTTGCAAAAAATTTAATGTGACAGACACAGTAGCCCATAATGACAAAGCAACAGATCAGTTCAAATTCTGATATTAAGTTTGAATTTTGAACTATGAAACTGTTACAATACTAAAAATAAGCATATTAATCATAAACATCTTGATTATAAAATTGTCCCTATATCCATTAAATCCACAACCCCATACTGGATAAGCAGTTGGTAGATAGTTGAATGTTTTCATGTATAGATAAAAAACAGATTCAACATATGCTGTAACAAAGACACTTCCGTTTTTCCTAATTTGGTAGTCTGTGTGGAGCGTTAACAAGGTAAACTTCTATTTTAAGTTCCACCTTGCGCTCTGATGCTCCGGATGCCATGATGATGGCCTCTGAAATAAACACAAAATTATTACAGAAATCCACAACTTTTTCAAAGTAGACAAATACCGTTACAATTTTAAGCTTTTCCACTCAGGATGATAAGTTGTCTGATTGTGAAAGATGCTGACACAAAGATGTAAAGTTATACAATATCTACAGGCTTTTATAAATTGACAACATTTTGGCACTGAGCATTTTAAGTGCTAAGAACATTATATTCACTAGCATTGATGTGGTGGATCTTATGCATTATGCAGTTTTATGATACATTAAAACATACATTAACATCAGCTGAAGTGCACAGTCAAGACGTTTACATGACAAAGAAAAATTAAATTAGTGTTAATCCAACTCCAACTGGTCTTTTAAAACACATGTAACATGTTAATCCAACTGAAATCACACAAAATCACTCAGTCGGTCTACCCAGACAATGTGGTTCGGAATGGATTTAGTTCTGCATGCATATGTTCGATTGAACCCAAACTGAACTAGATACTGCACATGCCACATTTCTTACCCAGAAGTAAGAAACAGTACACAGAAGAAAATGCGAAGTGATATACAGTTGTCCAATTCAACGATAGTTTGCTAGTTTGCCCTAGCTAAGTTTGTTAGATGTTTTCATTTGTAACATAATAGGCCAAGCGGTTTTGTTTATGGTACAGATGAAAACATCTGACAAACAACTTAGTTAGGGCAAACTAGCAATATTAACAAGCTGAAAAGAGCTATAACTGTACATGACCACCTAGGGTAGTAAAGTCGACATACTTTAAACAATAAAGACAATTGCTCTTGTGGTTGTATACTGGGTCAAGTGCAGTATTCCAGATAAACAGACTAACTGAGCTATAACCGCAGCTCGGCTAAACTGTGCATGTACACACTGACCGTGCATGTTTGACCCTGAAACATTTCATTGTGAATTTGTTGATCCACGAAAAAATAAAACACAAAATAAAACACTTTCCTGGTGCTGAGCAATACAATGGAGACTGATGTCATAAATCAGATGAAGCAGAGATCACACACGCACCCACAGGCACACACAAACGAATAAATACCTTTTAGCACTGAATAGATCTCAGTTTCTGAAAAATTCTTCTTTCCATCACTTCCAGTGAAATTAAACTGGGCCAAGACATTATTGCTCAGCAATCTGCAAAGTAAACATTTTATTAGTAAATGCTTACTAATAATTATTCTAATAATCATTTATTCATAATTTACAGAAAAAATAATTATTGATAGGGGCGGCATGGTGGTGCAGTGGTTAGCGCTGTTACCACAGGGACCTGGGTTTGAGTCTCTGCCTGGGTTGCATGTGTGTGGAGTTTGCATGTTCTCCCCGTGTCGTCATGGGGTTTCCTCCGGGTACTCCGGTTTCCCCCCACAGTCCAAAGACAGTCCAAATCTGCAAAATGTAAGCCCTTTGGAGTAATAATGGCCAGTATAGCATTAACTGTAGCTGTAATTAATTGAAAGATCCTGCATAAAAACTCTTTAATCTTTAGGTCTAATGCTGGAAAGATTGTTTTTTGCTTAAAATTTTCAAATTCCGCAACTTCTAAACTCACCATATCAGCTCTGGCTGCGCTGTTGGTTTTAAACAATTTCTCTTGCGTTCCAAACACTGTTATGTCTTTTATCTGGGCAATTTTATCTGCTGTAGGAATGTAGTCTTCAATCTCTCTGATGGAATCCCTTATTTCATTTAAAAGGAAAACAACTTCGTTCTGGAAACCTTTGAAGAAAAAAAATAATAAAAAGACTAAGAAACTTTAGATGTTATACTATTTTGTCGTAATGACCATAATCATATTCAGATTAGGATAATTTTCATTTCAATTTGACCCAACAGCTTGATCATCACTGCAGCTTCCTTCACTTGCCATTTACAAATGAAATCCTCTAAAATACATAAGGACAACTAGGCTGTACATAGAAGTTAAAGATAATGCATAAATATAATAAATGCATGGAATAATATATCGTTAATATGTAGCTACACATTTGAAAAAGGCAGAAGACAGCAGATAAAGGAGAGAGACGATTTGCTGTGGCGACTCACTAACAGGAGAAGCTACATGTTTACACAAACTGAAATATTACTCTGAAAACTTGTGGCTAGGGCTGAGCGATTTCCCTCTCTGTTGTGAACACCCACCACTTCCCTCATAAGTCCTGCAGGCAGGGGCAAAAAAGTTATGAGGGAAGATTTTGAAGAGCTGGTTGTTAAATACAAAAACTCTCTCTTATTAGGAGGTATTTTATTTATACTGATATTTTTACACACACCATAGGATTTCGTAATGCCATTTATACTGCACTTGTGTTTAGATGTCAAGATGTAGAGTCTCTCTGTCCCTCTCATTCACTCATTCACACACACACGCCATTTCAGAGGCATTAATTGGAGATGGAAGTGAACAAGTTGGTGTACGACTTTCTGTTTCCAAAGAAACAGAAGTAGATGCGTAAAGAAGCATAAATGACATTCTTCATGATGTAAACCGCGGCACAATAATTCCAGACGCGCGTCTATCGCATTAATGCTGAAAACATCAATACTGTTAAATACACTGTAAACGCATAGCAGTTAAAAATAGATTAAAAAACAAAAACTCTTTCAACATGATTGTGTAAACACCTGAAATGTTTCCTGAATTGTAACTAGGCAGGAATCAGGTGATGGATCATCTCCCACAAACAACAGTTGCTTTTAGTGTAAAATACAATGCATAAAATTTTACATTCCTGGATGCAATCAACTATAAGCCGTCAAATATTATATATATATATATATAACTCACTGTTCCCTTGCTTTGCTTGAGGTGTGATTGATCTTTGAGTTAAATAAATAATCAATATTCAATATTAATAAATAATCAAGGAGCATCACAAACAAAAGCCTCAATGACAATACTGTACAACTTGTCTACTAAATTTAGTCCATGCTGTAATAGATGTGACAATTCAGTAAGAAAATCTTCAAGAAAGTCCACAACTGGATCAGGATTTGAATCACCACAATACAATGCAACAATAAAATGCTTGGAATGCTCAGTCTTACACAATATAGGCCAAAATGGTGTATTTGTATATTTAAATAATGGAATACCATCAACATTTAATAACACAGATAGATTATCTGCAGACTGCTGATGCAATGTTTTAAGGCCCTTTTCAATTTTTGTACTGTCCGCCACATTTATCACCAACTGATGCAGATTTGGGTTTATCTTGCAAAGTACAAGAGTCCTTTGGAACAACTTGACCGTGTCGCTTTAGTATGTACAATAACATATTTACGGCTTCTCTGCTACATCTGTGTTTTATAGACCAGGTTGAAAGATCTCCTATAACAGAGGTGTCAAAGTCAAGGCCCGCGAATGAATTATCTATGGCCCCCGGGATGATATTTGATCAGTATTAGAACCGGCCCGCAGGCCACAGCCGCCTGCTCCTGTTTTGCATGCACCAATACTCCATTCCCCACAATGCAACGGTAGCCCGCGAACTCACTCGTCTTTGAAGGAAGTTTGTTTTTTTTTGTGAACCTGTTGAAAAATGTTCTCACTTGAACTTAGTGACAGAGCCATACAAAAATGTTGGATTGTTCATTTAATCATTAAATAAAATACAGTACACTGTGTTAGGTCTTGGTTCAATAGGTTACGTGCAATCATTTTAATACGTTTTAAGAAACACTGAACCAGTCCGGCCCTCGGCTTGTAGCGAATTTGGTTTTTTGGCCCTCTAATGTATTTGATTTTGACATCCCTGTCCTATAAGGTCAAAATCTTCACCCGAATCCGAACTTGATTCAACAGCATCTTGTAAAGTTTAGTCAAGTTCCAGTGATGTATCTCTAAATGGACTCTCAGTAACGGAGGAACACTCTAATAACTGAACATTCTCTTCTGTTTCAGCAGACTGACATAGGACGAGTCTGCTTATCTCTACTTTCACTACACTTAAATGCTGTAAAGGAATAAACTTCATTGTTTAATTTCCTCCATCTTTTAAGATATCTGGATGCCATACAGTTGTAGCCCTTGTGTAAATGAATAGCAGTGTTTCACAATCTATGAACAAGAATTTAGAACTTCACTAGACTGGCAATAAATACCATCAGGTGTGTGCCAAATTAGCTGAAAGGCCACACCTCTACTCTACAGAGGAGGCGGGACTAAGACATCTGTTTGGTTGATCCCACCTCCTCTAGTTGCTTGGACCCACCTGCTCTGCCCTCAGGACATTTTTGTGTAAAACTCCCACGAGCTATTAATTTGTGTTTGTGTGTGTGTGTGTGTGCGCGCGCACGCGCGTGTGTGTGTATGTGTGTGTGCACACGTGTGTGCGCTCGCGTGTGTGCTTTGGGAGCGTTACCCCTATGTTTGTGCTGCTCTAATATTGGGGGATGGACAGGGTGGTGAGCCTGTGTTCCTTATTACTGTTGGTCTGTATGCTAGATTCCACTGTCATGTGCAGTGGTCTGATATCCGGATTGAAGTGCACTCATGTATATCTGGAATTTATCGAGTGTGCAGTGTTCTGTCCAGTGCTGTGACTGTCCCTGAGACTGAGGGGGTGCAATGTGGATGGACTTTTTAATATTTAAGGAAACAAAAGGAATTGATTCTTTGCATCTGGTTGTAGGTTGTGTTTACTAGTAATAAGCTATGGAGTAATTAGTAACATTGCAGCAGCCAAGATTCTGAGTTTATTACAATAATATGAAACCATGACAATATGGTGGCGAAAAAAATCTGTGGTAAAAATCACCCACACAAAGTAATTTAGTGACTCACCTTCATAGAGCATACAGACCAATACATTACAGTACATTTTACGTACACGTAGTACACCTACTGTATGTTCCTATATTTTCAGAGAGTAAGTACAGCCTAGCAGTCTATTGTCAGTGTTTTTGTCTATGCAGTGGTCTGCTGGGCAGTCAGCATTAAGGAGAGGGATGCTGGACCGGCTGCTGAGGAGAGCTGGACCTCCTCGTGTGAGCGGCGGAAAAAAGGGACTCTGAAGAACTCTCAATGACTCTGACTGCTGTCCATCATGGACAATGTCAGCCACCCTCTACACAGCACATTCAATAAAGCATCTATCTAAACTATTTAACGATTTGTCCCGGATTTTACTATAAATCAATTTATCTATTTAAATACAAGACAGAATGTTTCTTGTGCATATTTTTTTGTGTCTTTGAGACATGTATTGTTTTTTCAACATACACTGTATCGAAAATGTATATCATTTATTACTGGATCCAACTGCAGTAAGATTTCAAATATTGCCACATATCGAATCGCTGCCTTGAAAGATCGAGATCGAATCATATCATGGCAAAGCTTATGATTTACGTGCCTAATAAAAATGTATATGCCTCTTACCTGCTTGTTCAGGGTTGTGGTTTGTTCACCCTCCCAAATTTCAGTTGGTATGATGTGTGTCCACGCGAGTTAGGACTCTGTGGTTAGGACTGGGAGGCCGCCGATTCTTGTAGAGTGACGTCACTGCTAAGCCCTTAACTGCTGTTTACTCTGTAGATGAAAAACATACATAAAATAAATAAAAGTATATGTCAACAGAAAATGTTTGTGAAAAAATATGAACTGCAAGAAAATAGAGACCGTAATTTACCTTTGAAAATGACCTATTTTTTGAGAAAATATTACCACCAATCTACAGGGATGGATTACGGACCGGGCCAGCGGGGCCGCTGCCTAGGGGCCCTTGGGGTGCTGGGGGCCCGTGGGGCCCCTAGCCCAAAACAATTTGCAACGCTTATCAACAATGTATTTTCGTTTGTCTATTTTAGAG
>JABFEA020000067.1:30194422-30210809 GCA_019775915.2 Cyphomyrus plagiostoma
GCCCTAGTTAGTCAGTTAGTACTTGTCCTTGTGGAAGGCTAAAGATAAGTAAGGGCCGCTTACGTTGTCTGTCTGCTTCCTCTATCGGTCTTGATTGGATCACCCATCCCTGCCGGCACCAGTAAGTTCTTGTTTCAATTTAGTTAGAGCCTTATAGAATTATTCCCTCAAGGTCTATAGTCATTCAGTCCTGTGATGGAGAGTTTCTCGGGGACCGGGATAATGGTGGAGCATTTTAAGCAGGAGGGAACTTCACACAGCTTCTCCAGGTCTTTGCTTGCTTCAGTGGGGGGTGGGGGTCGTCTGTAGCTGATGATGTCTCGCAGGCCTCTCCACACTGATGCAGGGTCATTGGCTGAGAACCGCTCCTTTAACTTCTCAGAGTAGCTTCTTCTTGCCTCTTTGATCTCCTTGGTCAGCGTGTTCCTGGCCTACCTGTACAGGGCCCTGTCACCACTTCTGTAGGCATCCTCCTTGGCCTGGCGAAAATGTTGCAATTTGGGAGTGAACCAAGGTTTATTGTTGTTGCATGTGCAGAAGGTCTAGGGTAGCACACATACATCTTCACAAAATCTGATGTATGATGTCACAGTGTCTGTCAGCTCATCCAGATTATTAGATGCAGCTTCAAAGACAGTCCAATCAGTGCAGTCAAAACAGTCCCGCAGTTTCTGCTTAGCTGCATTGGTCCAGTTCTTCACAGTTTTGACTACAGGCTTGGCATATTTAAGTTGTTGCCTGTAAACATATATCTAGTCGATATCTCTCAACCTCACGCACAAGCTTAGGCTCCTTCCCCACCAGAGAGGTGACATTCCATGTCCCAAAAGCCAGCTTTATCAGCTGGGGATCTGACCGCCAGGGCCGCCCTTCGCCGCCACCCGATCCACAATACACGAAACCCCTGACAATCCCCTGAGATTTAACTTAATACAGACATAACAATATTTAAGTCTACATCAACTGTCACATACCTGCTACTGCATAAATGTCCTCCTTGATCCTCTGTGTTGATTGATGGTCAGGAGCCTCAGAGCAAGGTATACTCTCCTTATTTCATACCATTGCTTTAGACAGATGCTAACCATCACCAACACTGTAGAGGAATGTCTCACTGGCAAAGAAGCACAGTTCAATAGACAGATTGCACTGCAATATGGTTAGGACTTGGCTTTGCTGTGTGGGTTTGCTGAGGTGTGGTTCCAGCAGCACACATAAGAACATTGGTGTACTCTATGCTGGTTCTGTAGAACCGGTATCCCTCCCACAGATAGTTATCTGGAAAGACAAGAAGGTTTACTCCAGGGCTGGACTGGCCATCTGGCGTACCGGGCAATGCCCGGTGGGCCAACGCACGTTTTTGGGCCGGCCCGGGGCTGTCATAATTTAGCCAATTATAAATTATTTTTATCGACCGCGATGTCCCATTGGTTGATTTTCTTGAAGGACATTGGGCTAATCCAATGAAATCTCGGCCCACCCCTCCCTGCATCCCCTTTTTAACCAAGGTTATCAAATTTTGCCATTATTGCTGACCGGAGTTGGAGAGGAGAGGCTATGGACAAACCAAAAAAGCACAAGGATGGCGCAGAAAAGCTCAGAGAGAAAAGGCAAGAAAGCCTTCAAGTGGACACAGTAAAATGCGTAAAACTTACCAATATGTTTGCCACCACAAGTTTTACTCCTGCAGCAGCTGGTGCAAGGCCGGAGGAGGAGGTCGAATATAGATTCAGGGAGATATGTCAGAGGAGAAGGAGGATGAGGAGAGAGATGTGGCCCAGGAAAAGATTGAGGAAAGAGGTCAGATTAACTACTGCCCAGCCCGGTAAAGAGTAGCCAACATGTTAATGAAGAGGGATTTTTCATGTAGGGAGTGCAAAGGACTGGAGTGTGTATGTGTGAGAGTAAGTGAGGGGGGGTGGTGGGGGTTGCCTACACGTAAGCTTGCACAGTGTCAGAGTTAACAATGACAATGTTTTGGGGTGTGTTTATTAATAATAATAATAGTGAATTAAAACAGAATATATATGAGAAATGAGAAAAAAGAAGAGTAAGAATTAATACAATTTTAAAATTATAAAAATTGATTAGAGACATCTTCACTAAATAGTATCTGGGACAAGTGTGCAAATGCTCAACATAGGAAATTATTACAAGACTTACTTTATTCAGTCAGGCTTAAAACATGCATGACAATATTAGCCTATAGAGTTATGTGTCATTTGTGTACAAAACTACAGTGTGTGTGTGATTATTATTATTAATATTCTTTTTGGTAAATGTTTTTGGAGTTCAATGTACCCGTTCATATTTTTCTCTTTTTTTCCTCTCAATTTCTATCATTGCATTTCATGTTTGACCTTTGTAATATGGGTACACTTTTATTTGAATTATTTTGGAATTAATAGGAATGCTGAAACTTGATTATTATAGGCTTTATTATATTGATTACGTTACATGAGTTGTCAGAACGCGGAATTTCGTCCGACGGAACAATCTTTTGGAAATCTGTTCCCACACATCAGACATTTTAGAAGACAATGCTTAACTTGATGGGACACCCCCCAAATGATTTTGGATACAAGGAAAATGTATCCTCCAATAGGATAGAAATGCTGCGCTGCTGTTTACACAACCAATTTTCGTGCAATATACAATACCAACCGGTTGGAGAACTGGTTGTAAGTCCGGGCAGTTGGTAAACAGGTAGGTCGTTAATTGAGGAGGGTCTAGATGTCCTACGTTTTTTTGTAGCCAAAATCATTTGGGGGTGTAGCCTCCTTTTCTTACATGATGAATTAATTAGCCATGCTGCCAATTTAAAACAATGCCAATCAGATTTTATATAAGCTGTTAAGTTGGCACATTTTCAAAACTGCATTATGAGTGACATTTTAGTGTGAGTTTGGATGGAAGGTGGAGGGAATTACCTATTCATATGGAGAGAATTGAAACTGCTGACAGTAGTGTGCATATGGGCTTGTAAATTTGCTTATTTAAAGAAAATAAATTTAAGAGTATATTCCTTACCTAGGTTGGGTCCTTCACAGCTTCTATAGATCAAAATACTACTGACTGCCCCCATCTTTTGTCAACATTTTACCTCCTGGACTGTCTTCACTGCAGTTCTAGCTTGGCACCTGGAGAGTTTAACTCATATCATTCATAGCAAACCCAGACCATCTACCTCCACCCCATGAACTGAATCCAATTCACCACCAAGTGGCCACCAAATAATAGTTCTGTGCTTCTCATCACCTGAGTGTCGAAAACACATAGCCTTAAGTCATATGACTCGTCTATGAACCTGATCATTCACCTTCACCGCCTAAGGTGCTCTGGCAGCATGTGCATTTATATTGAACCTTGCATTTAAACATGTTTGTTATGGACAATGCATAATTTGCACAATTAGCTCACCACTCAGGTTTAGTCATACACCCCCATCTTCATTGTTTCCCCTGTGTGCACTGAGATCTTCTGTTAGGACTACAGATTCTAAATAAAGGACGTATTCGTGCTGTTCACCCCATTTCCTTTATGTGGGCTGGGTACTCTGAACAGCGATTTGGAGGAGCCAACTCACAGTACTGTAGAGGTAACCCTTTTGTCCACCAGGAAGAAGTCCAGCTAAACAGACCTTAATTATATTAAACTTTTAACTATTAAAGTAACTGCTAATTAATTAAAGATATTCAAAGGATAACCAACTACAAAATGTTCTAAAATGGGCACATGAAGTGGAATGGTTCATTTGAATGAGTTGCAGCTGAACCTGGCAATGGTTTTCCATTAGACAAGCTCTGACTTGTAAAATAAATCTGATAACATCTTTAACATCAATGCTGTGAAGAATGTTTATGTTAGCTTTTTAGACATGGCTACTTCGAGATAACACATGAAAAAAAAATCAAAGTAGATTGCCAAAAGTTATTTTTTCCATTTTAATTTCATTGCTTTCAAAAGCACAGCTTTGCTTGCAGTACATTAATAAAATTCCTAAATTCTCACCATCACTGCACAGTAAATATGAATCAGGAAGAGGGTAGTTTGATTAGCTGAACACCCAAGACCTTTGATAAATTTTCACTGTCCTTTCAGTCATCTGTACATCTGATAAATTACATTTTCTTGTGACACACACATGCAGGCAGGCATAAACACATACAAATTACAGAATCATTACAAGAATAAGTCGTCCAGCAAAACATTATCCTATTAATAAAATGTACATCGATAAAAAAAAAACAAACCTCTGGTACAAACTAACAGCTTATAATTCAGAGAAATATAGTAGCAGTTATAAAATTACTTCCGTTTTAAAGTCTTTATACAATCAACATCATTTGACGGCAATCTGTTTGCATATAAGAATTAAGACACTCCTGATTTCAAGATTTGTTTGTACAACAAATTTATTTGTAGCAGACACCTTAACAGGGGTCTGACCAAACCACATCAGCCTTTGCTTTTTAAGTCATGGGAGGACTATGGGGAAGTAATATGTTAAGAGGTGCCTGGAGCAAACGTAGTCACTCTAGTCTAGCAGGAATACATCCTTCCATTTCCAGGACCTCTGGCCAGCCTTCATATTTATTAGTCTCTGCATTATTTTTTATGTGCTGCAAACAAACACAGAAGTGACTCTAAACCAGTGACAGTTTTGAGATGCAATGCAATACAATACAATAATTTCAATTGCAAAATCTGATAGCATCAGAGACAATGCGACGGTTTACCTGTTCAAAGGGACTCTTTGTTTTGATCCCCTTTCCTCCAACAAATATCCAGTTATCCCTGAATCCCAAGGAGTTAATGCTGGAACTACCCAGTTCAAAAATAAGCTTTTTTGCATCATCAGTGAGTCTGTCAATTAATATAGATAATAAAATCAATATACATATATTAGAATCAGCTGATTGTAATAAAAGAATATTGAATTGTAATTGTTTTAATGAAAGTATTAATCCAAGTTTTTGTCTTTTAGTTCAATTACATTTTGCAAATCTGGTGAAATAGTTATCTTAAGCAAGAGCAGAAAAAAAAACGTACTTTGTGGCCGCATCATCAAAACTGGCTATCATCACCACGGTGCCATCAGTGATGGTCTTCAGAAAAGTTATTAGGTTTTTGACATCTGGAAGGACCCAAAGTCTAAACTTTAGACCAATAATTTAACATTTATTCACTGTGTATAATTAAAAACAGACAGGATATATCAAATCCAAAGCCATACATTAAAGTAATGTGAAAAAAAAAAAAAAAAAACTGCATACCTCCACCCCACATATCAAATATGCCTGTCTTGATAAGCTCCCCAGACTTTCCTGTAAAAAAGAAACAATTAAATTGTTCTAATTCACAATGTTAAAAAAGTAAGATCTTGGGTTAAGATAGGACTTTTGTCTGCAAAGGTTAGTTTTCAAGATTCTGTTCATATTCTTGTGACAAGGGTTATATAATTCTGTTATTTTTTTTTAATGACCAGTGAATGATCTATCATTTATTAGGTCACAAATGCTAATATTCAGATAGTGATAGTTTAAAACATGATTTTCTTCAGAATTTTGATACCACCCTAGTAGTACTCTGTTGAAAGACAGACAGGCCATCAATACCATTCAGAAGTGCAATGTTTATCCCTCTTCCTACATTGTTCTTCACTCCACTCATCAATCTAGAAAGTGAAGGAGGACATGAGATGACAGATGGTATGATTTGAGGACATGAGTCCAGAAGTTAAGTGTAAATATAGAATGAATCTAGACCTGACCATAACCAGCTTTACTTACATGTTATCCTCAAAACAAATTTTGGGCCCAACCACACTAGCAGCCCCACTGGCCATCTTAAAGGAAAAGTGTCCCACTGGACAAGGCTTGGACACTCCACATTTGTACCTAGGTGCTTTAGAAGCTAACAAAGAAAATCAAAACATTTGACACCATGAGAATCACAATCAGCTATGGGACATATATAGAACAAAACAAGCATATAGTCCACATCAACACACCCAGCTGATATGCACTGAAGAAAGCATTTCCTTGTCCTTGTTTCACACATTTAATCACTTGTAATCATCCAAAACATACTGAAACACTGATTAAAATCACTTGATGTTATCAGTTTATTTAAAAGCTACTTACATTCATTCTCAGAAGAATCCGATCTCACTGTAAAGACATGATATTTAAGGTATAGTTATACCTTAAACAGTATACTGTATGCAAGTCCATAAGAAAATCATACACAAGGTTCAAGATCTTGGTACTGGCATACATGTAAATACCATTGAATATAGGGTAAGCTTGGGAAAATAGTCATGGATCTTATGACACTCAAAGGCCGGATAAAACATTGCTTTCTTGATAAATGGGAGGGAAAAAACCAGTCCAACACAAAGCAGTATAATGAATGAATTCCCTGTGTGAAAAATTAGGGGCACTAAGCAGCTTTCCAAAGTCCTACAATTAAGGGAAGGTAATACACAAGTGAATTCTATGGTTTTCTAAGTTTTTATTAGACATTATTTGTAACCCACAAAAACAATCCAAAAATACGTACCAGTACATAGTTAAATATTTGTGAATCAATCCACAAATATGCTTTTTTGTATTTATCATGTAAAATCATATCCACAAAAATACCTAGTGATTTGTCCACATGAAACGTGTTTTGCACATTTGCAGATAATGTCCCGTGTATTTGTGGAACATGCTACATTTGTGACTTCCCTCCGATTTTTGTCCAATTCATACCACAGCTGAACTGTATAAAAAAATAATTTTTGTGCACAAAACATCACAAATACAGCACCAACCAAACACTGAATTTTTTATTTGTGCTGATGGTAGCGGGATCAGCTTCACAAACCGTAATTAAGAACTCTTATTTTAGCCTTCTTCCAGTATGTCGCCACTTTCTGGTATAGATAATAACTGTACCTCATATTTGTAGATTTTTTCTAGAAATCAGCTGCAGTACAAATTCGACAAAAATCTGAAAATAAATAGGAGTGAAGCCAGAAATGTTGCGTGATCCACAAATTGACAGGAAGAAATCCACAAATATGCAAAATCGTTTTCATGTGTACATATCACTGTGGAAATGATTTTACGCAACGCACAAAAATATATTTTGGATTGTGCTGTACTTGTGTGTTTTTTTATTTTGACAGATCAGCCTCCGAAATTGGAAAAAAATCAACAAAGAGGAGAGAGGTCACAAATGTAACATGATCTACAAATATACAAAACCCTTTTCACATGTACAAATCACTCCATATTTTTGTGGCTTGTGAAGCATCTGTGATTTTTTTTCCCTACAGATTAGCTGTGGTACATATTGGACAAAAATCCTCATATAAATAGGAGGGAAGTTACAAAAGCTACACAATCCCCAATTAGACAAGGTGTGATCCACAAATGTGCACGTTTCATGTGTACAAATTGCTCCATATTTTTGTGGATATGATTTTATACTGCACAAATAAAAAAAATACACATTTGTGGTAGGGCTGTGCAATATCAAAATGCTCACATCATGGCTGATTGCCACATCCCATGTGCTGGCGTGTACCATTGCAAACAGTCATCCAAATGATGAAAAAAATTAAACTGTATTTTGCAACGCCATGAAATAAACAGCAGCAAACATAGTGGGATGACAAAATTTTACTCATCTGCTGTGATGACCACTAACTGGAGCAGCCAAAAGATGATAGTTACTCAGTTACAAGAAACTCAGAATCATAATGTTCATATTCAGTGCTGACAGAAAGTCACATTTGTCGCTGAGATTAAATAAATCCCCAATATTTACTTCTATAGATCTCCTAGCTGCTATTTTATGTGGGTTGTCTATGTGCTAGTGATTCTTTCTGGAAAGTTTGCGACAGGAAACAGGAGTGGACCCTGAGGTGAGGTTATTTTTCCACAGTGCATGGCCTGATATGATTCGTGGCGGATTCTTGTGCTTTTTGCATAATTTTCATAATTTCCACA
The DNA here is from genome assembly GCA_019775915.2 of Cyphomyrus plagiostoma. Classification (NCBI taxonomy): domain Eukaryota; kingdom Metazoa; phylum Chordata; class Actinopteri; order Osteoglossiformes; family Mormyridae; genus Cyphomyrus; species Cyphomyrus plagiostoma. The sequence goes on from JABFEA020000067.1 coordinate 30,202,426, forward strand.
AACATAATACGACACAGTACCGCACTTAAACTGCCATATAAGTGAAGACCAGTTCAGGTCAAGTTGGACAGCATGAACTGGTACAGCGCATTGGCACACCCACCATGTGATAAAACAGTTAAAAGATGCAAAAATTAATATTACTTCATTATACTGTAATTGTAACAGCGGCAATTTACAAGTAATTAAAAAAAAAAAAAATGTACAGCGAGACTATAGAATCACCCTTTAATAGAAAAAGTTGTCACACCTCTGAATATACCCACCCACCCCCTCCTCAATGTTAATATGAAACGCACATCCCAGGTATTGAATCATCTGCACTTCGAAAGCTTGACACAGTGCAGAAACACAAGTTTTGACATTTCCATCCCTCCAGAACCATGAATACCAGCATTGCCATACCAGCATTGCCCTGACAGCAAACACAACAGGATTAGAGTTGTGACTGACACAAATACTATTTACTGGTGCATTATCAGCGTTGCTATTTACTTTACATACAAAGCCATGCTGTGCTTTTCTGCTCGCTCCACTCTATGTTTGTTGTCTCTTTGCTCACAGGTCTAGAAGTAGTGTCTGTCAGCCAGAGCAGGAGCTTAGACAAAACCAGTTTAATGAAGGGTAGGGTTTCTCTGGACAGAAAAGTATATTTATCACGTGTTTATTCATATAAACCAAGCATTATATTACATATTATTCACCTTTTATATTTCAGTTGTTTTCAACTAATGTTTATGTTTTCATAAGGAATCATGTGGCTCAGTGGGCTACACCTCTCTGCCTGTCATCAGAAGACTGCCGGTTGAAACCCAGCCTCAGCACATCTGCAGGTCCTTGAGGAAGGCCCTTAACCCCCAGCTCCCTGGGTGCTACTACAGGTTACTGCCCTTTACGGCCAACTTGCTCTTAAATTCTCTCAGGGATCAATATAGTATCTATTGCTACTATTAGTGTTGTAATTGAAACTTCGTGTTATTTACAGAATTCATATACTTTTTGATCAAATTCCCATGACCTTTTTATGACTTCTCCAGAACTTCAAGCTAAATTTCAAGGAATTGATTCAAAAATGATTTTTTGTTCAACCCATTCAGGAACAGTGTGCTACGTTATGTGATCATCATCATCACATGACACCATTACAAACATGTACCAGCTTTTACGATCTTGCATTCATCCTTTAGATATGGGTGTACCTTCTGTTGCATATAATTTTACAGACATGCATGTTGCTTTTCTCTCTTGATCAGACACACACTAGCAAAAAGCTTCATAGTTCAATTTCTGTCTGGTCGAACAATGACCAAACTAGACTTTTCTAGTGAGTCCATTGTACCAGATAGAAACTAATTTATTCATTACATTTGCAATAATAAAAAACAATTACCGAATTGTAAAAGTTAGTGCTAAAAGACTAATGCGTGTTCCGTTATAATTATCCGAATGTGACATACGTGCGACACACGTCAGAAAAGAACAAAATAATGTTAAATTCAAGCATACCCAACATGCTACCTAATGTGTAAAGAAACATTTGACATTATAAGAAAAATAATAACAATGATGCAATTAATAAATAAAGGAAGGTCCTTGGGTGTATGTTGCAGTTGTTAACACCCGCATGGAATTATAGGTTAGAAATGACTTTGCACATTTTGTGAATCTGTTTATTTTGTATATTAAATGTGTTCCTTCCAGTAACCACTTGAATGACGCCAACTCACTCTCACATTTATTTTCACACCGGAAGACACTCAAAGTTGAACACACATTCTATATCTAAATATATTCTATATCTGCTAGCATAGCAAAACAATCTTTTTCACTGGTAACACATTGTACTCATATGAGCACTATGGTATCTCAAAACTCCACACACATGCATGCTCACATCTTTCTTTGTACAGTCTGATATTTGGACTTCATATGGTCTTTACACATTCTACTCTTCAATTTAACAATAGTTGCTATACATAAAAATATTTCTTAACACTTAACGCTAAATGTATGATGTCGACAACACACACAAACACCTTATTTGTTTATAACATCTAATGTTTCAACTTTACATATTTTATAACATATTGGGTACACTTCAAGATAACATTTCGTTCTTTTGTGACATGATGCATCCGCTGACGCGGAAAATACAATAAAGATACTGGCTGAAGAGAGATTTGATTGTTGGATTGTATGAACGTTGATTTTTTTTTTTTTTAAATAGCTCTCAAAAATCCCATGACTTTTCTAAAACTTTGATATTTTTTTTTCTATAACTTTTCCAGGTCTGGAAAATGTGATTTAAAAATTCCATGATTTTTCCAGGATTTTCATGATAGTACATGTATATATCAAATATATGAAATACAACCCTGTGTTTGATATACAGTGGTACCTTGGTTCTCAAACTCACTAGAACTCGAATTTCTTAAAAGTTGAACAAACCAGTTTGACCTAGATCGATCTGAATATTAGAAGTCGAACCATGAACGCCGACCTAATATAAATTGTACGCAGGATGAGTAACTAATGAAACTATTTATATATCAGTACTTTAAAATTGTGTTATTTCATTAGAAAAGGTAACTAGTTACATTATTCATTACTGCCAAAATTAGGGGAATTATACTGACACGTTATTACCAACACTGGTACTGTTTTAGAATTTAACAACCAGTCAAACATATCCCTGGGTGCAAGTATGTAAAAATTTATCTTGATGAATACTTCTGAAAGTCTATTCCATAAAAAACTTACCAAAAATCTTTCCAAGGTTAAAATCTGTGTTTATATCCAGAAGCTGAATGGTGAAGAATACCAGAAATGACACAACAGAAAATAGTAGTGCCAGTTTCAGGACCCCTAATGTAGAAGAAATTGAAAATTGATTAAACAAATAATTTACTAATGTCAGAAAACATATCAACATATTACGTTTTATTCCAATTTTTCCAAAAACTGTCCTTCAGTCTAATACATCAGTGCATAGTTAACAAATAAAACCGAAAGTAGCCAAAGTAACACATGGAATTATTTCTGGAATAATACATCAAATGTCCTAAATATACGCAAAGCCACTAGCAGACAAATACAGTGGTACCTCAGTTCTCGTACTCAGTAGAACTCAAATTTCTTAAAAGTCGCACCACCAGTTTGGAGAGAAAAAAAAAAAATTACCTACAACTGTATCTGATTTTCAGAAGTCAAACCGTGAACGCCGACCTAAGATAACTTGTATGCATGGGCATGTCTCTCAGCGAAAACAAAGGGTAACGCTTCAGCCTCAGCCTCGTATTTGCTGTGATATTATCATGCATGTTTACACTAACTGAATACATATAGACAGTAAAAATACATTTACATTTTAGGTGTGGGCGAGAACGGTGGAAGAAGCAGGAACATCACTGAAGGAGCGATGTAAAATACAGGGTATGGCCAACAATGTCAAAGGTGACATTACTTTAATGTTACCATTATATATTACACCCGTTTCGATGTGCTGTGAAGTTCCTTAAACTAAGTCGGCTTTTTTTCTCCTTAGTCATTTCTTTTCTTAATTGTTTCAGTGTAATTACCACACACTCGTGTCAGTTATGGCAGCTGTGTCTTGTGGTGCTAAATGAAGCAAATTATATTTGTTTCTGACAGATGATCGATTGTTTTATCTTGGGCCAAACCACACAACATAATTTTATTTGCACAACATGAACAATGTTTAACTATTATTTTTGTGTGATTTTTTTTTTTTTTTTTTTTAGAAAATGCTGTACATATATCAAAGTCCCTTTATAAGCGATATGGGTACACAAGATTGATATAAGCTCCAATTTTATTAGGTTTTCTAAAGAAAAGGCATCTATTCAGCAATACCATTGGGACAAACCTTTTTGTAAGATTACAGTCAGGCACTAAAGGCAGATGCACACAGGTGCAAATATTACAGTCGGCAAAGCAATATGGCTTAAATACCACAATAAACTGACAGCTGAACTACAAATATAAGCATCAATGACCCATCTCACAATATGTGACCAATGAATAATGATACACGACGTCCACACCCTGAATCACGCAATGATGATCTGCAACAAAATGTGAATACATGCTCAGTATTGAGCCTGTGGAAGTGTACATTACGCATGTGTAATAAAGCAGTGCCAGAAAATGTTTCATGGACGCATGCGTGATGAATGTGCGCATGCGTAGTAGTAGCGGAAGTTACATTTTCGGTAGGTGTAACATTTTCAGTGGTGACAGGATATTCTCCATACGTCGCTTAAATCATCCAAGATCAGAAGCCTAGTCTTGCATCAAAGGCAGTGAAAATCATCCGGTTAATTTGGTTCCTGAAATGCACTTCACGAGTAGATTAGTTTAGCTGGATCCAATCATCCGGGATTATTGTTCACGCCCGCGCTGCTTAAAAAACCCATATATGTTGAGTTTACAAAATTTGATCAGCAAGTCTCTCATTGGCTTCCACAAGACATCAAAGAACAGGGCGCAATTTTCCACACAATCCGAGCAGTACTTTTTATCAAAGGGGTATGGTGAATTCAAAAATTTAATATGTACTAAAGGAAACACATCAAAAGCGGTCCAAACCAAAGAAGATAATTAATATTATTTTTAAAATATTTTAATTATTTTAATATTGATAATAAACCATTCATACATTTAATTATAATAATATTGTCGTGCCAAGTGGGGATGGAACAGAGTCAAAGGCGCAGACATCAGGGTATCGGGGAATATGTAATTTAATTACAGGTAAGGCTTTTTGACAAACATTGTTTGGATACATTTATTTTCTTACTTTAAAAATTACTGTTTTGATAAATGTGCTTAGCTGTGTTTAGTACAGTATATACTTTTCTTCTTTTGTCCAGTTCATTTTGTGTTTAAATGCTTTAAAAAAAACATAATTCGGTGTAATTTTGGGGGTGGGGAACCAATTAATTGGTTTTCCATTATTTGTTATGGGGAACATTCGATCAAAACTCAAACTTTTTAGGATTCGGTCTAGAGTTCTGAACGGATTATTTTCGAGTTCTGAGGTACCACTGTACAAGAAAAACACACAAAACACTAGAACATACAAAACAAAAAGATGCTCAGACCTGTGACACAAACACATAAACATAAATATAGCCATACTAATACAGCTGCACAGATATGCACAAACACAGATACATTACATGTAGACTTACCCCCGGTTCTCATTGCTTCTCAGCAATAGGCCAGCTAGACGTTAGTCAGGGACCTAAGAATAGACAAAACTGGTTATCCATTTTTAATAGATGCATACAAGGGAGGAAGGGATGGAGAACTGTATATTAGACCAAAAAGGAGACTGCATTTGCAACTTAATACTGCACGAACTTAGGTGAGGTACATTGATCTTACAGATATAAAATGTTTTTTTATTATTATATTTATTCAATATAAGATACAAAGGGAAAACTGTGTATAAGTCCAGAAAGACATGATCATGGTAAATAGTGCACTAAGTATGAACCATCATTACAACATAAAATACAAACATACTAACATTCTTACTAACAGAGAGGAGTCATAATTTAAAAGGCTAGATGGAATAAAAGTATATTCAATATCAGAACAATTATCTGATTGGCAACCATACAAAAAGGACTAAGTTACAAAGTACACCTCACCTAGTGTCACCAAATTCACCAACAGTACCCTAACAGTCAGAAACCACAAAAAAGCGCATGATAAATTATCTATTTACGGTATAATTTCGCTAATAAGTTGCCTGTGATACACATATAACTAGCATTACACAGAACCACAAGCATGAAATTTTGGCTATACGGTAACATATCAAGTATGCTAGGACATTGTTACACAGTGACCTGGAGACTTTTCAGTCTGTCAGGCAAACAGTGTAACAATGCAGGACACTGCTAACAAAATACATTGCAATTCGAGGAAAGCCCATTACCAGAGGCTAAACAACATGACCACGGCAGTGCAAGAAGCTAAATTACCTTTAAAATACGACTCCTGCTTAAACACGTTTTACAAAAACACATTCAGAAGTTTTCTTACCCATCTTGATAAAATGCCCCGATGAATTTTATGGTAGGCCTATTATATCACGTTCACCTTTATTTGTAATAGATATTTTAGTATTCATTAACGAGGAGGTAAAATTAAGTGTGCGTATTTGTCGTTTGAATCTGCTGACATTTTAGGTGTGGGCGAGTACGGTGGAAGAAGCAGCAACATCAGCGAAACTTTTGAACTGAATAAACGATAAGAAGCTCTATAAATAGCTAGCAAGATACAATAAGAAGACCACGTTTAGCTACCTATAACGACTTTATATTTTACATTTATATGCCAAACATATAACTGTTGTGTTAGCTAGCAAACAGGCATTTATCCTTAATTTGTCATCTTTAAGAATATGATTAAAAGCATATTAACCTCACAAATAAAAACACACAGTGGGTTAACTCGTGCAAAACACGAAGGCAAGAAAAGTGTGTAGTGGAGTATATCATGAATAAGAATGTAAAGTCAGCCACGGCCGTTATACTACCTGTACGACGCACAAGCAGTGAGTGACACAGAAAGAGAGGGGGGAAAGAGATCTACTTCTGGTGCCCATCGGAGTAAACATTTCAAAATAAAAGCCCAAGTAGTCAATAACTAAACCGCGTTGTAACATTGATCCGTGATATCGAGAATAAGATTAACTTTACTGACATTTAAAATAATATTACGAAAAAAACATACTGATATTAATAAAAATGGTACTTTACATTATATATAAATATGTGTCTAGTAGGGAGTGATTCAGTCTCACAAGTAAAAACAGCTTCACACGTACACGTATACATACACACACACATACATACATACATACATACACACACATATTTATTTTCACATTGTCAGACAGAATCCTATGGTGTAAACACGAGTTTGATATCGGGGGATACAACTTAACCGTATAAAGACAACGGTCTTTTGAGAAGACGTAATGATTACCGATTACGTAACAGGAAGTTGCGCGAGCAAATTGGTGGCAGTAAAATGGAATGAACAAACGGAGGCGAATGAGCAAAAACACTGAAATAAAAAGACATTTTGTGCTGTTGTATGCCAAAGTAGAAATTAAAAAAACGAACTTCATTTTTATAGGATACCGTCGTCATTTGAAGCGAAACAAGTCTAGATAATGTTCACAACTATAATTCAGAGTGTTTCGGAATTAATAAACCCAACGGCATATAATTAGCCCTATAAATAGAAATAACATCAGGCCACTGTACCTTGGGCCGTTTGGTTGGGTCCTTGACCCACTGATAATTAAGACAGTAAGTATGGATCAGCGTATACCTAATCCAATATCTAATCGTAAATTGATAAACGTACGATAATTTATCTTTTGCTGGGAAAGCATTAAAATTCGTCAGATTAAAAGTCGGATTATTCATACACTGCCCGGCCAAAAAACAGTCGCCATTTCAATTTATATCAGCAAATATTTGAGTCAATGACTGGATCGTTAATACAGCTCAGCAACGTTATGCAGCAATAAAGTCTGATGACTATCTGAATCTATTGAATGGCCAGGTTACACCTCCATGCATCATAAATGGATTTTTTTCTTCCCTGATGGCATGAACATATTCCAGGACAAATCTTCTCGGGATGAGGCACTGGAAAATATTAATGCTGGTTAATATTGATGGCTTTAATATTAGCATGTCAACAATACGTAGGAGTCTCAAATCGCTGGGATTGTTCAGGCGCAAAGCCTGGTCTGACCACCTGGAAATCACTCTATTCCTGCAGCAGCTTCACCAACACGGGAGGCTCCATGGGTATAAGATCATGCATTTAAAATGCATCCAGTCTGGCTTGGTGGTGTCACAAAGAACAGTTAGATACTTGCTGAAAATCCTAGATCCCGAAGGAGTACAGTTAAGGCTACGGAATCGTTTGTTGTCTATATATGAACCCAGGTCCAAAAGGTAAGCCTTTCTGCATTTTTGCATGTTAAATTATGATATTGAACCCTAACTCCATTGCATTTTGAATTACTTGAGTAATGCACTGGTAACTTTGTGGCACATTTAATGGGAACAGAGAACTCATAATAATATCACTAGGGGGAAGTGGTACGGTATGGTTAGGTTATCCATCCATCCATCCATTCTCTCCCGCTTATCCGGAGTCGGGTTGCGGGGGGAGCAGTCTCAGCAGGGAAACCCAGACTTCCCTCTCCCTGGCCACTTCCTTCAGCTCCTTTGGGGGGATCCCGAGGCTTTCCCAGGCCAGCCGAGAGACATAGTCCCTCCAGCGTGTCCTGGGTCTTCCCCGGGGCCTCCTCCCAGTGGGACATG
>JABFEA020000067.1:30218602-30228789 GCA_019775915.2 Cyphomyrus plagiostoma
ACAGCAGCATTATGGGCCACCCCCTCCCCCACCTCCTCCCATTGGTCAACCAATGCAGCACCCACCCCAGGGCTCAGCAACCACCCACATGGTATATAGCCAGGCCCCACCACCACCCATGTCTTCAGCTCCACCACCTATTACCCCACCTCCTGGACACATAATAACTCAGATGCCCCCCTACATGAACCATCCTCCGCCTGGCCCCCCGGTCAGTGCACCCCTGCCCCTTCACTATAACCCAGGCTCCATGCAACAGTTTTCTGAGGATCAGGGCACTCTCAGTCCCCCCTTCAGCCAGCCTGGAGGACTGAGCCCTGGGATGTGGCCTGCCCCCAGGGGGCCGCCTCCATCGCGAATGCAGGGGCCTCCACCACAGGGTCAGATGCCTGGACCTCACCACCCTGACCAGTCTCGCTATCGTCCGTACTACCAGTAAACCTCCGAGTCTCCCTCTGGGGTCAGTAATGAAGAACCCATATCACTTTATCACTGCAGTGTTCAACAGTGCTTTAAGCTTTTTGTTTGATTCAGCATTTGTATGGGCCCTGTATTCAGTGAGCAAGGCATAGCACATAAGGGGCGAAAGGTCCCATTTTCGTTTCACATATGGTGTCACTAATTTATTAACAATTTGATTGTTCCTAAATTATTTTAAATACCCCCTGTCTTTAAGTCAGAGTCTGTGTCAAGGTTGAACAGACTATTTTGTTTATTCTTTGTAATCATCTCCAACAGCCGATTGAGTATAAGCTGCCGATGCCTGGTACCTTGACGGTTCTCAGAGGGTTTTAATCTTAGTAAAAAGTGGGTGCTGAGGGACTGCAGTCAGTTTTCTTAGTCTGCGGGCTCTGTAGTATCCCTGTTTTTTTGTAGCCATTGCCCTTGTTTCTTTGACAGATGAGGGCCCATTAGAGATGTTCCCACCAACCTCTCCTTGGGTCCTTGCTTTATCTGCTTGTTTGAGCAATGCCAGCCATTTGTTCTTTCCTCTATTGCCTGGTACTAATTTTCTGCATCAATTAGATGTCTTGGAATCTCACTCTACATCAGTGATAGGTTTGATACAGAGTAATTACCAGAAAGTTACCCCTTCAGCATCCTTGGAGTCAATTAAATGTAAACTGATTTTGGCAATGAACCAGTTATTCTTGAAAGGGTAGGCGCAGTGACATTTTTATCTGAATGATGACTCTAGGTAAAATTAAGATAAATAGGAAATCTGCATATCATGCAGTAGTCTGTAACAGCAAACATAATTGTGGTTTTGGAGCTTGACTTCACCAGGAGGGTCCAGTTAACATGGAAGAAATTGCTAAATGAAACATCAATTTCGTGAATAATGAAATTTGATAAGCAAATGAATCTGGTTATTTGAAGACTTAATTAGTTGGACTGTGAAAACTTGCCTGCTAACCCCATCCCCTTACATCCCCAGTGTAATAACCCCAGTGGGTCTGGGGGTGACACCCCCCCACCCCGTTGGTGGGGTTATTGCTATAGACCTTGAGAGCCACCGTGCTGTGGTGTTTCTGTACATATTTTAATTAACGTATGATTTACACCTGAAATGTGTGAATAAATTCTTTTTAACAGTGTATTCGGAAATGGTCCTTCAGTACCTAAGCTGTAACTACAAAGGCGTATATCAGGTCTTATCTATTTGGTGGACAGTGCAGTAAGTGCAACTACAACTGAAGGGTTCCCTTAATTATTCACTGTAAGGTGCCTGGATCAACTGGTCTTTATTGCAATAATCTTATTGTGCTACCAAATGACTAATATAATTGTGCTATCAGGACCAGGATACGTTATTATGGGTGGATGATGGGTGGATTATTTAACACAAAAATGAAAATAAATACATTACAATAAATACAATTTGTCTGGGCTTTATTTTAACTGTTATTTTATGCACCAAACAATGATTGGCAAGTGTTCTACCTACGTAAACAAATTGGATGCACGAATTTTTAGACTATAAAAACCCATTTATTTTGACTACTGTAGATATGGGGGTATTTTCCATCTAATATAATATTCCATGTCGGCTGAAGCGTTATCTTTCGAAAAGAATATTATCCGGCAACAATGGATCGCGCAAAATTACCCTCTCAATTTGAAATTCCCTTATTTGTGTACCGATAGCAATTGGTCGCTCATCCATGGCGGGGCCATGACTGGACGGGTTTACACGCACGGACACTGGTCAAATGTGTGAGCTAATAATTGTTTATATAGAACAGAGTCGCTCCAATAATTACATCCGGCTAAACGAGTAATCCACGCAAGAAAAACACCCCCCTGGACTTGGTCGATCTGTGTGTAGCAAGTTTTTCTATCCAATTGAAATTCGCAATCGATGTAATGACAGCGAATTGCCGAATTATTAAAATATCTCTCCAATAAACGTGGCGAAATTACGAAGGAGTACTTTCTTTGTTTCTAGCTAAAACATTCAAGTGTTGGGGGAATATTACACGAAGAAACGTTGGTTCGACGGGTGTGTATACACACAACTATAAGAGCGAGTCTGCGGTTTCTATGGTTTCCACCCGGAAGTGAATTGTTTGTGCTCGCAGTCCGGTGCCTTCAATAGTCCAATAAATCTGTGCATGAGTATGAACACTTAGCAATAGAAGATAATAATTAGAAACCATCGTAAATGTCATGTGTCGTCACCAGGTAGCTGTTTATTTTAAAACCACCATTGGATGCGAATACTCTTAGTGGATAACCTTTGGTGGGTATTTAGCTATGTAGGCTAATAAAATACAGTGCTCATGAGTGGTTGTGCGTAATAAATTCGTATGTTCTAGAAAAAAAATATTGCTAGATATTTATGATTACAATATACAACAGTTTCCGATTTGCAGTTCCAGCGAGAAGCTTAACTAGCAAGCATAATTTGCTAAAAAAGCGCCTGTTCACAGTACCGCTGCTCGTTATTGGTTTGAGAAGCGATTTCAAAGTGTCTGTTCAAATGAAAGTGGATTCTTTCTGTTCAAAGAGCTACCATGGCTGGTAAGGTAAAATGGGTGACTGACATAGAGAAATCCGTTCTGATCAATAACTTCGAAAAGAGAGGATGGGTGCAAGTGTCCGAAAACGAAGACTGGAACTTTTATTGGTAATCTTCTTGTCATACTTTGAAGACCATTATCCTTGCGTGTGGTTTTATTTCAGTTTTACCGGTGGAAAGAAACAGCATATCTTTTTTTAAAGTTAACTGGAAAGTCAGTCGTAAAAATTGTTATAGTATGACATCATGTGTTATTTGTAGGCATCCAGTCCTGTTGTGTGAAGAGCAAGTGTGCTGAATTTGACTTTACAGGATGAGTGTACAGACCATAAGGAATGTCTTCAGTGTGGACACTGGTTACCGTTTGTCAGATGACCAGATGGTCAACCACTTTCCCAACCATTATGAGCTGACAAGGAAAGACTTAATGGTCAAAAACATAAAACGGTATAGAAAGGAGCTGGAGAAGGAAGGGAGTCCATTGGCGGAGAAGGATGAAAAGGGCAAATACCTCTACTTAGGTAACATGTCTTTAATTTATCAGGACACACATACTGTTCAAATATGAACAGTGCACGTGGATGCTACTTCACATTTAATTTCTTAGTTAATGAATTTATCCAGTTACAGGTTACAAGCCTGTGTTTTGAGCGCTATCTCGTTACCTTGTTCCCTACATTTTGTAGTCAAGGACTGGCTTCTTAGCAGACACTAATAAATATGACTAGATACTCTCATGCATTCAGTATGACTATTGTTAAAGCATGGTTGAATAACAACAACGAAGAACTAATAAATTGCTTCCTGCTTTCTCCATTTGCAGATTTTGTGCCAGTAACCTTCATGCTTCCTGCAGACTACAATTTGTTTGTGGAGGAGTTTCGGAAAAACCCATCCAGTACCTGGATTATGAAGCCATGTGGGAAAGCTCAGGGCAAAGGAATCTTTTTGATCAACAAGCTTTCCCAGATTAAGAAGTGGTCGCGTGACAGCCGCACCTCCACGTGGGTCTTATTTTTTTCCAACAAAAGTGTCTTTAGTGTAGATCAGTGTCTTTAGTGTACTGTACGGGTGGGCAATCTTATTCGGAAAGGGCCAGTGTGTATGCAAGTTGTTGGGATAACCTTTAAGTCGGCTGTTCAAACCCAGGTGTGAGGACCTCAGCCAATTAGTCCTCTAATCAGTAATCTAACTAGTGAGTTGTAGCAATAAACCTCCACACACAAATTCTGGAAATACCTTCCCTTTTGCAGTTTAAACCAGGGTAGTGTTTGCTTTTTATAAAAGGGGATGTTGCTTCTAATCTGGCATTCATGTATGGTCACCAGGAGTAGAACTGTGTCTGCACCCATGTTGCACTCTATTTGTCCTTGTGGTCTTTGTGCTTGATCCAGCAGATACAGTTGCATAGTCATTATCTTTCTATTTACAGGTTTCTGGCAGCCTCTAGTGGCAAAGAGGCATATGTAATCTCTTTGTACATTGATAATCCACTATTGATTGGAGGAAAGAAGTTTGATCTTCGTCTCTATGTGCTGGTGACCACATACCGTCCCCTCAAGTGCTACATGTGAGAGCTTGAGCTAAACCAAAATACTGCAACGGTATCGGTGACATACACACCAGTTAAATCCTCAATGGTTGTGTTCACAAGAGATGAATGATGTACTTATGTCTTGCAATATAAATAGTCCTGGATCAGTAATACTGTGGTTGAAATATAGAGAAATTGGTCACAGAATTTGTGGATATCAGTGTATTTTGCTTACATTTTGAAGATGATATGTTAGTATGCCCATATATATTTGTATTTTAATTTTCAGGTACAAATTGGGATTTTGCCGGTTTTGCACAGTGAAATACACACCCAGCACCAGCGAACTTGACAACATGTTTGTTCACCTAACTAATGTGGCCATCCAGAAACATGGGGTAGGTATGTTTTTTATGAGAAACAAAATTTCACTATTAGAAGCCTGTGTATGTTTGCATGTGTATAATTCCATGGGGTGTTTCAGGATGATTACAATCATGTACATGGGGGTAAGTGGACGGTCAGTAACCTTCGACTCTACTTGGAAAGCACACGGGGAAAGGAGGTGACCAACCAGCTGTTCGACCAGATCCAATGGATTATGGTACAGTCATTGAAGGCTGTTGCAGTAAGTACAACCCACAGGTGCGAACTGTAATGCACAGATTCAATTGCATTCAAACATATAAACATTTATAATTTATTTTAAATTTGTCTGTACCATTGCAATTACACATATCTAAGTTATAACTGTTACATTTGATGTTTCTAGATTCCTTGATTATACTCTATATGATCCATCTCAAACAAGATTATTTTTGGTGAGACATGTCACCCCATTATTAGGGTTAGTTGGAACAGCTGTTATAATTCAGGTCATGGCTGAAAAAGTATTGACAAGTCATTATAAATATATATGAATAAATTTTATGTAATTTAGTTTGTTATTGCCCATCACCTTATTGATCCTATACATTATTACTTTGGATGACAAGGGGACAAATCAAGATAAAATACCAGCTTTTGGGTACAATGCTTGGTGCCACCAGTACAAGTTGGTTTTGGTGGCTTGAATACCACATCCTTTTTCCCATGAACAGAGATGTCCTTGACATGTCATTCATTTTGACTGCAACTTGAGCTTAGTTTCAACTTCACCTTCCATAGTAAGACAAGAAACCTTGCTTGTGTAGTAATACTGGGTCTTTTGCCAAGGAATCACACAAGCACAAAGTCTTCATCAATATTATCAGTCAATTCTGGAGTAACATTGAACCAATCAGTTTCAGACTCTTCTTCCTCATCAAATGTATCTCCCCTGGACATGAGATACATTTTTAAAATCACTGTCTTGTTCCTCTGCGTATTCAGGTGTAATATCACTTGGCAGAGCTCTTTAATAAAGTTAGGGTATAGTTCAGTGTTTGAAAGTTTGTTTGGAACTAACCCCCCTCTAATGTTCCAACTAGCTCCTATCAACTATGTGACTTTGTATGTATACTATACAAACAGTGTTCCTAATTACATATCTGTTTAGTCTCATTTTAGCTTAGTACTAGAGTGTAAAATATGAATGACTGAGTCAATTTATTTACATTATTGTCATTGAACAACATTTTGTTATGGAGAAAAATTTACTCCAAGTGTCAGAACATATACAAACCATTCTTCTGTGGCCAACCACCAGTCTTCATTCTAGAAACAAATATAGTGGATGGATATTATTGTTGTCCACCCTTGGTTAGCAGCACTTTATGAAATGGATCATTACCTTGTATGTTTTAATGCTTCAACAAACCCATATTCCAACTTGCTCCACTCTCTTTTATTCCTTCATTTGAGTGTCAGTATAGTTGTATAGTTGCATAAAACTGACTTTCTTCCTCAATAGCCTGTCATGAACAATGACAAGCACTGTTTTGAGTGCTATGGGTATGACATCATCATCGACGACAAGTTGAAACCTTGGCTTATAGAGGTGAGCAGTATCTTTTCCTTGTGTACTATCATGACTCATTTCATGATTTATAAGAACCTTAGATTCTGCTGGTTACTACTGATCCAAGTCCATCCTTCCATCTTTTAACTGTTTATCCTAGTCAGGATTTTGTGGGGTCTGGAGTCTGTTTGAAGTTGTATAGGGCACAAGACAGGGATATACCCTAGATGGGGTGCCGGGTGCCAGGTGCCAAATGCATGCAGAAAGTCACATAGAATCATAAGACACAGGCAATTTAGAGACACTAATTAGCCTAGCTATTTGTCTTTGGACTGTGGGATGAAACCAGAGAAACTGAAAGAAACCTGCACATCACTGGGAGAACATGCACACAAACAGATTGGAGGTGAGATTTGAACCACCAGGTCGGGTGGTATGAGGAAAAGAATGTATGCACTGGTCCAGTTCTGTTGATTAAATTTATTGGCACATAAAATGTTGCCACCTGTAGCAAATAATCAGCAACTGATTTGGAAGTAAGTTGTTCATATGTGGTATAATCTCATCTGTATGGTGCAACAGTGCCTCATTAAAGTTTTACAACAGGTGAATGCTTCCCCATCGCTGACCTCCAGCACTGCAAATGATCGCATTTTGAAGTACAACCTTATGAATGACACACTGAACATTGTAACTCCCAATGGAGAGATGCCAGACTGTCGATGGAATCGAAGTCCACCCAAGGAGGCTCTTGGTTACTACCAAGTCCTGTGAGTTATGCTCCGTACTGACTCCATTTAGCCACTGCCTTTCACACTCAGTTTTCTGGTGCTATATTTTGTTTGTACCAGAGCTGTAGGATAGTTAAGGGTGGCACATGTCACATTTTAATAAAAATCCTCTAAGCACATAAACTCCAAGAAATTGGCTGAAGTTTGTCTAAAGTCTTTGTGTGTCCTTTGGGTGTTACCTCTTATGATTGTAATTTCTGTGCTATTCTGAGGGAAGTGTAAACTTTTGACATACATGCTGTTCTTAAAAAAATCCCATCTTCTGACTCTCTGCCACCATCCTCCTACTGTAGGTACGATGAGGAGCAGGCACAAAGTGAAAGTATGGAGCGAGACCTTAGGAGTCGTTCAGGACACTCCCTGGGGTCCAAGGGCTCCAGAGTTAATAGTCAGCGACAGGCACCAGCCACATGGAAGTAATTTTTTGCATGACATCACACAAACACACAGTTTCAGTCTGAAGAGGAGTCTGAATCTAGGGTCTTCTGAAGGACAGTGGGACCCGCCTGTCATAAAATACATTCAGCCCCTCACTTTATCTGCTGCAGAATGAGACAATACAGATGGTTATTCATTGCAGCCTTGCATGACACCACACACCAGCTGTTTAAGGAAAAGGGAGATGTTCCTTATTAGAAAAGGACCCTATGTAGCAGAAGGAGCATCACTTTCCTGCCTTTCAATCTGTTCTATCAGAGCAAAATTCCCTTTGATACGTAGAACATCCAGCCATAATTCATGAAATGGCAAACATGAGAAGTATTTGGCTTGTGTGGGTGTATCAAATCTTCTTTTCTTTGGAGCATTTCAGGTGCTTATATGCATATAGGTTGCGTAAGTATACCAAAACCTGGCTGAATGCATGTAATACAGGCTAGATCCGCTCATAACAATGTGCTATTTCTCTACCAAGCTGGATACAAAGAACTTTTGTAGCCCATCCCAGCTTGAAACAAATACATAGACTTCCACAGCCAGTCTTCTTAAATACATGTGAACAAGTTCCTGTTTTTACAATGGAAACTGTTACTTTAGCCATGTGATTTCTGTATTTCACTTTAGTATGAAGGAAAGGAGCTCAGGGCTCCAGCATGGGTTTTAATCAGAGTTCAAACTGAATGCATTATTCATTTCAATTCATGTATTCTTGTGTATAATTATTTGTATGAATAATGTTCAATCCAGTTACCTTAAAATTCTGCATTCCTATTGTTATGACAGTCTCCCTAATGAAGCATGAGGGGACCTGATGGGATTTTACACTCTATATTATTTAAAAGATTTCTTGCATTCCATACTTATTTCCACCACGTGACAGCAGATAAAAAAACACCCATTATTTTATTAATGACACATTGTTCAAGTTGAAGGCTGATATATGGAGCCATGGTAGTTTGCTTCCATCTGTTCATCTACAATGTACAGTGAATAGGGGGGAATTTATATAAAGTGCATTTACTGAGTCATGGCAGACTCATTATATAATGCACTATTTAAGTAATAATGAGTGATTTTAAATATGGCCCAGGTAATGTTTCAGTAGATCCTCACAATCTGTTGGATTTTTATATTTAGGTCATACATGCATGTGCTTGGATGGAAATGAATATGCGAAAGCTTAGACTTTTCTACTTTTGGTGCTTATATGGTCTTACTTTTGGTGTACAATTTTTACGATCTAACGCAAAGTGGAAGTAACAGTTCTGGGCAAGTCCATATCCACTTTGCTATTTGAACTGTGGAAAAAAACAGACTTTGTGCTGGTGCAAGGCAGAAAAAGGTCCCATCTCTCTTAATTTTTCAGAGGCGTGTTTTGGACGAAACATGCAATGAACCAATTGGGATAGTCACCTCACCTTTAAAAGGGAGCGACGCATGCTCTACTGGGGATTGCTATTACAATGGCATATTTGACCGGTATAGAGCCACTGGAGTGCCATAAAAATGTATAAATTCATAAAAGTATAAGGGAATGAATACAAATAAAATAATAAGAATAAAGACAATGCTTTATTGTTTTTGCTTTTACTTTTACCGTTTTGCTTTTAATTTTACTGTATTGCGTTTGCCATATTGTTTTTCATTTTGCAAGATTGCTTTTACCATATTGCTTTTAATTGCTTTAAATAAAGGTAGTAGTTTAAATAAAGGTAGTCAGTTCCAGCACACTCGAATCCTGGACTTTTCCAATTTCCGAATTTTGTGCTCAAATCAAGTGTTTGATTATTCCATCCCGCAATATGGTGAAATGTAGGCACATTTTACTAAAGGCACTTTCTGTTGTGATCCCGGGTGCAGCGAACCGCAAGAGAGGGAGCTCCAGGCTCACGATCGGGAAACAGGGTTTATTTACACAAAGCTCACAGAACATCTAACAATGTTTATGCCGCGTCTGCCGGAAGAGACGCAGACGCAGACCTAAATACACGAGACGAATCACAGGACAGGCGTGCGGCGACGCCACACGGGTGGAAACACTAGGCAATCACAGGAGGTAACGAGGTGGGCGTGGCACACGAGAGGGGAGGACGTCACGGGACGTAACAGAACCCCCCTCCAAAGGCGCGCACTCCGAGCGCGCCTCAGGGGAGGCGACAGACGAGACGAATGGGACCTGAAAAACAAAACAGAAGATCAACAGAGACCAGGGACCAGAACCGAAACACAAAACCGAAACATAACCCAGGATGAAAGCCCACACAGAACGGGGAACGCCGACAGACAGAATAGGATGGGGGAGACTGAGGGAACGGAAGGGCCCAGACCAAAAGGAGGAACAAAAGGGCCGGGAGTGACAGGGGGAACGAAGGGGCCAGGACGGAATGAGGGAACACAAGGAGGCGGGACAAACAAAGGAGGGGCGAAAGGCATCCAGGGCGCCCGACGGCCCCCAGGCTGAGG
>JABFEA020000067.1:30265615-30283793 GCA_019775915.2 Cyphomyrus plagiostoma
AAAATTACATTGGTAATCAGCATTTTTGCCGCAACTAATTTATGAATGAGTCTGCATCAACTACATTAAAGAGAATCACTTTATTTAAAGTGAATAAAATACCCTACTTTCTGGAGTTCAACATTAATTGAGCCGCAGCCACACATCTGACTTGTGTGTGTAGAGTAGGTCAGATGAACTGGGAAAGGAGGTAGTGGGCCAAACCACTGTGAGGAAGGGAGAACTCAACTGTTTCTAAATGTATTTTTTTCTACTTACATGATTATTTTAGGTATACATACATATATATTTCACAATAGAGAGTGCGATTTTTTAAATGATTTTTTTTGGGGGGACAACCCTCAGATGGGGGGGGGGGGGACATGTCCCCTCTGTCCCCCCCCGGGATTTACGCCAATGTGATAAACCTCATACATTACTAAGGCTCATTGTGTTTTCACTGGGGGTTAAGTCAATTCAATCACCTTTGAAGCCTTTTCGATTGTTGTTGACTGACGAGAATTTCACTGTTTTGTTTTTTCCCACTTTCTGTCATCCTACTGGTTAAGAACTTTGTGACCCTTCAAGATTGCTCACTTAGGAGAGACTAGCATGGGTGTGGCAACTGCTGTGACAACCCTTTGTAGCATCAATATTTGCTTCTCTACCTATAAAAAATAACTAAAGAGAATTAGCTTGTTGTGTTGTAGGGGAAATCCATATGAGGGGTAAAATAATAAAAGTAGTATTCTATAATGTTTGGACTTTTTAAAGATAGTAAGCAAATAGATAGTCTCAGTTTCCATCTTAACATGTGGTTTCAGCATGGTGAATGGCCTGAGCCTATAATGTTGCGACCACCCAATGAAGCAACGCCTTCCACACCAGTACAGTACTGGCAGCACCACCCAGAGAAGCTCATCTTCCAGTCATGTGACTATGAAGCTTATGTGAGTTCCATATCCTGGCCAGCTGTTTGGAGGGAGACATGGCAGACTCTTCATGAAGGAGTTAACAGAGATAACTATAGTATTAGGTTGGAGAGGAGAGGGCTACACTAAGATTTCACGTCCTCTCATCACTTTTTAAGATGAACTTTTATCTTGATAAGCTTGTCCAAATCCTGCACTATATACTGGACCACATTTACCACCCTCTGCCTAAAGGGGACAGCATTTTATATTCATTCTATTCAAAACCAGACATAGAATTATAATAGATTAAATTGCTTTCTTGTGATGGTTTGATAGATTTAAAAAGATTTCTTTGTTGCAGTAAAAACCAGTACTAACCAACCAGTTGCCATCTGGAAATGGTAAATTATATTCATTTTGGTGCTGTCATGTAGTAGTTGCATTTATGTTTTTTGTTTGGATAATTTATGCCCTATTCAGAAGATCTCTCTATTCACCTTTAGTACTTGGGGTCAATTCAAATCAAAGAACTGAGGGGAACTGAATCTACGCAAGAAGCCTGTGCAAAAATGAGGGTAATAGCCCTGGGGACCATCACACTCAGAAACACACAAACAATATCTAAATAGTACACAAGTATGTATGTAAACAAAATGAAAAATATATTCACATTTAGACATGTGCAATCATACATATTTATGTTTAAAGGTACATACATAATACTTCATCAGCAAAATCAGACGCTGATGAACACAATGAAGAGATGTTCAAATTATCATTATGCGTAACAGAATCTGAATAGGCTCTTTGATCTGAATAGTTTTTTATGCCTTCATTCATCAGTGTTCAGATCCAATGAAGAAAATCCCCACCATTGTCCTCTCAGTTTCTTACAAAGGAGTTAAGTTTATTGATGCCATAAACAAGGTAATTTTCTCTATTCTCCCAATTCAATACATATTTTGATTAACATTTGACCAGTGTGCTGGTTAAAGACATAGTCATTTGTTTTGAAGGTTGTAGGGATAAGTCCCAGTGAAAGCATGCTGTGGAATCCTGCTATAAGTTATTTACCCTGAGTCAAGGGAAATATCTGAAAAAAGGGCAAAGAATGGTGAAATGTCAGCAATACAAAAGAAAAAATAAACTTGTGAAACTTTATGTTGCTAATGTACAGTATTTTCAATCTACATTAACATTCATTTTACTAAAAAAAGCTGTTCCTGTCTAGTTACCAAAACAGTGTTGAAGGTTGGGAACAAATCAGAGTGCTGTGATTCACAGATCTTTTTCTGAATGGCAGAATCTAATTGCTGAGCATGAGGTCCGCAACATCTCATGTGCTGCCCAAGACCCAGAGGAGCTCTCTACATTTGCCTACATCACCAGGGACCTGAAGTCCAGTCAGAATCATTGCCACGTCTTTACAGCTTTTGATGTGGTGAGTGTCCTACATCATCCTTGTCTTGCCCTGAAAAATGAAGCAGATAAACTAGTATTGTGTGTCATATAACTTTTTTGTTTTTTGTATATTTTCATATATTTGTTTGTGTGGTGCAGAACCAAGCTTATGAGATCATCCTGACACTGGGCCAGGCATTCGAGGTGGCGTACCAGCTGACTCTCCAGGCACGAGTTAGTGGGCAAGGCTCAGCCACACTGCCCGAAAATTTTGATAGCAAGGCCAGCCAACCCATCCCCAAACCCCGCTTCAGTGTTAAGTCTGTGAGTGATTTCACTGCTCAAGCCAAATCTAACCTTTACCTGTAACATTCACCTCTCTTCTGTGTTGTGACCATATTTCACAGATGACAGAAATGTGTGCATTTTAACAGCAAATGATTCCCTGGGATATTGAAATGCAGAGTAACTTTTTGTGATTATAAGTGCCCCTCCCTCAGTATTATAGTAGATGCACAGTACTCTCCAGTAACTAATTCTTTCACACCAAATGTAAGGTAATTCTCTAGTCTATATGGTAAAGGTGCCAATGATATTTTCCCAGAGATGTAGAATTTCTGCTGGTTATCATAATGGTGACATTGATAAATTTGATATCTGTTTTTTGGGACTTTATGTAGCTCAATGGGTTATGAATCTGTGCCTGTGTTCTTAGAAGTTCTTGGTTTGAAATCCTATGGCTAGAAGAATGATCACCACTGGGTCTTCAGATGTTCAAAGGGGTGCTGGATGCTGGCTGAGCCTGTGCACTTCCTTAACTGTATATATGTATCTGTGCCTTTCATGGAGGTCAAAATGTGATATTCCCAGAACTGGAGGTGGCTGGAAAGAGGGAGATCTGGGCATCTCTGTTCAGACTGCTGCCCCCACAACCTGGATAAGCGGTGGAAAATAGATATGGAAATATATATGTTAAGGAAATAAATCTGAATGTATTGGTAACTCCCATTTTAGACAGCATTCTCCTGTTGGACAGGGAATCAGCCAGGCCTGTAAACCTTGCAAGTGTGTCTCTGTGTAATCATATTATGCTTATTTTACTAAAAAGTTACAAAATGCCTTGAATGGAGAATAATCCTTCAAGTTTAATAATAAACTTCTAATTCAAGCAAACAGCATTTTAGATTTTTATTCCCAGGCAACACATTTCTGTGTGAAAATACAAAGCTGTGAATGAAATGTAAACGCTTTTTGCTGGTTTCATCTTTAGAAGTCTTTCATATCCCTCCACCACATAATGGTGGAGGGATATGGTGGGCTAAAACAAATATTTGGTATCGTTGTATAGAAGCATTTATACTGAAGTCAGAGTGATTTAAAGCAGCATGTGTATGTCATTTGTATTTTCTTCTCAAAATTTTCCACTACCAAAATCTTTCAAAAACTTTTCAACTTTCTAAATCTTAACTGACAGTTGGCTGTCAGTTAACTACTGGCAATATAATTGACTGATTGCCAAAAACTTTGATAGTATAAACCGTTTCTGAACAATGAGTGTTTCAATCATTTTGTGTTTCTGTGCTCACATCCTCTTAGTGAATCCTCTACCCAACTCTCTTTTGTTTATCTCAGGTAGAACTACCTGTGATCAACCAGAAGAGCCAAGCCAATGTGGCTTGGATAGTGGAGCCAGGGCATGAGGCCAAGAGGGGAGCCAGCACTAAGTACGAGACCACCATTTTTTAGTATATATCCACAGTCCATTTATGTGTGTGTGGATTTCTTGTGACCCTCTACAGAACTGCCAGCAGAGTGAGCTGTGACTTTTTTATCGACTAAAATCTGTGGCAGCTGCACGATTATACTGCCAACACCTCTTCTCCAACTGGCGCCAGATTCACCTTGCAGTTGTACAAATGCTAGTCCAAGGCTTCTGCACCCAATTTTTCAGGAGGCAAGAATAAAAAAAAAAAATTCCAACCTTCAACATTTTATCCTCTTTGGACATGAAGAGAATTCCTGCAGATTAACATCATTCAGCCTCAGTTATCTTTATGAACCCAGAAAGTGAGCTGGTATCTTTTTCTTTATGACCGTAGACAGTGAGGCATGTTATGTTGGGATACGACATTTGTATTTATTTTGAGCTGGTAAATGGACTGCATATATGCAGGGTGGGTATGTATTAATGGATTAAGTGTGAAATGGACTGACCATATCAAAATGTTCACAGACTACACAGAATGTTTATTATATAATTTTACACCATTTAGCAGACTATACAGAGAAATTTATTAATGACATAAAATAATTTATCTTATTATTTAATTTTTAAAGCTTTTATTTTTAGTGGTTTATCCTGCATGTGAGAAACTAATGACACAATAATGACCCATCTCTATTACAATGGACTGGATTTATTAAATGTGGATCATAGTGACATACAGATTTAAATAGTAAATCCACTACATTTGGAGAACAACATGGTTCAAATGACAAATGCAGTTTTTATTTATGTAATGAAATGAACAAATCTCTTCCATGGTTGTCTTAAGGTACTTGGGAAGTACATCACTGACTGAAAACAAATAGGGATGCACCGGTACCAGTAGGCCCTACTAGTACTAGTGCTCGTGTACTCATACTCATCCTTGTGACAATGCGGCAATGCCTAACATACCATATAATAAAATATCAGCTATATCATTTTTGTGAAAAAGATACAGACAAAATGTCTGCAGTTTGGAAGTACCTACAAACTTTTCTGTACTATACTATTGAGAATAACTACAAAAACAGGATCATACAATGGTAATATTGTTGGTAATCTACTTAAACATCTAAAATCTAAATCTAAGCATAAGAACAAGTTTGATGTCACCAGCAGTACTCTGCAAAAAACAGAAAGATAATGTCATACGATAACCCAAGTGCAGTGACAATAACAGAAGGTCTTATAAGACTGGGTATATGGAGAGTGTAACACTTTCTGACACGGTTTAAAAAGTCTGCAAACTGTTTGACTGTCAATGACATGTTTTAAATCATAAGTGAATCGAGATCAATCGTTTTCCACAGAGACTGAAAAACGAGAATCAGCAGCGCTAATAAGCATTCCTCTGGCCAGCAACTTTTAATGGAAGCTATTTAGTGGATTATCTGTATGTTGTATTTTCATACTTTCACGTATTTTTTTGGCTAAAAAATTTAAGTAACCCACTTGGTTCCTTGTGTTTGGGGGGGGGGGAGGGGAGGCGGTTGGTTGGTAATTTCAATATCATCGTTTTGCCCAAAATATTTTAAAATTAAAATATGCCATGTTATTTTTTAGTCATCACCCTGCCCTAATTGGTATCAGTATCACTGAGGCCTCTCAAAAATTGAGCATTAGTACTTGTCGGAAAAAAATAATATTGTTGCATCCATCAAAACAATGATATAGTTATATATTTTAAACCCCATTCTGCATAAAATGCGAGTCGAACATAAAGAATCTCAAAAAACTGGTAAGAAGTTCACTATTTACTTTCAGTCGTGTGTTGAATGTCTATGTTTAATTTATGAATTTCTCAGATTGAGAAATTAGCTTGAGGTAAGTTTGCTCTACTTGACATTATTTATGACATTAAGAAGATCCTATAATTATTATATGAAATGTGTCCCTCTCACTGTAATCACAATTTTACAGATTCAACAAAGAACACAATTGGATCATATTTGTCATCCAGTCAGAATATTTCCATGTGAACTATGCTTCTGCGGTTTTCGTCTTATTTTTTCCATCCATGTTTTCATGCAGATTTTAGCATGGTTGACTCAAAACAACAGGCATAGACAGAAGAGAACATCCACAGTTATGAACAACATCTCTAATGCATATCTGAATAAAATAATTTGCAAGGATATGAACATTCTGCTAGATGACTGATTCTGGCCCACACTGGCATTATAGATAAATAATACTTTCCAATTTGCACCCGTAAAATGAAATTTGCTCACACTGAACACAATTTTCATTCGCAAAATACTGAACAGAAATATGCATCACGTGATCTGTACTTATGTACTATATGAAGATTTGTGAATGAACGTGAAAAAATATTTTGCAAATACATGTCAATATTTTTTGTAAATGCGAAACCATATATCTTCATAAAAATACTTTTTAGAAAGATAGAAATCCAAATCCTCTTGCAAATACCAACCTGCGAGTGAAAATTCACACTTGCACACATAAATAATTTTGGCACTAACTTGCCTAGCACTTTGCTGATGAATATTTGTACTCATAGCCAACAATCAAATTAATTTAATTTCTAGCCAATCACAAAGCTGCAGGTAAGGTAACAAAAAAGGTTAAGAGGTACATTGGGCGGAGCTTAAAGCTCCCCCCCATCTGTGACGTCATAAGCGGGAGGTGGGCAGATCCTTTGTTCTGATTGGGTGGTGGTTTTGGCCGATGGCATCATACATGCTTAGGCTACGTGTTGCCGATAGGGGGACATATGGTTTGGGGAGATAAAGGTTGCAGTTTAAACTTTAATAGAATAAAAATACATAACATGTATTTTATTAATTTTTATTAATGTGTTATTTTTAATTATGTTTTAAGGAATAATAAGACATATAGCAGGATGAACGTAAGCTAGCAGGGTTTCTGTCTGTCCGTCCGCTGTAGACACCCCGGCGTATTTTATTAAAAGAAGAAAGCACCAAAATGTTTTAAACAGGAAAAACTTTCTTGTTTTTAAAAGAAGAAAACATCAAATGTTTTAAACAAGAGAAACTTAAAGGTTTTAAAAGAAAGAAAGAAAAGCATGCGTAATTTAAACAAGCGCAAAGTTTTTTTAAAAAAGAAAGCACTTAAGCCCATTACATGAAATGGCTGCCCTGCTGGGAGAAGGATTGTAATCGTGATGCTACATACCCCATGACCCTTAATTTTGTAAGCGTGCCACCACCCTGATCTTGACGCATTAACTCTATTTGTTAATCTAAATTTTATTTTATAAATAGCATAAATAAATAATATATTTCTATTTAAATAAAAGTCGATGTCTAACACCACACAAGGTTGTTTAGCAACATTTAGCTAAATTCATCTACGTTCGGGTAATCAAATGAATAAAACATAACTTACAAAAGATGTATTTACTCGTATTTTGTTAGTTTCATTATTTTGTAAATAGCATAAATAAATATTTCTATTTAAATAAAAGTCAATGTCTAATACCACACACAGGGTTGTTTAGCGACATTTAGCTAAATTCATCCACGTTTGGTTAATCAAATGAATAACACATTATAACTTACAAAAGATGTATTTACTTGTATTTTGTTAGTTTCATTTAAATAAGATGCCTCAAACCGTGTCTAACAGGGTGGCTGAGAGGTTAAGGCGTTGGACTTAAGATCCAATGGACTCCAACCCAGTTAAACCCTTTTCTGGGCCTTAGTGCTGGTAATCCTTGTTAAAACGAGATCATGCTCTCCACATATATATATAGAGGCACTTAAATAGCAGCATCGCAGGCAAATTAGTGGCAAAAATGGCGACTGGCGGGCAAATTGTTTCCGATCTCATATAGACAGAGCCGGCAAAGATTTCGCTGACGATGACACCTACCCGTAACTTGGAACTGCTAAATCCGACTTGGGCTCCATGCAAGCCGCAGAGACAGCGCAAGCACGGGGCTGTGCGCAACGCATTTGCGCATAAAGAACTTATCTGTATAAAACTGGAGAAAAGATTTTGAACAAAGTGTGGTCGGTCAGCCTACTTCTGGTGATGACAGCCAATGAGATGAGAGAAGACCATGCTTAATCATGTTGAAAACGTATTAAAACCCAGCCATCACTCAGGACTCGTCACATCTTCCTGCAAGCAAGCAATGGCTAGCGATCTGACAGCAGCAGCAGCATCTCCTGAAGCTGCCCTACTGGAGCCTGCTCCTCCTTCTGACCTGCGAATTGGTGATAGAGACCCCTACCTTCAGCGGTCCCTATCATGGCCTCCAATGTCAGCTTTTAGCCTGCGACTGGACACCCTGCCGCCAGAGATTTCTCTTGCGTCGACCTTGTCATTGTGGCTGTCTGGGGATCCGATCCTGCCACCACTGCCCCCTTTTAGTCCGACATGGGCACAATGGCTTTCGGTGGAGACTGATGCGACGGTCGGGTTCCCATATGCATTGGAGGACACATCACAACACCCTGCACCGACGATTGATCAGCTCTACGAGCGTTTTTTGGCGCAGTCATTATCCGAAGATGCTGTGGATGGGAACATTAATCAAAACAGCCTTAGCCTGTATTCTGGATCGGATCACCGAAGATGACATGCAGAAGACCTGTGTCGGGTGCTCTGTGAATCACCCGAGCCAGCGGAGGCACACATGTCTCTACGAACCTGAACCGTTTTACTTCTGTAACAGTTTTGAAAATCTGATCAAAAATCTGTATAGGCCATGGTTTAAACATATCATCACGAAAGCGATCGCGATGTTTCACCCTCCCCCCGCACTTGTCAAAGTTCAGGGAGCAATCGAGGCAGTTGTTTGTGAACGTAAAGATGAAATTAATGTACAGGACAAATTACGCGAGCTGAAACGTGATGTTGAAGGGAAAGATTATGAGTGTGCTGTTGATGGTGCAATTAGTGATTTCTGGGACATGCACAATTTCTAGCAGACTCTGGCTGGTGTGTAAACGCTGAACATCATATGTCAAAATGTGACTGGCTGGCAATTTTTACATGTTTTCTAAATAAAATGAGTTGAGTCATGAAAACACTGTTTCATTATTGCTAGAGTTTCACAATGGATAACAAGCCCTTGAAACGTGTCTATTATATGCCATCAAACCCTGGGTCATTTGGTGGTGTTTATAGATTATACAGATCGCTGATAGTTAAAGAAGGGGTCTACAATATAAATAAGAAGCAAGTTGCGACATGGTTGTCTGATGAAGATGCATACACATTACATAAACCGATCAGATTTAACTTTAAAAGGAATAGAGTCTTTGTTGACTAATATCGATTCTCAATGGCAAGCTAACTTGGTGGACATGACGGCTTATGCGGTCCAGAATGATGATTTTAAATACATGTTGACGTGCATAGACATTCTATCAAAATACGCATGGGCGCAGTGTCTTAAAACCAAGACAGGTGCAGAGGTAAAGAAAGCATTTGAAAACATTCTCTCTGAAGGCAGGATACCAAAAAAGCTACAAACCAAGCGAGGCACCGAGTTTTTTAAGCTTAAGCTTACAGAGAAACATGGGATAATACATTTCGCTACTGGTAACGATGTCAAGGCATCTGTAGTGGAAAGGTTTAACCGCACTTTAAAGACACGAATGTGGCGTTATTTTATAACTTATAATACAAGAAGGTAAGTGGACATTGTACAAGACCTAGCGAGTGCTTACAATAACACCTCCCACAGTACCATTAAAATGAGGCCGGGGGAGATTACTCCACAGAATGCCGCCAAAGTCTTCAACAACATATATGGCTTGATGCCTGTTGCTGCTGAAAAGCGTCGTTATAAGTTTAATATTGGTGATGTGGTCAGGGTATCGAAGGCGGATGAGTATTTTATAGTCACCGAACACTTGCCTAGATCACCACCGGTGTACAGGCTAAAAGATTATGATGGGGCGATCTTACAGGGGACATTTTATGCCGAAGAACTGCAAAAAATAGGAACAGACAAAAACAGAAACTTCAAAGTTGAGAAAATCATTGCGGAAAAAAAGCAGAGGGGTAAAAAATGGTTTTAGTGAAATGGCTTGGGTGGCCTGACAAATTCAACAGCTGGGTCCCCGCTAGCCAAGTAGTCGATGTATAATTGCAATGGTGCTGTGCTTATGGCATTCACATCAAAAATGAGCCTGGAGGAGGAAAGCGGTTTTTATGTTACGCTCCCTAGCAACGTGTTTTCCCGTACAATTCCATATCAAGCTACACGACCAAGGTAGCCAAGCCAATTGATCTGAACGGTAAATGGGAGGTGAGGTTGGCAGAAATCCATTATCCACATATGTGGGACACGCTAGCAGAAGAAGACACCATATTTCACGTGGCGGTATTTTTAACAGGAATGCTTACCCAGCAATACAAGCTAAAGTCTGGTTATTACAGGAATATTGAAAACCTAATCAATGGAATGAACCAGGCACAAGCAAATACAAATCTAACACTTCAGTATAATGTGATAAAAAACGAGTGTACATGTTTGGTCAACCAAACATTGGTTTAAAGGTTAAAGGAGGTCTAGCCCGAATGCTGGGATTTGTTCCTGATGTATTTCATAAGATTTACGAATACACTAAAGCCCCACATCTGGCAGGTGGTGGTTTTTACATGATTTACGTGTATTCAGACATTGTCGAGCATCAAAGAGTAGGGGACAGTTGCGTGCCTCTTACAAATATCTGGGACTCACAACTCGATGGAAATAATACCGTACGACAGGATCCATTACGTGTCGCTCTGCAAGAATCACATTGATAATATAGTCATCGAGTTAAAGTCTGACCAGAACAAGGCCATACCATTCGGTACAGAAAAACAATTGTGAAGCTGCATTTCAGGCCGGCTAAGCACTACCCCCAATGTACGGAGGGGGGCTGGGTAAGACCACCAGAAGTGAGACAAGAAGAAGGCGCTCAAAAAAGTACAGAGAACAAGATACATTTTCTAAAACTATTGCCCTCATACACAACCTGTCAGATACTTAGAGACAAAGATGAGTTTTGTCTCATGAGCGGAGATGCTGAACAGTAGTAGCTCAAAATCGTATCAGTTTCCCTCTTTGTTAAAAAAGTTTCTGTGTCGACGGCTGTCAAACTGGGTCACGCCAGCGCCTTGCTAACAGCCACCGCTAAATATCCCATCGAGAGAGTCTGCATGAAAACACTCAGCGTTGCTGCGGGCAGCCGTGTCTGCGCGCAAGAAAATATTTTCTAGGACAGTTGCCTAAAACCGTTGTCATCGGGCTCGTAGACAATATGGGGTTTATGGGCACGTACGATCGAAACCCTTTCAATTTTCAACATTGTGATGCTAAATTTGTAGCACTTTATGTCGCAGTACCCCGCAAAACCGTTTCAGCCAGATTTTGACAGGGAAAATGTTGCCCGTGAGTATTACAGATTGGTTCTGGCCACAGGGAGACATTTGAAAAACGATCCTGTCACTGTTGACAGAAACGAGTACATAAATGGCTACACTTTGTACGCCTTTAACTTGTCACCGGACGAAGGATGCAATCAGCACCTCTTTATGGTTAAAAGCGGAAACATGCGTCAGGCCAACCTCTGTCCAGGATTGTCACACTGATTGTTTACGTGACCTTCGACAATATAATAGAGATTAACTAAAGGAGAAACGTCTTGTACGATTACTACTAGTCATGAACACCCTGGAGCTATCGAATATCCTTAGCAGAAACCGGGGTATTTGCTTGTGATGAGCTGGAGGAGGTAAAGCTTGATAAATTGCCCGCGATCTTCATCGTCAATACACACCCTACCTCTGCCCCCGCAGAACACTGGCTGGCGCTTTTCATGGACCATGACAGCACTGCAGAGTTCTCTGACTTGTATGGAAATCCACCTGATCACCCCAGCTTTCCGAGAATCATAAAGAAATTCATGCCGAGGAACTGTGACTGGCTTGTCCGGCAAAGCACGTTCAAGCCGATCTCAGCTTGACATGTGGCCAACACTGCCTTTTTAATTTAATAAACCGCTGCAAAGGTGTTTCTTCTTATAGCAATGATTTTTAAAATAACGATGCCATGGTTTAATTTTGTTTCTAAATTTAAATATATCAATCGTGTGAAAAATGTGTTTACCAAAATACAAACTGTGAGATGTTGTAAGGCTTTGAAAAAGATAAATATATAAATAAAAAACCACAAATACAAAATATCACGTTTTAGTGTCTTATTAACTATGTACAAAAACACTTTAAAACATAAGCCAGTCTGGTTTTAAGAATTTCCGCGGAGTGCTACGAGGTCTTGAAGATCGACAAACACTTCTAGGGCTGCTGTCACGCTGCACATCGGTGGGATTTTTGATCACTTCAATGAGACGGCGGACATCTTGGTTAGGTATGAAGGTGCAAGGCATGTTGAGCCTTGCCAATCCTTGTAGAACCTAACCCCATCCTACAGTTCTTCTCGCCGCGCCCACATTACAATGGTCGGTAATGTTTTTAAGAAAATCGAGCATATGCGACCCAGCGATAGTCTTTCCATTAAAAACAAACTCCCCTTGCAGGTTCCACGCGGTGACGGCAGAGTTTTCAAGCATTTTAGCCATCATATATTCTACCTTTTTCTTGTTACGCGGTGCTGCATTTTTTATAACATCTATATATTTTATAACATCATGATAGTGTCAGCTGCATCAACAGTAGCATCAACAACATTGGCGCGTGCCATCTCTTCAGTGGGAAGTGTCAAAGATAAGGTCTCATTATCACCTTGTCTGGCCATAGTCAAATATCTCTGTAGCACCTGTGTGGACAAGCAGACCTTTTCGTAGTCAGCAACATCCCCTCTTGATAAAATGTTGCGTATTGCAATGTCCAGTTCGCTTTCGGCAGTCTCCCTTATCGTATCTTTAGGACATTTACCATTATGCAGTTTCTCAAGTTGTGATTTCAGAACCAGATACATTTTCCTAGCGTGATCCATTTTACTTAGCCCCGATTTAAAAGACTGGTGAGAAACGGTATAGCAACGCTTAACAGGGGTAGAATGAAGCCCCCGCCGGTCTGGTTAATAGCCCTCTCTTAAGATGACATCA
Source organism: Cyphomyrus plagiostoma (assembly GCA_019775915.2). Taxonomy (NCBI): domain Eukaryota; kingdom Metazoa; phylum Chordata; class Actinopteri; order Osteoglossiformes; family Mormyridae; genus Cyphomyrus; species Cyphomyrus plagiostoma. The sequence goes on from JABFEA020000067.1 coordinate 30,278,737, forward strand.
TTTTTACAGTACCCTACCATTTCTTTCCTAAAATTAAACACACCCCCAACAACAGTGCCGTACCAAGCCATAAACTCTCTCTTTTCCTTTTCCATCATGGTTTGCACCCCATACGCCTCAGGTGGAAGGTCCGATGTAATTTAGATTTTCTACAGTGTTCCAAGAATGGGGGGAAATTTCTTTTCGCTCTCAAAACCCAGAGCTGCAGGGAATGCACTAAGCTTCATGGGCAGAAAGCAAAGTGAGTCAATGTATCTTTGATTAAAGACCTCGTCTGTCACACAGAGCAGTTTACTACCCCGCATGATAATGTGGCAAAGTCAATGCACCAAATATAATTAGCAATGTGCACCCCCTCATCTTGTCTGCATTCAAAATCATAAAACACATAGTGTTCTGCCAAGTTCTCAGGCTTTACTGGCTTGATAAAGCACTGATGTTCACATTCAGCAGTCAAATCTTCTTTACTAAAAACGCATCTCGTATTAGGTGAACATTTATGAGCCTTTGGGTTATTTTTTTTTAGCGATGGTGTACCGTCGGCAGCACTTGTCGCAGTACTTGACCGAATCACACAAAATATAAAAACTGCCATTGTTGGTTGTTGTTTTGCGATTTTGTGCTGCTCAAAGCAATACCTCGAGCGGCAGAAAGACTCGCAGCCCTCACAATGGATGTGCGTCATGCTGTGCTTATGGCAGTTGGGGCTGAGGCATACATTACAGTAATACCTGCATTTGTGCGCTGACGTATGATTCACAGACAGACGTATGATTCCCCATAAAATGCCGTCAAGCTTTTTATACCAAAATAATGCTGATCCTGAAGGTATAGAAAGATTGTTTTATCATAAGGCTCGGGGTTTGTCTGAAATTTCTTATAAATGTCAGACTTGTCACAGCGGTACCAGACGACAATATTGACCCCAAGCATTTGCTCAAACTCTGCTATGTTTGAGAATGAGACCATGTCTGACTCAGTTAGACCTAATGCTTCCTGCAAACGCTTCTAGCTTCTAGCACTGCGGCATCGTGTGACATGTGAGGGTTTAAAAGGTGGGTTGCACAGCAAGCAAAGCACAGATTAATATCAGAGTTTTCAGAAACAATAAGACAGCTGAGCTTCTTTTGCAGAATGTAAGACTTTAAAAGCTTTGTTAATTTCTGTCGATGTCTACGATGTCATCATGCTCGATCCCATCAAAATGAAAGTGCTGCCTTATTTCACTGTTGTCAAGTACCTGCTCAATCATCTTCTGCCGAGATCCCCACCTGGTAGGAGACTCACTGATCAGCTAGTGTTCGGGGATATTTAGCTCTTTCTGTGCTAAGGCCAGGTCTCCCCTCCGCCTCCAACTGAATGAGAACCTGCTCACAATCTTCTTGCAAACAACAGCTGCATGCTCGATATTGGGGTCTTGAATGCTTCTCTCTTGAGAATAAATAGAAAGTAAAAAGATATCATAATTGTTATGAAATCCAATAATACAGTCACTTAGCCTAATACCTTAGCCTATATCTGGAACTGTATTATTAGTGGTGTCAAGCAGTTGACAAAATATATCTAATTAAATACAAGCCCTCGCACATTTAGCAGATGCTCTTATCCAGAGTGACTTACACTGCCTAATTAAATCAATAAAAGTGTCACAGTACTTCACTTTAACTTATTTGACAAATATCTTGTATGACAAATTCAACAGTTCAAACCATTACTACCACTTCTGGTCACATCTGCCTCACAGCTTACTTCTCCCTTAGTCACAGCAACATGCCTAATGGTTATTATTATTATTATTATTATTATTATTATTATTTATCTATCATTATTAACAAATCTCAGATTTTAAACTTTGACCAAATATTTCAGGCAATATATGCTTTACATATTTTATAGTATTTTAAATACATTTGCATGAATAAAAATTAAATACTCACACCTAATTTTTAATCTAATGACAAAATAATTTAACACAGTTCTTATTAGATATCTATTAGTAATCAGTTTACTGTTAATAATAAACAAATCTAAACAAATACTCACCAACAGCAAGATGCAGCCTTTGGCCAAAACACTGTAGTCTATCCCATTCATTCAGGCTCACGGCTTTGACTATATTAGCCCCATTATCCGTCGTAATGCACACTAGATGGGTTTCTGACATATTCCATGACATGAGAGCATCTTTCAGCCTCTGTGCAATTATCTCTCCTGTATGATCATCCGAGAAAAAGCTCGTTTTGAGGCGCAAACTTTTCAACTCCCATTCGTGGATGTAATGTACTGTTACTGAGATAAGGTTCACAGCTTCTGCTGGACCACAGATCTGCAGTTGTGGAGAAGTAGCTCACATTTGTTAGCTGGTCGGTCACCTTTTTTCTCACTGAAATGTACAACTCCAATAGCGTGTTCTCAGCAAAAAAATTGCGACCAGGTAGTTGAACATTGGGTCAAATGTCCTTATGAGATTTTTGATGCCGGGCTTTTCCACTATACTAATTGGGATTATATCTTTGGCAATATGTTTTGTTAATGTGGTCGTGATCTCTTTCCATTTGGCACTTTTTTTCTCTTATAGGATTGATTTAGCAAACGAATCAGCCAGAGATATTTCCTTCTGGGCTGGCTGTTTTCTTTGGTGTAGGTGGAGATGTGGACATGCAAAGTTTGAGGCATTCTTTGTTTTGCAGTGGAGGTGTTTTCAGGTGATGAAACAAGTTTGTGGTACTGCTACCTTTTGTGGCATACTTTGCAGATAACTGTGTTTTGCTCAATGTCGTCTTCACAATATCCAAACCACTGCCAAATAACAGACCCAGTGCTGTTTTTCTTCGGCACAAAGTTGTCTGCCTCCATCTCCGATTAATGTCTCTGCGGGCTTTCACTTATCTCAGTGGATTCGCTTCTCTCCGCTTAGTCAAGCACAAAATGCACAGAGTTTTCTGGATGGGCAGGGTGCAAGCAGAGAAGCACTACATGAAAGTGGTAAAAAAAAAAACGCGCTTGCGCTAGGAGAATTTTCTAGATGGGCACGGGAGTAAGCTATCTTCTTTGACGGGGCAAAAAAGCAAAACTGGAAAGTGAAGTACGTGCTGTCTGTTTACCAATAACTTTAGGATTTATACTCGAATCTGGAATTTGGATTCCATGAATCCAAATTCTTGGAACAGTTTAACCCTAATGGCGGGAAGCGCGGGAGTTCAGATGCCGCAAAGCCTTTTGGTGACGCTAACACACACTTTTCTGGCGTGCTTTTTTAAAGGAGAGTCACAAGCAACATCTTGTTTTGCATTTAAAAGTAAGAATCTCATGCAGATACACCTGTCTGTATAGAGTAAAATATGTAATAATTATAACAATTATTGATTTTATAGGCACATGATTGTCTTAAATCTTTAAAATAATTTAAATCCCCACTGTACGTAGTGCGCAGTGTATGTGCGCGTGTACATGCATTGAATGATCTCTGAGTGTGTTTGGGCTTATGCAAAGAGGAGCATAGATGTGAACGGATTAAATTATCATTTGAATAGTGTTAATCTATACTGCTGTACTGCATTGCAGTTAACATGATCCTTGTGGGACAGGATAAACGATCCTCATTTTTGAGATGGTCTCGGCATGCCTACTCAGACGGCGCTCCATAGGGGTGAGACATTTGGTATGACGGGGCTTCTTTCCTGTGTTTGCTCCGCTAATCAGCACATCCATATACTGCCCTCTATGGAGTCAGAATAGTGCCATATGTACTTGTATGTGTACTTTCCAATTTGTACCCATAAAAAGAAATTTTCTTGCACTGAACACTATTTTCATTCGCAAAAAAAAATAATTTTGCAGATACACATCAATATTTATTGTAAATGCGAAACCAAAGATCTTCATAAAAATATCTTTTACAAAAATAATTCTATTTTCAAGTACAAAACCTGTATTGCAAATCCAAGTCCTCTTGTAAATACCAACCTGTGAGTGCAAATTCACACTTGCACACATAAATAATTTTGGCAATAACTTGCCTAGCGCTTTGCGGATAAATATTTGCTCGTATAGCTACCAATCAAATTAATTCATTTTCTAGCCAATTATAAAATCACTGGTGTCCTGCATAATACCATAACTATACTGTTGTGCTTTCGCTTGTAGTTTAGTTTTCTGCAAACGTAGAGACGTGAAGGGAAGGACATAACAACAGGATTCCATTCAGGAACTTTACTTCATGCAGTATAATTTACAGCGGTGGGGGTATTGCTCTTGCCCAGTGCAGATGGGTTTGACTATAACCATCCGCACTGGAGCCTGTGAGCATACTGCTAAACACACACTTAACAGTGAACTTATCCCAGCGTGATGACGTAACAGTGTCTGATTGGCCAACACAGAACCCATAATTAATACATAGAAAATAACTGCTATTTAACTTATGTTTAACACTACAACACCACCACCACCCTTTCTTTTAGGTCAGCAGAGTCCCTTCTGCACCATTAAAACAGAGTAGTTAACGTTTAACTTTTTTTTTCACTTTGGTCCACATAAGGACTTGGGACCTGAACAAGCCCCCTTTTTGTCTTCGTCCCCTCTTTTCTGCAACAAGCTGGATAACTGTTCGTTCATCGCGAGAAGGGCCTGAGGCTCAGCTGACAGAGAGTTGTCAGAGGGAGAAGGATTTAGCGATTCCGCCTCAGTGACTTCAGGTTCATGCACAGCTTTTGGAACCAAGTAGCCTTCCTCAGTGCAGGTGTATTTCCGTCGCAGCCGCTGCATCCTGGCTGGTATATGATCTCTTAGATAGGGCTGCAAACGATCATGATGTAAGTACTTTCTCATTTCACCTGTCTTTGACTTGGGTAGAGAACTGGACCAAGACATTCTGTGATGACGAATGGCCCCTGGTAACATGGCCCACTAGAAGCCCTAGTGGGGATGTTATTCTGCTGTCTGTACCTGTTTGGCTTGAACGAAGTCTGGGTTGTGCACCCTGTAAGGAAAAGTAGTAAAGATGCCCCAACATTCTTGGTTGATCATGTGAATACAGAGAGTGTTAGCTATTAATG
>JABFEA020000067.1:30293203-30310765 GCA_019775915.2 Cyphomyrus plagiostoma
GCAGACGTGCTGAGGCTGGGTTTGAACCTGTGACCTCATGATTACAGGCACACAGGCTTAGCCCACTGAGCCACACGGGGTAAACAGAAGGATTCCACACGGGGTTAACAAGGTGGGTGTGGTCCACATGTGGGCGGTACAAGCAGGGTGTGACAATGGCAAGTTGACCAGCATTCGGGGTAACACCAGGCTAATGCCACGCCTTAATTATTAATAGAAGGTATATGAGACGCACTTTTTGCCTATCTGAAATTTAAGCTTGGTGTTACTCACCTATTGCCAGCCGTCACAGTTAAACCATAAAGAAATCCTGGTTGCTAAAGCTGTGAAGTGAAAAAGTTGAACTATTAAAACAAAACACCGGTGTCGTCAGCGTGATTATTCCAAACTTACAATAGTACAGCGTACAATAGTAGTCAAGTCATTAAATTGGGAATTTACCACACACACACACACACATATATACACACACATATATACACATACATACATACACACACACAAACATATATATACACACACATACATACATACACACACACACAACCTACATGTGTGCCAATAGCACCTTGTTTTCCTACTTACGTGTTGTATATTGTGTGTGCATTGCATATTGTATATATACTGTGCGCACCTTACTAATTTTTTACAAACAGGTACAGATGAGGGGTAGGTGGGTTATCGTTATTTATTGTTTAGGTCTGTTTAAATATTTCATTGCTCTAGTACAAATGAGAAAAAAGTTTCCGAATAAGTAAGTTATTGAAATACTCATTATTGAAATACTCAACACTTACGTGTTGTATATTGTGTGTGTATTGCATATTGTATATATACTGTGCGCACCTTACTATTTTTTTTACAAACAGGTACAGATGAGGGGTGGGTGGGTGCTCTTTATCGTTATTTATTGTTTAAGTCTGTTTAAATATTTCATTGCTCTAGTACAAATGAGAAAAAAAGTTTCTGAATAAATAAGTTATTGAAATACTCATTATAAAGAGCGCATTTTATTTAATCAGTTGCCTACAAGTATGATTGTGCATACACATTGTATTTAAATTTCCCAACTTGTCTCGCTTCCGGGCACAAGTAAATTTCCTGCCCTGAGACAGAAGTGAGTCCTCAGTATCTTGTTAGTATGCGTTGATCGAGTGTGTAATCCGGATGTATAAATAATCGTGCTTTCTGTGCCGTATCTGCATAGTTAATCGACAAGCTCAGAGCGGCGAGTAGCGTTAAGTCGTCTCGATGTATTTCCAGCTCTGGCCGAGTCCGCTGTCACCGCAACAGCTGAAGCGGCTGGATGGGCACCGGTACAGCGCGGCCGGGCGCTCCTTGCTTGATGCACCCTGCCAGCTCTTCTGGAACTGGCTCATAGAGAGGATCCCCACCTGGGTCGCGCCCAACACCTTGACCATCACCGGCCTCCTTGTTAACATTATCACGACTGTCATACTAGTCTACTTCTGTCCGTCTGCAACGGAGGAGGTAAGTTAAACTGTCAGGTCTTTAAGATTTAATAACACATACGCAATATTAATTTATGGTTCTAGAATGGTGACTTCAATGAGAAAATGATTGTATATTTCGGTTTCGTTTTAACAAGCAAACACTATGGAGAAAGCATTGTGTATTTCTGTTTTTCTGGGTGTACGTTTTAAATATATCCTAGTAGTCCGTGTATTCGGGGGATAGGTCAAGCACTAAATGGCATGAACTTTACTCCAGAAATGAGCGCTCTGTGATCTGCTCCGGATGGTTTCGACCACTGCTGTGTTTATTCATATAGTGTTACAAAAGCCCAGATGAAATCAGGTGATCTGCACGAATAATGAATGAGAAATGAAGGTGCATTCATTTGACACACAAATTCTAGATTGTCAAGTTCCAGATAGCCCTGAGCAAATGGCATGCCTTTCCCAGGAATCTCTTTTATTGTTGTAGTCCCTTCAGGGCACTCTCAGAGCTGTTATCTGTTGGTAGTTACAATGAACTTTGTCCAGGTCAGGAAGGATTACTGGCAGTTTACTTGACAGTGGCTATATTTTTGTCCTACTCAAAGGACAACTCAGGAAAGCTTGCTGTAGAGTTCAGGGTGACAGGGGGGCAAAGGTAACACTGGTATTGCAGTGTAATATAGAATTTAGTATATCTGTGTAATATATACAGGTCCTCGTCGACTTACGACCTATCCAATTTACGACCAGTCGACTTTACGACCATGATCGCAGCTCATATGTCCATCCATCCATCCATCCATTTTCCAAACCGCTTATCCTACTGGGTCGCGGGGGGTCCGGAGCCTATCCCAGAAACAACGGGGACGAGGCAGGGAACAACCCTGGATGGGGGCCAGCCCATCGCAGGGCACACTCACACACCAGTCACTCACTCATGCACACCTACGGGCAATTTGGCAACTCCAATCAGCCTCAGCATGTTTTTGGACTGTGGGGGGAAACCGGAGTACCCGGAGGAAACCCCACGACGACACGAGAACATGCAAACTCCACACATATGAAACCCAGGCGTAGACTGGAACCTGGGTCCCAGAGATGTGAGGTAACAGTGCTAACCACTGCACCACCATGTCACCCCTAGCTCATATGTCTGGCAGCGCAAATGTTGCCCAATTGGGCGTACGACAGTTTGCGCACCAGTTCCCGGCACCACTACTATTCCTGCACGCGCTAAGCCGCTAACTGTTATCCCAGTAACAGTATAACTATAATGAACCAAGAAAATCATGATGTATAACAGTAATGAACAGAGAAAAGTATTAAGTATAACAATACATAATGAACAAAGAAAATTATGATAAGGTATGACTTAAATTTTTTTATAACAATACATTACTGTACAGTAGGCTATACATATGCGACTTACGACCAAATCGTGTTACAACCAGTCAGTCGTAACCAATTATGGTTGTAAGTCGACGACGACCTGTACATTGCTGGCATATGCCACAGCTGAAATGGACTGACAGCAAACCCACTTTCATCACACAAACACTAACTTATTCATTATGGTGTACACTGTGACTGTGTGGTGATCTGTGAGCATGGGCTAATCCTTTGCACCTGTGCTGGCCATGCAGATTTATTACATGTTTCTTTCCGTGTCCCAGGGTCCAGGATGGATCTTTCTCCTTAGCGCCCTGGGTGTTTTCATCTACCAATCACTGGATGCTATCGATGGGAAGCAGGCACGTAGGACTAACAGCAGCTCAGCGCTTGGGGAGCTCTTTGACCATGGCTGTGATGCTGTTTCTACAGGTATGGGGCCTTGCTGTAAGAGTTGCCTGTTATCGTAACACGTATCTGAATGGTAGGCAACATCATGGGCTTGAACATAGATTTATAATCCAAAAGTCTCTGGATTAATTCCCATGAGGCATTCTGCTACCCGAACTGAATTTTGTGCCGTGCTTTGTCTGCAGTGTTTATTGCTGTGGGATCATGCATTTCCTGTGGAGTGGGGATGTATCCTAACTGGATGTTCTTCTGTGGCTTTGTGGGCATGTTCATGTTCTTCTGTGCACACTGGCAGACCTATGTGTCCGGCACACTCCGCTTTGGCTTGTAAGTGTTCCCCACCACCTCTAGGCATTTGTACATGTATTAATGCTGGAGGAGTGCTAATTGAAACCAGTCTAGATTCCTGACCCTGGAGTGTTTAGCTGATGTGTCTAGACCCATTAGTTATAACCCACTGCCTGCTTACAATTTCCTCTGTCTTAGGCTGGATGTGACTGAGGTCCAGATTGCCATCACCATCATGTATATAATGACAGCGTTTGGAGGTGTGGGTTTATGGGAGAAAAAGGTACTACACATATACTCAAGCCCATTTATATCACATTGTCTTTATCTCATTGATCATGGATGGACGGTCACAGTCCATACAGCCTTTGAGTCCTTTAATACCTCAGAACTCAAATTTAATCCGTTCAGAACTCTGGATCAAATCCTAAAAACTTCGAGTTGTGATCGAATTTTCCCCATAAGAAATAATGGAAAACCAATTAACTGGGTCCCGGCCCCAAAAAATTATACCTAAATATGTTTTTTTTTATAGCATTTAAACACAAAATGGTAAATGTAAATGAATGAACCAGATAAAACAAGAGGAGCATATACTGTACTAAACACATCTAAGCACATTTATCAAAACAATAATTGGTAAAGTAAGAAAATGAATGTATCCAAACAATGTGTCTTGCCCCGATCGTCCGCTCCTTCCATGTGCCACGCCCCCTCGTTAACCCCGTGTGGAATCCCCGTGACCTGTGTGAAGTTGGCCCCCCATATGTTTCATATTTCAACCGAATTGGTCTCAATCATATGTGCCGCGTTTCTGCCGGATTGTGCCGTTAAAATTTTTGTTTGTGCTGTTTTAGTTTCTGAGATAGAAATCTTTGTTTACATTGTGATGTGATCAGTGTGAAGTTGGCCCCCCATTTGCGTCTGACTTCCACCAGACCGATCGCAATTGTGTGTGCTGCTTTTGTACTGGTTTGTGGCATTAAAACTATCCTTTGTGTTGCTTTAGTTTCTGAACTATTAATGTTTGTTTACATGGTCACGTGACACCAGCATGATGTTGGCCCCCTATTTGTGTTTGCGATCGGTTTGGTGGAAATCAATCGTATGTACTGAGTTTGTGCTGGTTTGTGCCGTCAAAACTGTCTTTTGTGCTGCTTTAGTTTCTGAGATATTAATGTTTGTAAGGTTGCCCCCCCTCGTATTTGCGTCTGATTTCGACCAAACCGATCGCCATCGTTTGTGCCGGTTTGTGCCATTAAAACTGTCCTTTGTCCTGCTTCAGTGCTGATATATTGCTTATTTACATGTGTGATTTGCTCTGGATTGCGAGCAGTTTGGTGGAAATCAGTATATACGATTGAGACCAGTTTGGTTGAAATTTGAAACATATGGGGGGCCAACTTCACTCAGGTATCCCCATGTGATCAGCAGTTTCTGGTTGTTGTCGTTAGTCCTCTGTATTTCCTCTGCGTTTTAGTTTGTTTCCCCAATCCGGTCATTGTATTGTCCATCTGCTTTTGGCTGCCTTGTAATTAAACCCCGTATTCCCCAATACCCTGATGTCTGCGCCTTTGTCTCTGTTCCGTCCCTGCTCAGCATAACAGTATTACTATGATTAGACGTATTAATGGTTTATTATTAATATTAAAACAATGAATAAGAAATCTTTATTTTAAAATGGATTTTATTATACAACAATAATTACTGTTACTAAATGTATTTACTGTGTGTACTGTATGAATACAGTGGTACCTCGGTTCTCGAACTCACTAGAAATCGAATTTCTTGAAAGTCGAAAGACAATCTCAATTTAATAAAAATCTGTAAATGCAATTAAAAAACTGAAAATGCAGAAATTCTTGTAGTTTGTTTGGTTACTTATGGTTAAGGTTAGGGCCGTGGAGGGGTTAAGTATGTTATAGATGGGATTAAGGTTATGCCCATAGAAATGAATGTACAGTCCCTACAAACATATGAATAAAAACGTCTGTCTGTGTTGGTGTAAATGTATTTGTAGTGGATGTGTGTATAGTGTTTTTTTTTTTTTTACATATCATGATACTTATCAGCACATGATACGTATCAGTACTCAGTGATTTCAGTTGTCTGTGCGATTACGTAATATAGTTTTCCTACAATAAAAAAAAATCAGTCACAATCAATGACAGTCACATTACAATATAAAATTAAATTTAAAATCAACTAATACAGTGGTACCTTGGTTCTTGAACTCACTAGAACTTGAATTTCTTGAAAGCCAAACAAACCAACTTGACCTAGAACTCGATCTGAATATCAGAAGTGGAACCGTGAACGCTGACCTAATATAAATTGTACGCACCAGGAAATGAGTCATACTACAATGCCATTCTTCACAGACTGGACGATTAACCAAATAAGGCAGCGCAACATTACAGTAAATAACAATTAATGAACCACTAACTTACATGTATTATTAGAGGATTTGTGTAATATATTTAAACTTTATTTTACCTGGTAAATTAACTGAAAACCAGCTGTCACTGCTTTACGTGATATTTGGGAGAAATAGCAGATTAGGCATCGGAACTGCCTGGGATACAAACGTCATGCATGTATCTAAACTCTTCAGACAATAAGGGCAAAGGTGTGTTGTCACAGAGGCGGTTCCAGTTTGTGCAGCCGGGTGAGAGGTCGCAATGCACCTAACCATAATGCATTGAGTCAGGATCGGAATGCGTTGCTTTAAGCTAGCGCTGTAAACAACTCAAACGCACCCAATGACTGGACTGTGGAAACAAACTGAAACACGGACTTAATACAGAGGACTAATGACAACAACCAGAAACAGCTGATCACATGGGGATCCCACACGAGGTTAACAAGGGGGTGTGGCACACGAAAGGAACGGACGATCGGGGCAGGACAGGGGTAATGTTGGGATAAGATCTTTATTGTTTTGGAAGCCATTAAGAAAATAATGCTCTTCTTGTTTTATCCTGTTCATTTTGTGTTTAAATGCTTAAAAAAACATATTTAGGTGTAATTTTGTGGGGGCAGGAACCAATGAATTGGTTTTCCATTATTTCTTATGGGAAAACTTCGATCAGAACTCGAATTTTTTAGGATTCAATCCGGAGTCCTGAATGGATTAAGTTCGAGATCCGAGGTACCACTGTATATATATTCAGTTAGTGTAAACATGCACAGTGCTATCACAGCTAATGCGAGGCTGACTGAAGCTATACCCTTGACTTCTGAGATTCAGATTGATTTCTAGGTTCGTTCCGCTTTTAATAAATTCGAGTTCTAATGAGTTCAAGAACTGAGGTACCACTGTATAATGTTCTGGGTAATTACAATTAAAATTCATGTGTAAAATAATGTAGTGGATTCAAATCTAAGGCCAGAACATATCGACGTGTTGTGTGTTCATCGTTGCTGTAGTGCTGCTACTGCAAGCCCAAAAAATAATAGAATATTTGATTTCAGTTCATTATAAATGTAATTTATATTTAGTGTAGACAAAGGTTAAGAAGCATGTACTGAATTGTAATAATAACAATAATAATCTGTATATTAAGTGTAATGCTCATGCGAAATGGTTTTACATTTCAAAATAGCATGTCTGTTATGCTCTAGTTACCCATTCTCGGCATGAAACTGAACAATCTTCCTACCTTGGGCATAATTGGTGGCTTCCTGTCATCCACCTTCAACTACTTCCAGGTTATTCTAAGTGGAGGTGTTGGCAAGAATGGATCCACAGTAGCAGTAAGTGTCTGTCAATTACCAGTACTCCTGATTTGACTGGCAATGGGAATTTAACAGCAGTATAGATGGCATAACGTTAATTGATGCTGGTGTTTTGCTGATTTAGTTGAACTGGTTTGGACTGCTATGTTTTTGTCTAATGTGAATAATCTTTTAGCTCATTTCCCAAAACCAGCTCTTGGTATATGGTTAGCATCATAGGACTCACATGGCATGAGACAGGACAAATACACACACTCAAATGCATGCACAGCGATTCACTGTAGGGTAACTGTGAGTTTTTCATCTCTGGGATATAACCCATGAAAACCCAGAGAGATCCCCAAACACACAGAGTGAATCCTGGATTGACCAATGTGCTGGCCTTTAAGTTTGGGTATAATTACTTAATTCATATTTAATTTATTTATAATGGCATGTTACTTAATTGTAAGTTACTTTAGCAAAACACACACACACGCACATAAAATTACTTAAATTACAGTAACCCAGTATATATTCACGTCATTATTTTAAAAAAATATCTCCTTACAAGGTCATGTCTTTATTTGCAGTTAATACAGTGGATATTTCATAAGAATTTGTTTGTCAAGATAACTAGACTAAAGCTGTATTTTCTGCAGGGAACCAGTGTACTGTCTCCAGGGCTCCATATTGGTCTCATCCTCACTCTGGCCTTTATTATTTTCAAGAAATCCTCTAGTCAGCTATTTGAACTCCACCCTTGTCTCTACATTCTCACCTTTGGCCTTGTTATTGCAAAGATCTCCAACAAGCTAGTGGTGAGTTTTTTTTCCTCTTTGTACCATGTCAGTTCTTTATTATTTTTCCTGCAACTTTTGCAGCATTGTAGGCCATAAATATTTTTTCAGGTTCTTGGGACCGGCAGGTGGGGGACAATTGTCAGAGGGGGTTTCAGCTGGAGGCAGATTTATTTTGAAACTGCAACCTTCAAATATATTGAAAATAATGTGAGCATACTATATTCCTGTACACATTATATGACACTAACAAATTCGTCTCCACAGTATAACAACAAAAACAATAATATTAGCTATTATTCAAGTCAAGTGGGTTTATTTGTCATTTCACCCATATACACAGAACTCACTGTTCCTCCAGGGCCAAGGTGCACAAAATAGGACAGAAAAAACAGAGGACTACACAAGTGCAATATACAGGACAAGACAAACACAGGGCAGTCGATAGTAGTAACTGTGCTGGTCTGAAATCGATATTTGAATAAATAGTGTTATTGCAGATACAGTATTTGTGACTTACACTGGTTTGTAGCAGCAAGGTGGCAATAAGTAGTAAAGTGAAAATATGCAAGCAATAGTAGAAGCAGGACAGAGAGTGTGTCGTATACAGTATAATAAATTGTACATTAAATAGTTTGTAATTTTGATTCAAGAGTCTTATTTCATTCAAGAGTGTTATTATTGTTATTATTATTAATATTATTTTTTTGTTAATTATTATTATCATCATCTTCGCCTGTGATTGGTTGGTGCCCCATTCTAGGTTCAGTGGCGGCTGCTAGTCTTTCAAACAGGGGAAGCTCACATTAGGCCTACATCATAAAATTCATTATGTTATTTTTACATGAATTACACCCTCAGTTCCTTTTGCAGAAAATGGTCTGTGACCCTGTTGTACCAATTGGGCGTCTTTTACAGGGACTTAAACAGTTTCCTCTCAATGGCCAGGAAAGCAAAATTGCTCAAATGATCTTTGCCGATCGAGTTACGTTTGTATGACTTGACCCATTTTAAACAGGAGAAGCTCCTCTCTACACCTGCTGATGTAGCGCCAATTGTAGCCACTAACGAAAACAGCTTGTATAGCTGAGGCATTGCACTATGCAACTTCATGTCTTAAAAAAAACCAAGAAATCACACAGCTTACCCCTGCTCCCCTGTAAGTCATGATCTGAATATAGTACTTGATAATTGTCTCCCTGAGTCAAAGAAATGGCCATAACTTTTCTGGACATTTTCAAATGCCTCCTCTGGAAACACTTGTCTCATTTCATGAAATATCACTGGATTGACTAGTTCCAAGAAGACTCATGCTTTCCAAATTTGAAAAAAGCAGAGAAATCTGCTCCATGAGATTGTCTAGGATGGCCACGTACAGATTTCTGTAGTGGTCCTGGGGATCTTGCATTTTTGACAGAAGGCACGTTCTCATAGGTTCATCTCGATGGTCTGATGTGAGATTTGCTGCTTTTGCATGAACTGCTTGAAGAGAGACTATTTTTTTGCATTAAAGAACATAAATACCCCTTTGCTGGACAATATCAAAGACAACATCTGTCTTGTACACAACATCTGTTTGTGTACAACATGACCTCTGATACACTGCTGCAGCTGGAAAAGGGACTGATACTGTATATCAGGGGTGCCCAATCCTTTTTAACTCAAGATCTACTTTTCAACTAAAATCCTCCAGTTTTGTTATGAAGCCTTTGGCAGCATCTAATGTTTCATGATCCATGCTCTCATCCTGGGTAATCTTCTCAAAAGTCCTTAAGAGACCACCATAATTATTTGCCATATTGCTCGCTATCTGTGATGTGGTATTCCATCGAGTAGGAGTGAAGACCCTGCCGACTCTAGAAAATACGTCCTTTATGTGGACTTTGAAAAAAATGTGGTAAACCCAGAGCGAGATGCAAAAAATATTCTTGATTCAGGCAAGCATTTAGCACCCTGTGACAATGCCAGATTCAGTCTGTAGTCAGTGTGGGGCTCAGTGGACTAAGCCTGTGTGCCTGTAATCTGAAGGTCACTGGTTCAAACCCAGCCTCAGCATGTCTGGCTCCTTGAGCAAGGCCCTTAATCCCCAACTCCCTGAGTACTACTATGGGTGGCTGCCCTTCATGGATGACTTACTCTACAAAGAGCAAATTGAGGGAGGTGTAAAGACAATTTCCCCATGGGGATCAATAAAGTATTAAATATTATTAGCAATGCACAAACATTGCACTAGGGGTTATTACTCTAACAGCAAGCCCGTCATAGGTTTGTGCCGCAAGTTTTTCTCTTAAACTGTAGCCTTGCATGTTCTTGCGCTCCTGAATTTAACCTGCAGTATCCTCCTATCTAACAATGACAGACAGTTGGGCATGGAAGATATGCCAGGTGCTTCATCCACCTACCATGCAAAAAAGGATCAGTCTGAATTTCACCTTTGAATTTATCAGAAACAGTGGCTGCGAGAGCAGAGATCAAGTCATTTTGGATTGAGTGGGACATACCAGAAAATGGGACAGCTGATGACTGAAAATGTGTGGCCAAGACGAGTCATACTTAGCTAATGTTTCTGTAAATTTCCTGTAATTCCCCTAATTTGCTGATTCACTACTCTCATCATGCCCCCTGAATGCCAGCTCCTGATGGCCAAGCAAGGAAGTCACATCAATTAGGAAGGTCCTGTTTTTCTTTTACTGTCATTATGTTTTGCCATCTGAATGCGAAGACCTTAACTGATTGCATGTCCAGCCCTGACCCTGCCCAGACAACTTAACTTTGCACATGAACTCACATGTTCTTTGCACTTCTCGGGTCAAAACCCACTAAACAACACATCTCATTCCCTGAGGTTTCATCAACAGGCATCGCCAACAGTAGATTTTCTTTGTCACAGCACTTTCAGTCTGCTAGTTCACTTGGTCATACCAGAAGAGCTGAAAATACCCTTCCACAAGCTACTTTAATTAAATGAATGAACTAACTCTAAAATGCGGAAACAAGGAGCAAAGTCAAGAATGCTATGATATTGTTTTTTTTTCGTTTTCATTTAAATAAGTTAAACAAATAAAAATGGCTTATACCACCAGCAAACAATTTCTCTTACGACTTCACCTGCAAATCCGCATGGGACTGAACTCGAATTTCTGTAGTGCCGATGAATATTTAAAACATGTTGTCAATCAAAAAGGGGTTCCACCCTTTAGACAGCTCCTCCAATCATCATGCAGCAGTACGGGCCTGCTCACTGCTCCATTCACTCCCAGAGAAGCTGAGCTTCCATAGAAGTGACAATTTTGGTGCATTTATCCAATTATTACACTACTACTACTACTATTAATAATAATAATAATAATACCTAAGGAAGTGTAAGACAAAATCTCGATCTGGTTTCTAAGTGAAAAACAAAGGTGAGATATAAGTGGTGTTGATGGACACTTCTGACATATAATAGAAATATTTGTTAAATAGATTACAATAAAAAAATGTTTTATTGGTCAAATGCTATCAGTAGTCAGAGGGGAATGAATATTTATAGTAATAAGTCACAATCGTCAAAAGTAGACATACAGTGGTACCTCAGTTCTCTAACTCATTAGAACTCAAATTCTTAAATGTTGAACCCACCAGTTCGAAAAAAAAAATACCTAGAGCTTGATCTGAATCTCAGAAGTCAAACCTTGAATGCCAACCTAAGATAACTTGTACGCGTGGGGAAATGAGTCAAATGGCACGTCTCTCAGCGGAAACAAAGGGTAAAGCTTCAGTCTCAGTCTCGCATTCACTGTGATAGCATTGTGCATTTTTACACTAACTGAATACATATATTTAGACAGTAAAAATATGTTTAGACGATGAGACGGTAACAGTAATTATTATTATAGAATAAAATACATTTTAAAATAAAGATTTCTTATTCATTATTTTAATATTATTAATAAACCATTAATATTTTAAATTATTTTATAATAATATTGTTGTGCCGAGCGGGGACGGAATGGAGACAAAGGCGCAAACGTCAGGGTATCGGGGAATACGGGGTTTAATTACAAGGCAGCCAAAAGCAGATGGACAATACAATGACTGGACTGGGGAAACAAACTGAAACGTAGACGAAATACAGAGGACTGATGACAACAACCAAAAAAGCTGGTCACATGGGGATTCCACACAAGGTTAACAAGGGGGTACCAGTGATTTTCTTTGGACAGCTTTTATACATGTTAACTCCTACGGTATTTGGAGAACTTATAATTGACTCCATGTTCTCATTATCAAAACCCACATTGATTGTTCCACACAACTGTCTTCAGCCGCTGCTTCATCCCTCTCCATTACAGGTAGCACATATGACCAGAAGTGAGCTTCACCTTCAGGATTCTGCCTTTATTGGACCTGGACTCCTATTCCTCAATCAGTACTTCAATAGCTTTGTAGACGAGTATCTTGTTCTTTGGATTGCATTTGTGAGTAACCTTTTTCAGCATAATTAATTTGAAAGTTTGAGTTCAGCTGTAATATCCCAACAATGGGAAAGTGATACAAAAGTGTCCTCTATAATACCTAAATAACTCCCCCCCCAGTAAATCACAGTTCCTTAATATCTTTATCCCCTGTTCTTCTGCCCTTTTCTAGTTCTTGTCTCTGGTGGATGTGACACGCTACTGCACAGGTGTGTGCCTTCAAATTGCTACCCATCTGAAGGTCCATGTCTTTAGCATCACTCCACTGTCCAACAATCATCATGAATAATGACAAGCCCTCCTGGAAAAAGCTTGGTCTATGAGAGGGGAGACCAGAACCAAGACCTCTGATACACTTCTGCAACTGGAAAAGGGATTGATACCATATATCAGGGGTGCCCAACTCTTTTTAACTCAAGATCTACTTTTCAAGTGGCCAGTGTGTCGAGATCTAAATAGGAAATAGGAAGCCATAGCTATTACTCTTTTACTCTATTATTACTTTAGCTATTGCCTTTCTACATAGTTAACATGCACGCAGCAAATCCAGACAAATCCCAGTAATTCTCCAAATTGAAAAAGTGTAAAATATTTCTGCTGGCACTGGGAAGACGGAGCTAGGTAAAAATTGACTGCTGTGCTGCTGAATGACATGTCTCCATTTTCGACTGCGCATGGCTGTTTTATTAGGAAACTCGGTCTCGTAGCTTTTGTGCCACTCCAAATTGACCTTCCTTGGTAAAGCCACACTCGCCTTGCGTATAAGACATATGGACTTTGAATTTGAGTAAACAAAAAAATAATCCTCTTCCCACTCTGAATTAAAATGATACGTTTTTGATGTTTTGGCTTGTTTGTGTGCTAAATGTGTACTGTACATGATTTGTTGCACGATGAAAAATAGGCCTGCGCGCAAATGCACAGATGCTTGTGACCTGTGTTAGGAAAATTACTTTGGAAATGTAATTCGTTACAATTTACTCTATTTAAAATGTAATAGTAGTGTATCTATTTCAATTACTATATGAAAGTAATGTAACTGATTACATTTGATTACTTTTTGATTACTTTTCTAAATTATGAATGAATATTCTCAACTGTTAACTATTTATAAATAAAACCTGGTAGTGTTTACCTTACAGCAGTACTAAACACTGACTACTGTCAAACTCCTTTCAATACATGAATTAACATGATTATAATTGATAAATTTAATAAAGATAACAAATATACCATACAGGCCTAATAATGATTTTAAACAATGGATAAGTATAGATCCTTCCCTCGGGGTAACAAGTCATAACATTGTTACATAAAATGTCAAAAAGAAAAATTGTTAAAACTCAGCATTCAGTTATTAAATTCTAATGTGTGTCCATAATATAGACTTTGTGGGAGTCAAAACAAAATAAACTACAAGTGATTTGACCACTCTGTGATGCTTCAGAATTACATTATGATACAAACATTTTATGTACTTAAGAAAATAAATGGTTCCATTTTACTTCTGATCTGAACAGTTCTTGCATCAGACAGGGTATGAAATTTCAGCTGATTGTGTACATTGACATTAAGTCAATTTTTCAATCACAAATCACGGACTAGCCTAAAACAGTGTCTTCGCAGTACTGTAAAATAAAATGGGTTAACAGAGTAGTAATACTGTATCGCCCAGGGGTTAGAGTTAGTGAATTTTCAAAACTCAATACGACATAGCATGTCGGGAGTACTAATAACAGACCTCACATAAATTACCAATTACGTTAGCATATTGAAGGAGGACGTGAGGGAATAATTCTATAAGGCTCTAACTAAATTGAAACAAGAACGTACTGGCACCAGCAGGGGTGGGTGATCTCAGCGAGACCGATAGAGGGAGCAGACAGACAACGTAAGCGGCCCTTACTTATCTTTAGCCTTCCACAAGGACAAGTACTAACTGACTAACTTGGGCAAACGTCTAACATGTGGTTGCCACGTAGATGGAAGGTACCAAGAGAGGGGGGAGATGCCCAAAAGGGTTATAAGAAGGACAGAGCCGATACATATGGTTGAGCCTCTTCCGGTACATGCTGAATGTATGTCAGACAGACGCTCCCAGCTTGCAACCTGTTACAGAATAAACCCGTGGCTTGTAACTATGAACTGTGAATCTCTTCTCATCAACGGACCCGGTGGAGTACATCTCCAACAGACGCCACATTTTCTGTCAACGGGATCAGAAGTGCCAGTGTGGCTTTAAAGCGCGGTACTCACTTCACGATTAATTGTGGTGTTTACGCATGCTGTCAGTGTTTACATTATGTTTTGTTGTCCTATGCGCTGTATCTTATGATTGAGTTGGTGTTGTCGTCGTACAGTCTGCATACCTGTCATTTAAGATTATTAGATCCATATCGCACAGTGTGATAGGTAATGATTTTATAAGATTGCTGAAATCACACAGGACTGTACCGGGGAATACACTTTAGAAGCACATCTGGCATGCTGAAGGTAGGCATGTCTTCCCTACTATTTTTAATATGACTGTTTGCAGTTACAATAAGCTGCACTTACCTCTAGATGTTTCCTTAGGTTGGACATGGACTGTTTAGATGTCGACAACATCTTCACAGCCGGTAAACTCCAACTGCATTGCACAGTTAAATTTGTGCATGTATCGGAAATGTTTTTTATATTTCCAGCAATGGAATGCATTCCTTTCCTTATCTGCCGTTGCCTGCAACAGAAACTCAGACCGCTCCGGCAAGTTAATTAGCAGAATTAGCTGCAAATGTAGGCGTGACAGGATAACCAATCAGAAGCATCGAATCGTTTCAAACTTTTGGCAGTGGAGGGAAATAGCAAAGGAGGATGTTTTGATTAAGAAAAACATGAAAAGCAAGAAAAATGCTGTCATTAAAGATATTAGCAAGGTTTTGCATAAAATCTTATGATGTAACTAAAATTGTAATCATGAATATTTCCATAAGTAACTGTAATTTAATTACACTTTTTCTCTAGTAACTGTAACGGATTACAATTACATTTCTTGTAATTAAATTATGTAACGCCGTTACATGTAACTCTTTACTCCCCAACACTGCTTGTGATGCACTTCATGATCAACTGTTTGATCGTGATGAACTGTTTAGGCACCCCTGCCATATATTCTTCTTCACTCTGTAGTTTTAAATGTAGGTACTCATGTTAAATGTCTTTTCCAAAGAATTCCATTGTCACATGAATTTCATATTTTTTTATCATGCAGTTATTGTGTATTATGTGTTTTCTTAGATGAAAATGTACCTTACATATCCTCCCAATTAGATATGATCCTGTTTCTCATGGTCCAGTTTAAATTAAGAGGCTTTAAAAAAAATTTTCAGTAGAAAAAAAAAATCCGTAAATCAGTACTTAGTTTTAATGCTGGCATCTGAACAAATATAAAACAAACACAAAGAAAAACAACGAAGGCTTTACTTTAAAATTTAGTGAAATCCTAGTATAATGTATTCTCATGTTTTAGAAATTTGACTTTGGTACTTATTCAGATACTATCAACTACTCTCCCACCTTGTGCAACTTTATTTTACTAGTATATTAATGCATATGATGTGTCGCATAATGTTATAATGTGAAATGTTAAGTAAATTATCACAATGATCGGGCTGTTGCAGGAATGAAAACCCTGCATTGCAAATTAATTCTTTTAGTCTTAATTCCTATACATTTAAGGCATTGACATATTTGTTAAATTGTTTAGCCTGTTTGTCTGTGCAACAAGAATGCCACAGAACCAGTGGGGTCAGGCATTTTGGGGATTGGAACTGGTGTGATTCTGAGGCATTTCCAGCTGCGCAGCAACAACCGGGTCCTAATCTGAGCCGGCCCGTCTTCTTAGGAGCATAGAACGCATTGTCCGATCGTAGTTCCAGCACACAGAGCCACGTTGTACTCCAGTACTGGTGGTGTGGCAAAGGATATTGACCACATCCTTGTGGCCAGATGCTGAAGGCTCCGACAGAACTGCAGGGTCTACAGAAGTGCCCAGTTTGTGAATTCTGACCACAGACTTGTCATTGCTACTCTGAAGATTCAGCTTAGGTCCAGTAGGCTACCACCTGCAAGCAGTTTGTATGAAGCACTTGCAGACTGCTGATTCTAATGTGATGTGGGAGACCTTTCATGACAAGACCCTGAAGGTTGCTGAGGGTTATGTAGGTGTCGCCAGTGTCTCCAGTAAGAGATGTTTCATCTTGCAGGACACCCTGGATATTATTGAGAGGAATTGCAGTGCACAGCTTGATACCAGCAAGTTTTCCATCGACCACATTGCAACACTGAGAGATCTCATCAAGTGGAAGTGCGAGTTTCTTTGCAGCCTTCATCTTGCTCCTGCTGCTTACATTGACTAGGTGTTGGGCAGGATTGTGGGGTTCTGTGGTTGTGGAGCATCTTTTGGTGAATACAGATTCACTGATCTTGACTTTTCTGATGATGCTATGATCTTCGCAGAGTCAATGGAGGCTTTTATCAGGGTTCTCGAGATACTGAGCATGGAGTCTTAGTGTCTGGGCTTGCATCCAAGGTAAAAACCAAGATGCGGGCCTTTATTGTTCTCTCTGGCACAATGTAAATGGAGAGATCCACTTACATTGGCAACGACATTGATGTCTCTTCCTGTGAAGTTAGTAGATGGACTGAGAGAACATGGGGGGTCATGAGGTCGCTAGAAAGGGGTGTGTTGCACTCCCAATATCTTTGTAAGCAGATGAAGGTCCAAGTGTTTAGACTCTTGATTAGAGATGGGTATTGAGAACCGGTACTAAATTAGTACCAGTTATAGACTGGTCGATATCGGTACTATCAATAAGCTCGTGGACAAATGGTGCCACTATCAGTATTTTTGATGTTAATTCATTCTATCATAGCATTTAAATTTTTTACATAAGGAAATAAGAAATTTACAAACGAGAGGGGACCATTTGGCCCATCAAGCTCGTTTGGGGAGAACTTAATTAATAGCTCAGAGTTGTTAAAATCTTATCTAGCTCTGAT
>JABFEA020000067.1:30310865-30330543 GCA_019775915.2 Cyphomyrus plagiostoma
GGTCTTACCAAGGAATTATATAAATGTAACATCACCTCCCTTGACTTAAACTCCAAACACCTAGAGATATAACCCAATATTCTATTGGCCTTTTTTATTGCTTCCCCACACTGGCGAGAGTGGCACATCAACATACACACCGAGATCTTTCTCGTAACCAGCTTCCTTTATTTCAGTGGAACCCATAGAATATCTGTACTTTATATTTCTGCTCCCTGCATGGATTACCTTACATTTATCTCTGTTAAATTTCATCCGCCAAGTATCAGTTCAGTCGCTAATTAAACACACATTCCGTTGTAGCCTCTCTGCTGCTTGATCAGTATCTGCTATACCACCCACCTTGGTGTCGTCTGCAAATTTGACCAGTTTACTGTATGTATTGGTGTCAATATCATTAATGTAAATTATGAAAAATAGTGGTCCTAAAATTGAACCTCACTATGTACGCAGGCCCACTGTGACATTGTGCCTCTAATATCTACTCGCTGCTTCCTGTCAGTTAACCAGTTTTCGATCCAAGATGCCACAGTTCCTAAAATCCCCGGAGCTTTGAGCTTTAGCAAGTAACGTTTGTAGGGGACAACATCAAAGACCTTCTGGAAATCTAAGTAGATCACATCATAGGCCTTTTTTCACTCAAAGAATTCAAGTAGATTCAATAAACAGGATCTACCTCTCCTAAATCCATGTTGGCTATCCCTCAGAATGTTATTTGCATCCAGGTAATCTACCATTTTCACTTGGATTATAGCTTCCATTATTTTTCCAGTAATGCTAGTTAAACTGATTGGCTTATAGTGTACTGGATTACTTCTATCCCCTTTTTTGAATATGTGTGTTATATTAGCATGCTTCCAATCTGAAGGTACGACACCCACAGATAATGATTTCTGGAATATTAAAGTTAAAGGTTGGCGAATAATATCTTTCATCTTTTTTAAAACTATAGGTAAGATGCCATCAGGGTCCTGCGAAGTTTGCAGTCATCCTCTAGTGATGGTTAAGGAGAGTAACACTAACTCATGAAACACAAGCACAACATCTTATAATTGTGAAGCAGTGCAGCGTGTTTGCTTAAAGAAAAATGCAACTGTCTCATCATTGTCAAGTCAAGGTAACACCTTAAAAGTAAGTCTCTAGTTATTCACTCAGTACTGTAACACGGCGGAGGAAGAGAGGAGCGGACCCAGATGTGCAAGATAAGGATCGGGTTTATTACAGGCAGGGAAATCACTACGATTGGTCTTCCTGCTTTCGGGCGTAAGAGCGATGTTATCTCCATCGGGTGAGCATAGGCGTCGCTCCGGAGGGCTTCCGCCCGGGATGGGAGCTGAGCCAGACTATCACCAAGACGCTAAGCAGGAATCGAGGTCGGGGCACAGGTAGGAAGGTCGGTAGCCGGGTAGTCAGTTGTACAAGGAGGGGAGGACGCAGGACCCCAGGCTCATCAGGGCAGGTAAGCTAAGGACGGGATCGGGGCTGTGGAGAGAGGATATAAACGGAGCAGGTGAAACAGAAGGTAAACGGAACAGGTAAGGACTGCAGGTAAGACGATCAACAGGAGATTGCTCGGTAAGGCTTCTATACATCGGCACAATACTTTGCGTCGGTCCTTTTCGCAGCTTCCTCTTTTATCTGAGCCGTAATCCCGGCTCGACGGAGCTGCACCTGTCCCGGCACACCCCCCATGAGCATAACAAGTGCATACAAAATGCATCCGGGCCGGCACCCACCCAGTCTACCACATACTGCAGACGACCTCGTCGGCGACATGAATCCAGGATGGCACCTATCACTGAGGCGGGTGTGGCGTCGAGTATCGGCAGATCATCCCCAGTGGGTTGGACCATCGGTCGAAGGTGGCTGTATTTCACGGGCTTCAGCAGAGAGACGTGAAAGGTGGGCGATATCCTGTAGACCCGTGGCAGCTGCAATCAAACCGCAACAAGCCCTATCTGCTGTAGTACACAAAACGGCCCAATGTAGTGGGCTGTGAACTTACAGCACCCCGGTATCCTCAGGTTCTTGGTAGATACCACACAATCTGTCCAACATGATACGGGAACCCCGGGCGACGCCGTCGGTCAGCTTGGTTTTTCACCCCGTTGAGCCTGAGATTGCAGGTCCCACCTGATGGTTCTCCATGCCTCTTTGCTCTCCTGAAACCAGTCGTCGACCCTTGGTACGGAACTCGATGGAGCATCCCAGGGGAACAGCGGTGGCTGGAACCCTAGAACAGACTGGAACGGCGTGACACCGGTTACCGGACTCACCCGAGAGTTCATGGAATGTTCCACCCAGACCAAATGACGGGACCAATTAGAATGATCGGAGCGGGTCAGCAATCTCAGAGCTTTGGCCACCTCCCTGTTGATGCGCTCAGCCAGTCCATTGGCCTGCGGGTGATAGGCTGTGGTTAGACTCAGAGAGATGTTTAGCTTGCTGCAGAATTCCCTGAACACCCTGGATGCGAACTGAGGCCCCCGGTCAGACACTATATCTTCGGGAATGCCAGTGAATGAATAGTTCTTGAATAAGCTCTGATAGCTCTAGGGCGGAGGGCAACTTCGTCAGGGCCACTAGGCGACACATCTTAGAAAAGCGGTCTACGATTGTCAGGGTCACGGTTTTCCCCAAGGAACGGGGTAGGTCTGTGATGAACTCCATTGCTACATGAGACCATGGCCGGGTAGGGACCAGCAAAGGGTGTAGAAGTTCGGCCGGCGGTAGGTTGGAGGGCTTACACTGGGCACAGCCTGGGCAGCTCTCCACAAAGGCTTGCACCTCGTTGCGCCAGCCAGGCCACCAGTACCATCGCTCAACCATCGTTGGGTGGCTGCGATCTCCGGGTGACCCGGCCCTGGTTGGGCATGGATCCATCGCAACAGTGGAGAACGATAAGAGGGGGAGACATACCTTCTTCCTGGAGGACACCCTGAGGGGTGTCGTCGATTCTCGTTCTCTTCTTTGATGGACTCCTCCAGGCCCCAGGTGATGGAGGCCACAAAACAGGATGGGCTGAGAATGGGCGAAGCCTTTTCTTCGCTCTCCGGGGATCAATCTGGTGCCACAGGGTGTCGGCTTTGAGGTTCTTCCCACCAGGGATGTAGCTGACCCGGAACTCAAAACGAGAGAACCACTGCGCCCAGCGGGCTTGAAGTGCGGTTAGACGCTTAGCCGTTTGTAGATATTCCAGGTTTCTATGGTCGGTGAGAACTAGGAACGGGTGTCTAGCCCCCTCCAGCCAATGCCTCCACTCTTCCAGGGCTAGTTTAATCGCAAGAAGTTTGCACTCACCTACCTCGTAGTTACGCTCAGTGGCCGTCAGCTTCCGGGAAAAGTAGGCACAAGGGTGACGCCTGCCCGTCTGGGGCTGTCTCTGGGTCAGAACAGCCCCTACTCCAGCCTCAGATGCGTCCACCTCCACCTCAAACGGCAGGTCTGGCCATGGTTGTTTGAGGACCGGAGCCGTACAAAAGGCCTGTTTCAAATGGTCAAAAGCTTGTACCTCAGTGGGTGTCCAAACGATCCAGGTTGGTTTTCCTCGGGTCAGGGAGGTGAGGGGCGCTGCCACCTGGCTGAAATTACGAATGAACCCACGATAAAAATTGGCAAACCCCAGGAACTACTGCAGTTCCTTTAAAGTGCGGGGTCGTGGCCAGTCTGAAATGGCAGAAGTCTTTTGTTTGTCCATGGCCACTTCCCCTGGCCAAATTACATACTCCAGAAACTTCACTTGTGCCTGATGAAACTCACATTTTTCCCCCTTGACGTGGAGTTGATGCTCACGGAGCCTCTGAAGCACCTGCCGGACATGCTGAACATGCTGGCGTTTTGAGGGGGAGTAAATCAGGATATCATCGATGTAAACTACCACGAACTTATCAATCATGTCATAAAACACCCGATTCATGAAAGATTGGAAGATGGAGGGGCTGTTAGCCAGACCATAAGGCATGACCAGATACTCGTACTGCCCCCTGCTGGTGATAAACGACATTAACCATTCGTCTCCTTCTCTGATTCTTACCAGATTATAGGCGCCCTGGAGGTCTAACTTGGTGAATATCGTCGCATCTCTCAGATGCTCTAGAGCTGAGGGAATCAGAGGAAGGGGTTCCCTTCTCTTTACCGTCACGGCGTTCAGGGCCCGGTAGTCCACCACGGGTCGCAAACCTCTGTCCATCTTCTTGATGAAGAACCCAGCGGTCACGGGGGAGGTAGATAGTCGAAGGATCCCCTGCCGCATTCCCTCCTGTATGTAGGCCTCCAACGACTCCTGTTCCTGCAAGGAGGTGGGGTTCAACCTACCCCTGGGTAGTTGGGCGCCCTCTAACAGTGTGATAGAACAATCACAATCGCGATGAGGTGGTAGGCGGAACGCCCTTTCCTCACTGAAAACGTCCCGATACTCTCGATAGTCATGAGGGATGACCTCCAGGTTCTCTGGTTCGGGACTCTCCCATGCCAGGCCACTGCGGTGGAGAGACAGACACTCGCGCAGACAATGGTTAGACCATGCTTCGATCTCCCCGGTCCTCCAATTCAGGAGGGGGTTGTGCTTTCGTAGCCAATGGAGACCCAATATCAGGGGGTCCTTAGATCGAGTTAACACAAACAACTCGGCACTCTCCATGTGTAAGGCGCCCACTCGTAGTGAAAAGGGATGAGTGCGATGAGTTATGGTTCCAGCCACCATGCGCTTGCCCGTGACCCCATGAATGGTAAACGGATGAGTCAATTCTTGCTGAGGAATCCTTAAGCGCTTAACCAGGTTTTCATCCACAAAAATCCCCGCAGAACCTCTGTCTATAAGAGCCCGAACCGTGTACCTTTCCCCTTCCCAGTAAAAGGTAACGGGTACAGAAAGTTGAGTGACTGAAGTAGGTGGGAAGGAGGAGACACCTACCGGTCGGGGTCAGTCTTCAGGTTGGAGCCTGACGGGACACGTGGACAGCACATGGCCAGACCCACCGCAGTACAAACATAAGCCACTTTGCACCCTCATTCGACGTTCCACAGAGGCGAGGGGTGATCGCCCCACTTGCATCGGCTCTACGGCCGGGCTCACAGGTCTTTCGGGTTCCGTCAGGGGGGCCCGTCTGCGCCTATGGTCCCTTACGGTGTTATCCAAACGTACTGCTTGTCTCACCAGCTCGTCGAATGAGGGTGATTCTCCGCGGGCTGACAGCTCGTCCTGCAGCTCGGGATTTAGGGCTCGCAGAAAGATCATCTGCAGGCAGTCGTCGGGCCAGCAGAGAGCAGCGGTTATAGTCCAAAACTCCAGAGAGAAATCCGCGGCCGTTCTATTGCCTTGTCGGCATTCCAGGAGGCGCCACCCTGGCCGTCTTCCCACTGCCGGATGATCGAACACTTCGAACAGCGCCTGATGGAACTCATGGACGGATCACAGGATGGGACTATTGTCCGTCCACCGTGCGGTGGCCCATTCTTGGGCTCTTCCAGTCAGCAGGGATATGGTGAATCTAACTTCAGCCCCCGGAGAGGAGAACATCTCCTGATGCTCCTCTACATAAATACCCACCTGCATTGGTCCGGGTTACCATTGTACCTCTCAGGTATGGCAATGGGCGGGGCAGCTGCACGCGGAGACGGGCCGAGGGACCGCCCGAGGAGACCCAGAGGGACCACCGGCGCAGGCAGACCGGAGGGGGAAGCCGCCGATGGTGACGGCAGCACCAGAGCCGGTGAAGGCGCCGTCCGAAGCCCAGCAGAAGCAGGGGGGCCTGGAGGCAGCTGATGCGGAGCCGGAGGAGGGACGGAGGACCGGCCCCGAGGAGCCAGAGAGGAACCCGGCAGCGACCGGCGACCCGGAGCCGGAGGACCCGCAGGCAGCCACCGGACGACCACCAATGGCCGCACGGGCGCGCCAGGGGGTGGGACGGGAGGGACCCAGACCCTCCTCTTGTGCCCCCTTCCCTTCCTGGACACCGAGAGGCGGGGACCCCTTTGGGCTCCGCCTCACTGGGGCATTGGTTGTCGTGCCGGGTGTCCTCCTGGGTCCGGGGAGTCTAGCAACTGGATCCCCGAGGGGTCCCACTCGAGCTCCTCCCCCAAGTCACTCCCTCGAGGAGGAGCGAGGATGTCACTGTCTAGGACCTCCTCGGGGACAGGAATCACAGGGCCTTGCGGGGCCGGAACGGGAGGGTCCGCGGGCGGAACAGGAACAGGCAGGGCCGCGGGCGGAACAGGAACAGGCAGAGCCACGGGCGGAACAGGAGCGGGCCCTAACCCCCCCTCAAAGGCACGTACTCCGGGTACGCCCCAGGAGAGGCGTGCCTTAGGAGCGGCTGCGGCAGCTGCAGGCGAAGGCGCGGACGTGGCCGCCTCAGGCGCGGCTGCTGCAGGCGAAGGCGCGGGCGTGGCCGCCTCAGAAGCGGCTGCGGCAGCTGCGGGGGTGGCAGCCTCATGAGCGGCTGCGGCAGCTGCGGAAGTGGCTGCCTCAGGAGTGCGCGGTTCAGGCAGGGCGGGTGGTGGCAGGTCCAGCCCCGGCCGGTCAAACACTGTCCCTTTAATCGCCCTGGGAATCCGCGGGATAGCGTCTCTCACTGCGCTCATCCACTTTCCAGCGCAGCGTTCTGGCCAGAAGTGATACCGGTCCAGCGGAGGCAGCTCGTCCTCCGTGGTTTCCCCCCAGGCGATCGGGCAGCTCCCCAGCTCACCTCCACTCTCCCAGGCCGGGGCGAGCGTGCAGGCTCCAAGAAACACGCTCGTTTGCGCGGCGCGCTCCTCTTGCCGCTTGTGGAGCTGCTGAAGCAGCCGATGGAGGAGCTTACGTGCCCGGGTGAGCGGGTAGGTTTGCCTAACTCCGCGTTCCGCCGCCAGGAGGTCCTCGCCCCGGCTGGCTAGCTCCAGGGCTGCTGGGTCCTCCTGGACCTCGGACTGGGACCGCCAGTACACAAACTCTTGCAGCAGACCGAGCTGCTCGGGCTCGGTCTGCTGCTCCGTGCGTTTGCAGAGACTTGGCATTCTGTCACGTTTCGCTGGTGGTCGAGCAGCGGAATCAGGGAATCCAGGCAGGGAATACGGGAAACGGGGTTTATTCCGAGGAAACATCCCAACACAGGAAACATCAACGAACATCAACTAACATCAATGCCAAGTCTACCGGACCTACGCTGACGCAGACTTGATATACACAACACAGGCAGACCGAAACAAGAGACAGGTGAAAACAATCAGGGAAAAACACTGGGTAATGAGGTGGGCGTGGCGCACATGAGGCTCGTTCGGAGCGGGGCGTGACAACATGATCCACCGCAATGCTAGGGAAGCCAATAAGAAGCTGTTAATGACTGCTTACATAGTGGCTCAGGGGGGTCTCCCTCTCAAGCATTTTAAGGCTGTTGTCAAGTGCGAGAAGGCCTGTGGTGTTCATCTCTTAAGTGGAGCAGAATCTGGCAAACAAGCTCGTGAGTTTATCCATGAAATTTCTGATACTGTTCGAGAGAAACTGGCTGTCATCCTTTGTTCTTCAAATGCATTTTCTGTGCTAACAGATGGGAGTCAGCCAAGAAAGACTGGCAGTGAAAAAGAACTTGTGCTTATCTGTACTTTGAGATCTGATATTCCAGCCTACTACTGCATTGCTATTGAAGATATGGATTCTTATGGTGATGCAAACTCTCACAATCTGAAAGCAGCTGTTGACAATAGTTTTCTTGATAAAATTGGAGTAGAACCTGAATTATATGAAAAAAGTTGGTTTGTGCAACCTCAGATGGGACTTCAGTAAACACTGGGAAATATAATGGGCTTCTAGTTCAGTTGCAGAGGGCTGGTCGCCCTTGGTTGTTGATGGTTCACTGTGTTTCCCATCGCCTGGAATTGGCACTGAAAGATTCTCTGTTGAAGGAAAATCAATTCAGCAAAATAAAAAATTTGATGATAACCTTGTTTTTTGTTCAAACAGAGTGGGAAACTGAAAAGGAAATTTTTTGCCCTTGGTAAAGCTCGTGGGGTTACAGTTTATGCTATGCCCAAAGTACATGGTACACACACTACCTAATATTTATAAACCATCAAAGAAGGGGTTTGCAATGCCTACTGAGTAACTGGGGCATCCTCATGGAATTATGTGAGCACTGTTTGGCAAGTCCTGAAGGCAGCTACAGAGCAACTAAACTTTACTTAGAGCTGTTGAACAATATAGGAAAATTTTCCATAGCATTAGAGCATGGTGAGATACATGTCTTTGAACTCCCCCTGCTCATTTTAACAACTACAACTGCTCTTGGAGACAAATTACCTTGACTTCCTGAAGGTTGCTCAAATTGAGGTGGAAATTGAGGATGGCAATGGAAAATGGCCAAAACTGCCCACAAAAGAAAAAGTTCACCCAACCGAGAGTATTGTGATGTAGTTGTTAAAAAGAGCAGGTGGATTAATTTTGCAGACTGTGATGACACAGTTTGTAGAATGGGTGCAAAGGTGATATCAGATGTGAAAAATTGCATTGAAAGTCATTTTGCATCTTTCTAGGAAGATGAGATTTACCTGAGTATGGTTTGGTTGGACCCAGCCAATTGGTCTGACACCAAGGCAGAATTGAAAATGATGGAATATTTGGCAACCCATTTTGCAGTGCCACTCCAGTTGGCTGGGTTCAACCAGGATGTTCTCAAAAAAGAGTGGCCTAAGTTGAAGCAAACAATACAGCATTTCCACAAAGGTATCAATGCACGAAAAGTGTGGGAAAAAATCTTTAACTATAGAATGAATGCCTTAGGTCAGCACAAGAGCAAGATGAGATAATTGAGGGAGCCCTAGAAAAACACATGAAAAAGAGGAGGAAACTTAAAATTAATGAAGCCCCTTTCAACATGTTAGGAGCTCTTCTGCTGACCATCAGACACCTGAGGCTGAAAGCATGAATAGTGAGTTGGCTGAAAGTGGTAGTGAAGTAGATGACCAAGAGCTTGATTCTAATGCAGATGTGGTAGACGTAGTTCCAGTTGTTGTTGATGGTGCTCATGCTGTTGTTGAAGTGAGCTCATCAGATGATGACAGTAGTGATGACAATGATCTGTCCTTTGACCTTCTTGAATTTGAGGAAGCAGAAAACCACCTGATGCATGCCTACTCTGATGATGAAGGCCAGGCTGATTAGGTGAATTACTAGTACACAAGTTACAAGTATCAATCTTGTGACGTCAATTGTGTGTTCCCTGCACCCTTTAAGGGTGTATCCCAAATTACGTTTGATATGCCCAAATTTAGCAGGGTGGGAAATTTAAATTCTTGAACTGAGGTTTGTGGTTAAGCGTTCAACTTGGAATTATTTCTGTTTTTTTCTTGTTTAATGATCAGTTTTCAGCCATTCCCTTCAATTTGTTAGAAATGAAAGTGTTAATTTAAAAAAAATTGAAAATAGAAGGTGTATCCCAAATTCTGCCATTGAGAAGCCTGCTGTTACTAGAACATGATTGTATACCATATATTATTTTTGAAAGAAAAATAAAGGAAACTAAGTCAATTCTGAAAATGATATATTTTTTTATTATTTTTGTACATTTTCATTTCTTGAACTCGTCCCATTGAATGGTATCTATGGAAAGGGTCAAGTAAAGTATAGAAGCTAAAATCATGGAAAGTGTTTCTTAGTTCATACATAATGTACACAGCAGTACACTTCCCATAGTTTTAGTCGCTATAATTGACTTGAGCATCATATTCCTACCTTATGTCTAATATTGTGTAAAATGTGCTGCTCCAGTCCTGCTAGCTCCAGTCCAACTAAGTAGGACTAGCATTCCCCCACATCCCACTCATCTGTCACAACCTGCTCTGCTTCTACATATACTATTTTAGGTGCACAAAAAAAATTGTGTGCCTATCACACTTGAGGCACAAAAATTTGTGCGCCTGCATTTCTTAAAGGACAAGACTTGAGTATGCCCACCCCCGCTTGGTGCCTCTCCCCACGAGCAACTCCAGAGTGTAAGAGGGTCCAACCTCCTTCGAGGGGATTGGTTCCAGAGCCCAATCAATGCGTCGAGGTGAGCCTGACTATGTCTAGCCGGAACTTCCCAACCTTGCGCACCAGCTCAGGCTCCTTCCCCATCAGAGAGGTGACATTCCAAGTCCCAAGAGCTAGCTTCTGCAGCCGAGGATCGGACCACCAGGGTCCCCGCCTACGGCCACTGCCCAGCTCACATGGCACCCGACTCCTATGGCCCCTCCCATGGGTGGTGAACCCATTGGAGGGGGTGTTACTGGATTCATTTTAGAATTTGTCCCATGAGATTAGAGCACCCTGTTTTTTTCTATTGCTAATCTGTATATAGTATAATCTGTTCAGGGATATTACTACCTAATATTACTTTCTAAGAGTTTATGTAAATACATGAATGGTACATGGCATGGTACATTGGACTTTTGTTCTGTATTGACTAACTTTAGCAGATTTTCTTTGACTGTCCTGCTGCCAATATCAATTCCCACTACAGTGATAAAAGGTGACCTTAGACCCCTCTCACACCCTGTCACAGGCTGTGAGCCTGCGCACGCACACACACACACACACAGAGGGAGAGAGCGGGAAAAATTTGCTAAGTTGGGGGTATAGGAAATGCGGTGCCACTTTACAATACGGCTACCCATATGGATGGTTTATAACTAATTTAATTAGGTTGTAACACTGTAAATTAATAACCTACCCACAGTCATCTAAAACTCCATTTGGCAAGGGTAGGCGGCTGCCGGGAGTCCATGAAAACTATAGGGACCCCATGTAGACAGAATTTGCAGCAGCATATCTGAGTTCAGCATTAGAGAGGTGGCAGACAGCCATGGTCTTATCAACAACTCTCTCCCAAATGCCAACTGTACCAGACTGTAACCAGCATTACCCATAAACAGGTCACAGGCTCAATTAGCTTAATGTTTTCCATGTTGTGAAATGAACTTGTGAATTTAGGTTCCATCCCTGTCAATAAATGTATTCATTAATTTTATTGTGCTTCCCAAACTAAAAAATGAGGCACTGTATATACCTGACATATACATGTACTGTTACAGCCCAAATATTTAGCCAAAATTACATACGGTATTCAGATGAAATATGACTGTATACAATCAATGAAGAAAACTTATTATTACTAAGCCTATCAATATAGACAAGAAACAAGTTTCCCTTTGGAGCAGGGTCCCCTTGACCAGTGTTTATCAACTGGTGGATCGCAACCCAAAAGTGGTTCGCAGGACTATTGTCAGTGGGTCACAGATTGTTAAGTCAGACTGGCCAGTGCCCGGGCCTGGCACTTCTTAAGTCACATTCACGGCATCGTGAATTAAAAATCTGTTTACAGCTATATTTCACTTGAAGGTTTAGTCTTCTAAGTAAAACGAGTGTAAGCACTATGCTCTGTGATTATGCTTATCTTCAGATAATCATGGTTAAAATGGAGGATTGCTTGTTAGCTTAGCATCATAATACTAGTTTTCCTGGTTTGTCTCCTATGGCCAAACGTAGCCATTGTAGCGCAATAAAAGATGGTCCTATTGGTGGAATAGAGGTCATAGTAATATTTAATTGGTCTGCAGTGTGATGGAGATGTAGAAGTTCCTCATCAGATTATAAGTAGTATACAATGGGCTCCCCTTATCTACGGTTTTGCTTTCCATGGTTTCAGTTACTTGCAGTCCAAAAATATTAAATGGAAAATTCCAGGAATAAACAATTCATACTTTTTAAATTGCATGTCATACTGAATAGTATGATGATACCTTGTGCTATCCCACCACTGTATTATGCTACCTGCCTTTTAGATTCAAGATTGGTTTATTGTCACTACAACAATATACACAGCATACAGTATATTGAAATGTCGTTCCACACTGGTCCTCCGTGGTACTTTATAAATAGAGATGGACGATCCACGTTTTTTCAGTTCCGATCCGATTCCGATACACAACTGCCGATACCAATACAGATTCCAATACAAGAGCTCTTTTTACTTTGTTATACTGTATATAATTTTTTTAAGCTAGTAAATACAGATGGAAAAAGTGTATGACAAAAAATATTTAATTAGGCTACTACAAGCATACAAATTAAGTTAGCGACTCCCAAATCATCCATTGCTTTGTTTTGTCTTGCAGTTGCGTGCACTTTGTTATATGGGATTGTCCATTAAACGCTATTCCCACCTCAAAACTTTATTTTACATATATTGCAAAACGCTGTGCTTCTGGTTTCTGTTAAAAGCATAAAATACTCCTAGATCGTCACGTCTTATGCTCCTCATACTGCGAATGGAATGCGCATGACGTCACAGCAGGCAGAAGTCACACCCACTGAGCAGAAAAAAAAGACTGAGGGGCAGTGATTGTGTTCAATTTGAATGCCGCAAAAAACACGTTTTTTTAAATATATATTTTTAAAACTTTATTTAGAACAATGACAACGACAATCTCAAACACAAGTGAATTAGAGAATCTTTCACAACAGTATATCACACCTCCTTTATCTTTTTTCTTAGAGGAAAACATTTTATTAGAGGAAAACATTTTATTGCAACGGTGAAGTTGGTACGTAACAATCAAACCAACAATAATTGTAACTAAACACATATATAAAAAAGGATAAAATAATTGGATAAAATAAATAAACAAGTAATAAAAAATAAAATAAAGAGCAAGGAACAAAAGCAAAGGAGACAAGGGGGATCATGAAAACTTTAAAAGTGAGGTTTTGTAAACAAGACATAACTTAAACATAAACAAGGGGGCTAAGAAAAATGAAACTCATCTAAAAATTTCTGCAATTTAATTGCTTGGGGTTTATTTATTAGCTTCAGAGATTAACGCAACAGGGATAGCTAGTTTTTAAGAGCAGGTCATGAAGGAGGGGATTTAGCATATCGGCATTTATGAATGTAATATTTTGTTATAATGATTAGATTGTTTCCTAAAAATTCACTATTTTTGTCCTTAAGGATTACTCCAATTTGAATATTCTGAAAAGACCAAAAATCAATATTTCTAGACCAGGACGATATTAAGTCATGGAGAGATTTCCATACATTTTGGACAGTAACACACCCATAAAACATGTGCTCTGTAGTTTCTAAAGTTGTTTTACAAATATAACAGTTGTCTGCCACAAATTTAAATCTTTCTCTCATAAATTCATTAGAAGGGTAAATATTTTTAGTAGTTTTGAAATGAACCTCTTTAAATTTGGGGGGGATTGGAAATTTTAAATATTCGGTTCTGATTAATGAAATCTCAAATTTGTTATAATCTTTAAAGTTGAGTGAGTGTTTTGTCCTACATGGATATAAGGTATTAACCAAATATTTCCTCAAAAACTGATTATTGCATCTTTCATTAACAAGGTCAAGACCATCTAATTTAATTTTATGTAAATTTGGAGTTGGTATACTTGAAATATTTTTCTTTATCACGTTGATAAGAACTATTGGGATATTGTGTGCAACTTTTTTATAGATCTCAAATGAGCAACTCATGCTATATTTCTCATTAAACCTGTTTAATTCGAGTTTACCTCCATTTTCATCCATTATACAGTATGTGTAAGAGACCAAATTTGTTTTGTCATTCCTTCTTCCACAAACATAGATTTCCCCCGATTCAATATCACAATATTATTCCACAATGGAACGTTGTGGGGGCTAAAGTTATGTTTAAACATTAATTTCCAATTTAGCAAAACTTGATGAAAATTGGAGAGTTTTATGGGTAGTTTAGAAATTTCAAAATCACATACTAATAGGAATTGGATCCCCCCAAACCAGATCTCATTATCATTTTTTAAGAAAGATCCGAGCCAATTAATCTTTAACATGCCATTCATTATTTCAAAATCAATTGCTTTTGTACCCCCCTCTTCATAGTCTTTTATCAAGTCCCTGTTTCTGATATAGTGATGCTTATTTTTCCATATGAAATTAAAATTTACCTTATTGATTTCTTTTATGATCCTTGGTAGGATGGCTAGGGAATAAGCTGGATAAATCAATCTGGACAAAGATTCAACCTTGGTTAACGCTGTCCTGCCGAACAATGTTAAATCTCTCTGTAGCCAATGGTTTAAAGTTTTTTTTTCTCTATCAGCCATGCATTTAGTTACCCAAATTCCAAGATATTTGATTTCATTTTTGACAGGTATATCATACAAGGAAGAATGAGGACAATTATGGATACTCATGAGTTCGCATTTGTCCAGGTTCAGACATAGTCCAGAGGCATCAGAAAAGATCTTTATTGTATCTAAGGCCAGTGGAATTTGTTCTTTATTTTTTAGAAAGATTGTTGTATCATCGGCAAGCTGACTTATAATTAATTTGTGATTATTTATGTCTAATCCTTTGATGTTCAAGTTAATAACAGTAATAGCAAGTAATTCAGCCTTGCCTGATGCCTCTTTCCACCCCGAACCTGGGACATGTGCCTTCTGAAAGAGAAACACAACTATTAATATCAGTGTACAACATAGTGATCATATGCAGAAATGCATTTCCAAAGCCAAAATGTTTAAATGTCTTCAAAATAAAAGTATGTTCGATAGAATCAAATGCTTTATGGAAGCCCAGGAGCAACAAAAAACCATCATCCTTAATTAGGTAACTGTAATCAATAAGGTCCAAAACCAAGCAGATATTATTTTGGATCAACCATCCTTTGAGAAATCCTGATTGTGTTGGGCTAATTATTTCAGAAATACCTGTTTTTAGTCTTGTTGCTAAAACTTTTGTAGTCCGTATTTAAGAGCGTGATAGGCCTTAGATTACTTAGTTTTTTTCTTATCTTTTCCAAGTTTTGGAATCAATTTTATAACTCCTCGTTTCATTGTTGTCGTAAGCTCCTTTTGATTAATACATTCAATTAACGCTCTGAATAATAGTAATTTTAGATCTTCCCAGAAGTGTTTATAGAAATTAGTTGTTATTCCATCTGGTCCTGGTGATTGATCAGATGCCATGCTCTTAATAGCAAAATCAAATTCTTCTATAGTTAGGTCTTCATCACAAATTTCTCTAAAATTATCATGAATTACAGGAATCCAATTACTAATTTTGTCAAAGAAGGAAGTGACATTCGGTTCTGAGTATGAGGACCTATAAAGATTACTGTAAAAAGTAAATACTTCATTTGAAATGCGTTTAGGGTCTATACATTCCTCTCCGTTGATTATTAGGTTACATATTGAATTATATTCTTGTCTACATTTTTCTAGATTGCAGAAATAGGCAGTGTTTTTTCACCCTCTTCTATCCACTTGGCTTTGGATCTCAAATAAGCAACCTTGGCTCTACAAAGATACAATTAGTCCAATTTAGATTGTAAGTTGTTAATTTTTTCTTTTTCTTCCTCAGTCCAATTCGATTTGCCATAAAGAGTCAAAACTTCTTTTACTACATTTGTTTCCTCTTCTTTCCTTTGTTTGTTTAATTTTTTACAGAATGCAATTGAGGATTTTCAAATTCTAAATTTAAGATATTCCCATTTGGATATCGGTGTACTGATGGCATCATCGTTCTGAATATCTAAAATTAA
Organism: Cyphomyrus plagiostoma; assembly: GCA_019775915.2. NCBI lineage: Eukaryota > Metazoa > Chordata > Actinopteri > Osteoglossiformes > Mormyridae > Cyphomyrus > Cyphomyrus plagiostoma. The sequence goes on from JABFEA020000067.1 coordinate 30,326,412, forward strand.
TTTTTTAATAGAATTACAATACTCCTCAATGTGTTATTTTGGTCTTTACTTTGTAGTCTTAGAATAATGGAGCAATGGTCACTTAAGGGATCATTAGAGATCATTGTTTCCTTAACATATTGTAAAATTGAGTTGGATACCAGCCAATAATCAATACGTGATTAGGTTTGTGCCAGGTAAATTGCTTGACATCTTTGTTTAACAATCTCCATATATCTATTCATTTATTATCATTAGCAAAATTTCCAATTATTGGGTTTTTATATTCTCTTGAATATTTTGAAGGCCATCTATCCATCCATTCATCGGGAGTCACATTGAAATCAACTCCAACTACTATATAATCAATCTGGTCTTAAATTCTTTTATAACGGTAGATATTTGATGCATCAGGTTCTTATTCTTTTGATCATTGTTGTATCAATAAACGTTAATCAAAATAATCAGAGAATTATCAACATTCACCACACAGGTAACCCAATGTCCATCATTGTCCGCCGTGTTGCACAAAAGCCTACCAGGACACCTGTTAAAACAAATAGCAACCCCAGCCGACCTGTTTGTACCATGACTAAAAAAAAATCTCCCCATTGTTGTGACCAAAACTTCACATCAGACTCATCAGAATGAGTTTCCTGGAGAAAAAAATAATTTGCCTGTTGCCCCTTGCAGAACAGAAAAACAGCTTTGCGTTTAATTGATCCTTTAAGTCCCCTTGTGTTAAAGGAAAAAAAAGAAATGTTAATTTTCAATTGGAATACAGAACACATGAACAGCTTTAAAGAGGAAGTTTAGGAGGTGGAGTAGGAATGTCTTGAGGTAAAAGTCCCATTATCCGAAATGTTCCACTGTACATACCTTTCGTATTCATATGTCAGCCCGTACCTGGGATCTCCTCCCTGATGCATTTGCCTTCTATGAAACCAAACGGGCCCCTGAAGCCCGCAGCCTTGCCTTCCTTCCGAGCCTGGACGATTTTTGGCCATAATGCTTGTCTGGATCTCAAGTCCTGTGGGGTCAGGTCTTCAGCAAAGCGGATCCCTTCTTCTTTGCACACGGGAGAAGCCTTCGTTCGCCTCCAGATGTCATCTCTCACGTCACGTCTCACAAACCGAATAATGATTTGTCGGTGCTTAATCTCCGCCACTCTTCCCACTCTGTGGACAACGTCAACCGCTTCTTCCATCTTCATCTTTAGGTCTGGAGCAATCCGATCTAGAACTTCCACCACTTCTGCTCTGATGTTTTCATTTATCTTCTCCTTTTTCCCTTTGATACGGAGACCCCATCTTCTTTTGTATCTTTCTTGGTTCAATACACAATCTTTAATGTCGTCATTGTCCTTTTTGAGTGATTTAATCTAATTTTCCAGGTGTTGTATTTTCATTTTGCATTCTTGTATCTCCTCTGAATTAAACTACACCGACATATGCAGGTAGTATTTAAAATACCAGATTCAAGTTTTTAGTCACTTAGTCACTGTCTTTGTTGGATCAACTGACACAGTTTTGCAGTACTTGCTAACCCTGCAGTGTTCAAGTAGCCCTCTTTTTATGACTGCTTAATTTTATTATTAGTTATTGTTGTCAATGTCTTATTGTGCGTAATTTATAAATAAAACTGTATCGTAGGTATATATGTACACAAAAAAAATTATACATGGCGTTCACACCTATCCACAGTTTTGGCTTTCCCAGGTAAGGAATGTATCACCTGTAGATACAGGGCATTTCTGTACCCACATTTAGAATTGCTTTTGCATCAAGAATGGTGGAAGGGCATACAGAAAGTTCACTATACTTGTGTTCCAGTGGCCCTCTGACAAATTGCGGCCCCCAGCATCAGCAGGAAAGGCAGTGGATAAAAGGAGGACTGTAGCTCTACGCAAAGACTCACTACATTTAGCAAACTCAAGGTTATTAGTACAGTTTTTGCCTCTCATTCAGTTTCTCTTACCACTCCTAACCCTGCCCAAGGCTCCACCGTCATGATGGTAATCCCTCAAATCCGTGCTTCTATACCTATTGCTTATGTATCACCCACACTTTACCTCCAAAGAGTGCCTACAAACCACATATTATATTTCCCTACAATGTAATAAAAATCTGTAACATTTTACATTGTAGGGACATTTTTTTGATTCCCCTAAAGACAATCTCAATTTAATAAAAATCTGTAAATGCAATTAAAAAACTGAAAATGTAGAAATTCTTGTAGTTTGTTTGGTTACCTTTGGTTAAGGTTAGGGCTGCGGAGGGGTTAAGTATGTTATAGATGGGATTAAGGTTATGCCCATAGAAATGAATGTACAGTCCCTACAAACATATGAATAAAAACATCACAATGTCTGTGTGTTGCACCCGCCGACACAAGCACGGACTCAGAAATGCGAGAACAGGGGGGTTTATTGAGGAGAGAGGCCAGGAGCGGAAGCCGACTCCAGGTGGGAGCGGAGCGGGTCGGGAGCGCTCTCTCTCCTGGGCAGGCGGATGCAGCGAGCAGGTAAGCAGGGAAGGGAGCAGGCGAGGTGTCAGGAGGGCTTAGCAGAAGACGTGGTCGATAGGCAGGCAGTAGGTCTGATAACCGGGGAATCCGTCCGACAGAGAAGGACAAGGGAAACAGACCGGGGAGACGCAGGACGGCACACACCAGGTCGGGACGGGAAGAGGGGTCACGAACAGGAGCTGGGCTGCGGAACAAACGGGAAGGAAAATGACACGACAGCGGGAGAACGAGGAAACGCACAGAAAGCAATCGCTCAGTAAGGCACATCAGAGATAACGGCTCATTACTTCACAACTCTGACTAGGTCGGCTCCCTTTTTAACTAGATTGGTAACCGGTTTAGACCGGCTACACCTGTCTAGTTCCGCCCCCTGTGCCCGGGGACGTAACACTGTGTTGGTATAAATGTTTTTGTAGTGGATGTGTGAAGACTATAGTGGCTTTTTTACATACCATGATACTTATCAACACATGATACATATCAGTATCAGTACTGGGTGATTTCAGTTGTCTGTGTGATTATGTAATATAGTTTTCTTACTTGATGCAGAAAAACTAGTGCACGCCTTTATCTCCTCCAGACTGGATTACTGTGACGTGCTGATTCCTGGCAAAAATATACAAAAACTCCAGTATGTTCAGAACTGTGCTGCCAGGGTCCTAATGAGAGTGAGAAAACACAAGCACATCACCCTTGTGCTCCATTCCCTTCACTGGCTTCCTGTTTCTGCCTGGATCTCCTACAAAATCTCCCTGCTTACCTTCCAATGTTTGCATGGTAATGCACCTGTATACTTAAAAGAACTCCTCACTGTCACCCACGCACTCTTCGCTCCACCAACACACACCTCCTCCTCCTTCCCAGGACTCGCTCATGTACCACTGGAGATAGAGCCTTTTCCTGCACTGCCCCACGACTGTGGAATGCCCTACCTCTTCATCTGAGGGCCCCACAGACTGTGACATGTTTTTTAAAAAAACCTTTCTTTTTAACCAGTGTTTTTAATGATTGCTTAACTGTTTAAATGTTTTATTCCTATTTTTATACTGATTTTAATGTAATGTTCTCTCATTGTCTGTATGCACTTTGAGATTTTCTCTGTATAATGTAAAGTGCATTATAAATTAAATGTATTATTATTATTAAAGTGAAATCTTTCTAATGATTCATCGAAAAAAGGCATCCTGTCGCATATTACTCTTTTCTCTTCTTTTTCTCATTTTTCTCCCTCTTCTTTTCCTTCATTTTTTCCTTTCCCTTTTTATCCCCCTTCTTCCACCTTCTCTCCCCTCAAGAAAACTGTTTTTCCCTAGCTTTGGCACATTTAGCCAAATGGCAGTCCAGGGAACAGGAGAACACATTAGGAGTTAATACCAAGGGACACTAGAGGAACACAGAGCAGGATGGCCAGCCACACAAGTTAGACATGGTTTACGTGGTTTGATGTGGTACCAGACAAGACTGATACTGATTCTGATAATTAATATGCAATTTGTTGTTTTAAGTTATTTTTGCATCAAATGTTGAAAACAGTAAAACACTTCTCGTTTACATACAGTACAGGCCAAAAGTTTGGACACACCTCATTCAATGTGTCTTCTTTATTTTCATGACCATTGGTAGAACA
>JABFEA020000067.1:30360455-30376801 GCA_019775915.2 Cyphomyrus plagiostoma
TCCCACTGCATCCCCGGTAGATTAAAATCACCCATAACTACCACATCATTTTTATTGCTCATAATCCTGATATCACTGTATAACAATCTGCTTTCCTCAGCAGTTACATTAGGTGCTATGTAACAAACACCGACAATTAGGCTATTTGAGTTTTTAGCATCTAATTTTACCCATATAGCTTTTGTAGTTTTGTAGATTCTGGTAATGGTAAATATCATAGATTGAGAGATTTTTTTTTTTTCCTTCGATGCGTTACATATTTTGTGTCTAGGATGTTTTCTCATGTTCCTTTGCTGGTTTGAGGGCTAATATCCAGCCATTTAGCTACAGCCAGACCTGTCATCACTGCTCCTTATCCCTTGACAGTAGAGTCAATGTTTCTGTCCTCCAGGATGCCAGCTGGATCGCTTTGAACAGTTCCCTGCGGTGTCAGAGCCTCACCGACATCTTCCTGCTCTTCAAGAGCTCTGACTTCATCGCCCACGACTTCACACAACCGTGAGTTCAAGGCTGGTGGGGCCTTGGGACTGGGAGCTCTCAGCTGCAGCTCTCGTTCTCTTTCAGAGGCTTTTTTGGCATCAGAACCTATCATCCAGGCGGGTGCCTGAGGCAGAGGGAGCTTTACCCCAGTAACTGGGCAGCTTGCTTGGCTAAAAGCACCAGGCTCAATCACTCAATTCTGGCTTGGTGGTTGGCAAGGGGGTGTGCAAAGGTGTTTTTAATACGCTTAAAGATCCATTCCATGGCATCATTAGAACCCCCGTCAGCTTGGCATTATCACTTTTACAGTCCTTAGCCATGTCGCCATGTTGTTCTTAGGTTCCTCCACTGCAGTGATGATTCCCCAGACCCATCAATCAACTTTGAGGTACAACTGCATCTACTCTGTGTGACTGTCAGCTGTCAGTCTCATAGAACTCTCATTTCTGTCACACCAGTTTGACCATAATCCAGAAACAACTGTGTGAAATTATAGTGAAATTAAAAATAATAACACTCAGGGTTTTCTCATTACTTTGTTTCCTTGGCGTGAAATTCATGAAGTTAAAAGATGAAGTGGATGATGGTCTATTGGAATTATATCCTTAGTTATTACCTAATTGCTAAAATATGAAACGCTAATCTATTTTTTTTTTGTTAAAAGGTCTAACCCATTACGCTTTGGAAATGCCCTGTTGTCCTTCCTGTTGTTTTTTGGTTTGTTAAATATGTTGCATAGAAAGTCAGTGATGCAGAATTTTAATCCTATTACTCAATGAATGTCACCCCCTGCAGCTTGTCCTAAGGAAGTGGAGTGAGCTGATCCCAGGTGGAGAGTTCCGGTGCTTCGTCAAGGAGAACAAGCTTATAGGTAGGGATGGAATGATAGCTGTTTTTAAATCATTGAACAGTAAAAACCCTCATGCCCAACAGTCAAGTACCCAGCACTGGAGCTTCTTACTGAAAAGTTTAGGAGTACCAGTACAATATTTAGACAGGCTACTTAAATTGACATGCAATGCAGTACATCTTTATTATATTGCTGATAAATGCTTTGGAAATAAATATACAATTTACTGAAATAAAAATGTGGTCTTTCAATTTAAAAGAAAAAGTCACAAAGTGAAATAGTGCTTAAGAGAGAGAAATCATTGTTTAATTTTTTTTTTTAAGATATAAACCAAATAATAAATTTACAAAGGTATAAGGTATGTAGTCAGCCACTATTCTGTCAGTGCATCTGTCCCTGCTCAGAAGCTGTTTTGCTTTACGAGTGTTTTATGAGGCGCTTTCCCACTGAAATCCAGTGACTTGATTTCTGGTTGAGAGTTTCTGGGCCAGTAGGACCAGGAACTTTTTTGTAACTCTACTTTTGTGTGTCACTTTCCCACCGTGCACCACCAAATGGGTCGGTCATGCTAAACAAGTATGGGATAAGCAAAAAGGTTGTTGGTTAAACTTCACATGGAGTTTCATAGGAAACACCACCACAAAACAACAATGGAGGATGAACAAAAGTAATTTTGTTTATTTGTTACTTAATGGGGAGGGAGCACAAACTTTATATTTTATTTATGCAACATACTACGTTTATAATTCATTATTAATTCTGACAAGCAGATCAATCTTTCATATGAGGTAAAGTTATTTTGGTGATAAGTACTGGCAAGTTTCACCACTGGCGGTAGCAATATTAGACAAAATTATACTGGTTATCGATCAAATTTTCCTTTGCAGAAATATGGAAATGCAAGCAAAAAGGTATTAATTAATATATAAAATGTAATTGAGGTACCGTTTTTGCTCTGCTATATCTTTTTCCGCGTTCCACTTCCAAATTAGCAGCCAGTGCTTCTGGTCAACCAATCGGCAAGTTATGGCTAATAGTTTCACCCCAGTAGGGCCTCAGAGGAACTAGAATCAAAAAGAGTTCCTAATATGACAGTAGTTCCTGGTTGCTGAAAAATGTTCCTCTGGTGGGAAAGCGCTGTATAGCTTGCTCTCTCTCACACACACACAGCTCTGTACTCATATCTTTGTGGGGATCGTCCATTCATTTCTATGGGCATAACCCTAGTCCAAACAATGACAACCTTAAACCCTACCTAGCCCTAACCTTAACCATAGGTAGCCAAAAAAAGTACAGTGGTACCTCAGAACTCAAAATGAATCCCTTCAGAACTCTGGACTGAATTCTAAAAAGTTCAAGTTCTGATCAAATTTCCCCCATAAGAAATAATGGAAAACCAATTCCTGACCCCAAACATTTTTTTTTTTTTATAGCATTTAAACGCAAAATGAACCAGGCAAAAGAAAAGCATGTACTGTACTAAACACATCTAAGCACATTTATCAAAATAATAATTTTTAACTTAAGAAAATAAATGTATCCAAACAATGTGTAAAGTTAAAAAACAAAAAGTTATGCCTTGATCATCTGCTCCTTCTGTGTGCCCCGCCCCCTCATTAACCCCATGTGGAATCCCCAGTGTGATCAGCTGTTTCTGGTTGTTGTAATTAGTCCTTTGTATTTCATCTGCGTTTCAGTTTCCCAGTCTGGTCATTGTATTGTCCGTCTGTGTTTTGCCTGCCTTACCTGTAATTAAACCCCGTATTCCCCGATACCCTGACGTCTGTGTCTTAGTCTCTGTCCCTGCTGGCTATGATAATAGTATTATAATTAAATGTATTAATGGTTTATTATTAATATTAAATCAATAAGAAATCTTTATTTTAAAATATATTTTATGTAATAATAAAACTGTTACTATCATTGTCTAAATGTATTTTTGCTGTCTAAATATGTATTCCGGTAGTGTAAACATGCACAATGCTATCACAGCACATGGTCAAGTTCTTGGGTTGGCGTTCACGGTTTGACTTCTGAGATTCAGATCAAGTTCTAGGCAATTTCTTTTTGAATTGGTTGGTTTGACTTTTAAGAAATTTGAATTCTAATGAGTTTGAGAACTGAGGTACTACTGTACATGTCTTTTGGCATTTTTAGTTTTTTGATTTGCAGTCACAAATTTTTTTAAAATTGAATTTCCCCTGTTCGGGACCGAATAAAATAACAGGTTTTTATGCCTGACTCTCACCTCCTTTTTTCAGGTATTTCTCAGAGGGACTACACCCAGTACTACCAACACATCTCCAAGCAGAAACACCTCATCTCCCAGTCCATTAAGGACTTTTTCACCTCCCATATCCAGTACAAGTTTCTGGATGAGGACTGTGAGTGTGCGCTAGCCTCTGTATGTTATTTGGTACTAATTATTGTTGTGTGGAATGTCTACTAGGACCATGTACCTGAAATGTCCAGATGCCAATTCAACCCTGAGCTGAAACAAGAGGAAAAGAATGTCAGCGTGGCTGCTTGCATAAAGCAAGACCATCCACATCTTTCTTAAAAGTGTAAACTAGGGTTGTCCAACAGTGTTATTGATCAATAAGCTGCCTCCCAATAATTAATTATAATGGATTATATACTGAATGTCATTCATCCATCTTCTTGCCATGAGACAGACACATACAGAGCATGTTTGAGTGAAAGTGATCGTCATTGTTGACACACCACAGGACGCAGTGCACAACAATGAAATGTGACGTCTGCATTTAACCCATATGTAACATCAGCAGTGGGCAGCTATGTCATGGAACTACAATTGTGAGTTCTGTAGATACAGTGGTACCTCGGGTCTCGAACTCACTAGAACTCGAATTTCTTAAGTCGAACAAACCAGTTTGTCCTAGTACTCAATCTGAATATCATAAATCGAACTGTGAACGCTGGCCTAATATAAATTGTACGTGCCAGGAAATGAGTCATACTACAATGCAATTCTTACTTGAATGCCTTCTTCACAGACTGGACAATTAAACAAATAATGCAGCGCAACATTACAGTAACTAAAAATAAATAAACCACTAACTTGCGTGTACTATTACAACATTTATGTCATTTATTTAAACTTTATTTTACCAGGTAAATTAACTGAGAACCAGTTCTCACTGCTTTACATGATATTCGGGAGAAATAGCAGACTACGCATCGGAACCCGCCCGGGATACAAACATCATTTGTGTAACTGAACTTTTCAGCCAATTAGGGCAAAGGTGTGTCAGCACGGAGGCGATTCCAGTTTGTGCAGCTGGGTCAGAGGTCGTAATGCACAACGACAGGATCAGAATGCGTTGCTTTAAGCCAGCGCTGTAAACAAGTCCAATGCACCCAATGACCGGACTGGCAAAACAAGCTGAAACGGGGACTTAATACAGAGGACTAATGACAACAACCAGAAACAGTTGATCACATGGGGATAACACACAAGGTTAACGAGGGGGCGTGGCACATTGAGGGAGCGGACGATCAGGGCAGGACAGTGGTAATGTTGGGGTAAGATCTTTATTGTTTTGGAAGCCATTAAGAAAAAATGCTCTTGTTTTATCCTGTTCATTTTGTGTTTAAATGCTAAAAAAAAAACATTTAGGTGTAATTTTGGTGGGCCGGGAACCAATTAATTGGTTTTCCATTATTTCTTATGGGAAACATTCAATCAGAATTCGAACTTTTTAGGATTCGATCCAGAGTCCGGAACGGATTAAGTTAGACAACCGAGGTACCACTGTACTACAATATTACTGTAAAATGTGTCTGTCATAACTTTTTTCTCTCCTTCCAGTTGTCTTTGATGTTTACAGAGATAGCTGGGTAAGTCATACTTCTGGTTTATCTACTGAATAAAGTTTTAAAGTTGGAGTCAACCATATTTCTACCTCAGTCTGATGTCAGACAGGCCTCTAATGTTGTTATGTGGTAATATTTTGATGTAGCAGAGCCAAATCATTAATAGCTCATTCCTTGTCAGGCAAAATCCATCCGGCGTACAATGTGAAATCAGTTAGTCCAAGTAATCTGGATTTAATACTGTATCCACCCTGCTACTATATGGCTGTAACTTCCTAGAAGAGAAAGAAAAGCGTGCTGGTGGTTGAACAGTTAATGTTACTTGGCAAATTTACAATGGACACTGCTTATAGTGATCAACTGCTTACATGGATCAGAAAGCTTGGCACAGAATCATTCCTGCACAAATATTGTTTAAATAACTTGTTTATAGTAATGAAGTAGTCCGCTTTCAATGTTCATTTTGGGTCTTTTTAAACACGACAACATATGGGAAAAAATTAGAACTGCAGTAATTCTTTTTTTTCTTTAAACTTTACTTTGCCTTAAGGTAACCTGTCTGTTTCTGGCTAGCTACCTGAGGCTAATGCTGCATACACAGAAAACATGATAGGGAAAAATAGTCATTTTTTCTCCATGACAAATATAGACACATCAAAGCTAATGATAAACTGCCATAAAAGAGCTATCGATATGCAGCAGTGAAACTACAATAAGCACTTTGAGACTATGTAACGTTGTGAAAATATGTTGTATAAATACATATTCATTTTATTTGAAATTTATGTAAGGCACTGCACTATAGTATATTTGAATTATACAGTTAAGTAATTTAATTTGTATAGTACTGTAAATTGAAAAGCATTTGAAACAGATGTACTGTATTTTGAAATTGTCAAAATTAAGTAAATAGCAACGCTGTCCATTTATTACCTTATTGCCCAGACAGACTTGATCACGATAAATGGTTTCCACTGTAGTAGTGATACACTTCATTTCTTGCTTTATTGTATTTCTCTTACCTTTTTCATGTTGAAGCAATATAGCACTTTTAAATATCTTACTTGTTGGGGCAAAATTTAAACACACCATGTCATCTTACCATAGGGTGAAGTCTGGCTGATCGACTTGAACCCTTTTGGCGAGGTGACTGATTCTCTGCTATTCACTTGGGAGGAGCTGATCTCTGGATGCAATTTGAGGGCCCAGCCAGTAGAAGGAGGCGCTCCTCAGCAGGTGGGTGATGTTATCACCACCACACTCATCAGTCCGTGATGCCAGAAGTATGAACAATGTATTTGTGGTTCTCGCAACTTAAAACTTGCCTATGGAACACACCACAAAAAACACCTACAGCACTGTGCATCTGTAGTCTGAGGCTACCAAAGCAAATAGCTTATGTTACATAGCTTTTTGGGAAGATTATGTAACGTATACAATACATTAAAAATTATAATGTATTTGAAAGAACGCGATTAGCAAATCGCAAAGGCTGCGATTTAGGACATACATTATATAACACGTTGGATCCAGGGTTTAAAACTGTTGTAAGAATAGTTTTTTTAAACTCATGCCTGTTCCCTATGTGGCAGTCGTTCTCACCAGTCACAAGCACCGTGCTTCTTATTGGGCAGTCATGCTCACTAATCAGAAGTGGCCTGAGATGACAGAGTACACGCCCACAAACAGCAAACGTGAAACCCGAAGAAAATGTTGCTTTCGCGGTGCAGAAAAAATATTGATTCCGCTGCTGAGCTATAAGTGAATTCCCTTCCCATTTCATGGTCTGAGATTGTTGTAGGAAGGTCCTACCATCAATAGAACCAGCGAGCTCCTTTTAAACACCAGCTGCAATATACTTCAGCGTATTATACCATTGGTTTTTGTTAATAGGCAATAGCATTAGTATACCGCTAACCCATCAAAACAACAATGAGACAGTCGGTGACCTCCAAAAAAGCTGTAAAACCCACAATGCAGTCGTGTTTATTTCGTATGTTTTTATGCTTATTAAATTTAAGTGTTTCCAGAGATTAATCCCACAACAGTAATAAAATAAAATTATTGCTTTAACATAAATACTAAAAGAATAGATCACTTTAATCACTATTACAGTTGGGTATAGGCACTCGGTCTCATTTGAAAAACACACAAAAAGAGACACATATAATGTTTAATCATTCGTTTTGTATTTGTCGAAGTAACAAAGCAAAGGAATGAATTTTTAAAATAAAATGCTGGGTTGGCAACTTTGGTCAGCTGCATGGAGTGAGACTTTCTGTTCTCTGCAAACCCTACAGACTAGTTACAAGGTAATAAAACTTGCATACATGTAAATGTGTGTGCAGAACAAACTGCCTTAACGTTTTTGATACAGCCAGTTTTAAGTTCAGAATGGAATATATATTTGTCATAAGATTTCTTGCATGACCGTCTGAAAGGGTTTGCAACCATAAAGAGGTACATTTTTTGTTTCACCTGAATTGATTTGTATATAAAATAACCATATACAGTTGTTAAAAAGTGGAAACTTCAACCAACGTGAAATCACCGAGAAACAACTTCTATTTATTCAACATTTTATAAAATGCATACTACGTTTAAAAATTTTCAGCTTTACGGTTTCAGGACAGAACAGCCACTCTGTTATGAACATTATGGTGTCTTGAGTGTTATTAGTGTTAATAACAGCAGCTAACAACACAATAGCGCAAACAAAATGACTGCATCCACCGAAGTGGTTCTTGCTTGTTCATTGGCGTGGGAAAAGGCAGTTCTAGTGTTGTTATAGGAGGGTAATAAGCATTACCTGCAAGATTGCTATTTTTCTATTTTCTGCAATTGTTTTCATTATTACTTTATTTAACTTGACACATCACATCTTTAAATTCTCATCCTTGTATTAGAATATAGACCAGTTAATACTGATGGTATCACATGCTACGTCATATGTTTTAAAATGACTACACACTGAATAGTGAACTGAAGCTTGACATAAAAAAAATTAAATCGCAAATCAAATTGTAATTGCAATTTCTGTCAGAAAAATTGTGATTCGATATTTTCCCCAAATCGTGCAGCCCTATAATGTATACAATAAAAAGTTATTAGGCCTACATTAAAAATATACCAAAATGTAACAGCAATTTCTTATGCTCTGCAAAAAAACTTACTGTTGTCTTTTTGGTTGCCTAGAATAATACAAATTTGGTTTCCAAACCTTTCTCAGCATTTGTTAAATCATAGTTTTACATAAACATAAACACAATTTTCTTTGGCGGCCTAAGACTTCTTAGACTTCTGTATTGTGGAGAAGCTCTTAATTAGTAAAAGCAAGACAGACTGAAATGATGTTGCTTTTGGTTATTTTAGGGAGACCATTTTCACAGCTACTTTGAGTCACAAAGTAGACTGCAGTACTAGAATCATCTTAGTGTGTTTGCTAGCAAAAGCAGCTCTCGGGCAACCAAATTGACGCATTGTAAAGAAAGCTGCTATGGATAAACTATTGCTCTATCTATCCTTCTTCCAGTCACTTATCCAATGCAGGAACACAAACCACCCGGCAGGGGACACACTGTACAGGCTGCTAGTACATCACTGGGTATATATGTATTATGGGGAGTCAAACCTCAAAGTATATCTGAAGTCTTGTGTGAATGTGTGTGCCCTGTGATCCCATCCAGAATGTTCTCCTGCCCTGTGCCCAGTGCTACCTAGCATAGGTTCCCTGTAAACTTTTGCTAGGTAAGTGGTTAAAAGATGGGTGGACATAATGTGACCTGTGATATCTCCAGGGCAACATTGTTTAAACTGATAGAGTAGATTTAAATTACTTATTGGGATATCAAGGTTTTCTAATAATTAGTGTTTGTGTTTATGCACCGCATAGGATGACTTGGCATTCCGCTACACCACCAGCGAGGTGACTGTCCAGCCCAGCCCCTGCCTCAGCTACCGCATCCCGCGTGACTTTGTGGACCTGTCTACCGGCGAGGACGCCTACAAGCTCATTGACTTCCTCAAACTGGTGAGGAGGACATACCACCCCCCCACCCCCCATTAGGGCTCCCTGTATGTCCTACTGACTTCACATGGGCATCACTCCCCCAGCTGGGGATCTTCAACATTACTGCAGCTTTAGGGTGGCTTCCCTCATCCTCGAGACTTACAGAGTCCATTCTGCTCTTCAAGGGAAGGTCACCAAGCTGTAGGTCAAGTGTCTGACGCCTGGTAAACGAGTGCCAAATGTAAAAGTTCACATTTGGGGGGGGGGGAATCTTTTAACACATTAGTTTTGCTTAACTTTGGTAACTATCTAGCTACACTAGCTGTTTTTCAGAGCAGCATTAAGAACACGTCGTAAAATGCAGTTTATGTTGTTGCTATGCCACCGTGAGTCTCGTCTGTCCTGCAGGCTTAGCTGTGTTTGTGACCTTTGTCTGTTTCCTGTGTTTGTTTCTATACTTTGATAACTGACATTTAATGTGGACAAGAGGTTTTGCCTGGCAAATAAAAGCTAAACACAAGTTAAAGGGAGGACTTAGATGAACCTGATATTATGATGGAACCTATGGTTTGTACTGCTGGAGGAGATGTGGAATCTTTATGATCTCTTAACAGTGCAGTCAATGCTCCATCTCCTGATGACCTGTCTTGCAATATTCTTTACTTTTTGCAGAAGAGAGGGCAGCAGGATGAGGAGTCGGATGAGGATGCGTGAAAGGAGGCAATGGAGAAGGCGGCCGTAGAGTTGGAGGAGCTCTGTGCTCAGTAGTTTAGCTTGGCAGAATGGGGGGAGACTGTGTATAGGAATCCTCATAGACAGACCTGAGGAAAAGATCACCAGCACAGTTGTACACGTGTGTTTATATGGGGGGATGGGGTACATTATACTACTGCCAAAGGGATCCACCATGGCTGCCCTTCGCTTGATTGACTTGCTGAGTGGGATGGGCTTCCTGATTTTCCATGTATCACATGTGAAATTCCAGGTTTTGCTGTGGGCGATAGCAAAGAATACAAGCACATTTGTTGTTTGGTTCTCCTTGATGTTTCTGCCTACGAGGTCCCGGCCTGTTGATTCCTGATGGTTCATGGGTAGACCGTGATGGTTCATTTATTAGCAGGGCAACATGACAGTACAGCAGGGGACAGTAAGGGTGGGCAGAACAGTGTTTATATATAAATGAGATTACCTCCCTTCTGGAATACACCAGAGGAACAAGAAGTTAAGATGGATAAATTTGCTAATTTTATTTAATTCTGGATCACCTGGCAAGCTGGTTTTTCTCACCCAAAATTATAGTCATTTTGCTTTTAATTACCCTCAAACATAGGCAATATTTTTTGGTCATAAAAGTCCCAGTACGCATATTTAAACCCAGTCCTGCTCCTTCAGTATATGTATGTGGTTGCCTTGGACAATAAATCAGAGTTGCTTGAATAGTCCATCCTTTTGTTGTCCCTTTGTAATGCTTCTGGTTGTTTCTGTTTGGAAAGTGATTTGCATTGCTTTAATTTATTGTACATGCTTATTTTGCTGTGTGTTTTAAGCATTTCAGTTTGTGTTTCGTAATCCTTTACGATTCTTTAGGCTTGAATTAGCTGCTGGTTTAATTCATCTTACAATGAAAATCACATTGTCAAGGTTAATGAAGATGCTCATTTGGGTGTTCAGTTGTGTTAGACTGTTGGTAAATCTAGCTGTAATGGAGAAATGATACGAACTGCTTTCGTTTGGCTTCTTAAAATGAAGATAAGTACTGCTGATAATTTTAATTAAGCAATGTTTACACATTAAATTTAATGTTGAACATTCAGAAAGACTAATAAGTATATACATAATTACAAAATGTACTTAATAGTACATAGTAAAGTATGTAAAGTAGTTTTTAAAAACTAAAATGTTTTATTAGCCCATGTAATATTTTAAGATCTAGTAAGTTTTTAAAATTTCATGAATTGCAAACAAAAATTATGTTTCACAAGGCTCATCTTGTAATAGTTTTGAAATTTATTGTTTGTTGTTAATATACATTGTCAATGACATCATTGTAGTATTTAGTTTGGTTTAAGGCAATTTAAAAATTTGTAACATCTATTTTCTTTGATTTCCTCTAGGGGGAGACGGAAACCTAAAATTATCTGTCCACTTTAAAACGGTGCTTATTGCTTAGCAGGAACTGTGACGAGGTTTACTAAACTGGTATATAATAATAACTACTGATAAATCGATGCATAACTGCGCTAACACTAATAAACCTGACAACCTAATTAACATTTTCTGTTGAATTTTGATAAACACACTTCTGATGTGCAGACAGCAATATATTATTTTTTATTTTCTTGTTTTTCTGTTTTTTAATGACAAATCGCAAGTTATACCTTAAATTAACTAACAATTAAAAAGGTAAAATATGTAATTGTTGTATTGGTAATGTTCATCCATCTAGCTTCCAAACACTTATCCTGCTTGGGGTCTTTAACTGTGATAAGAATCAGAATCTTTATTGCCACACGACCAAGTCTGGTGGAAATTTGTGTTGGCATAGCTAGCTACAGTTGGACAAACTACGACAACAGACAATTAACAGTTAGGTATAACATGGACAGAGCATAAGTATATGACACAATATAAACAGAGGCATACATGTGGAGGTTTGTGATTAATATATTTTTCCATGAGTTCTGCGCATGGGTCGCAGGGGTAGCAACTTCAGGAGGGATACCCAGACCTCCCTCTCCCCAGCTACCTCTACCAGCTCTTTGGGGGGGATGCCAAAGCTTTCCCAGGCCAGCTGAGAGATATGACTCCTCCACTGCGTCCTGGGTCTGCCCTGGGGCCTCTTCCCTGTAGGACATACACAGAAAACCTCCCTGGGTACCTGTGCAGGAGGCATCCGTGCCAGGAGTCCAAACCACCTCAACTGGCTCCTTTTGGTATGGAGAAGCAGTGGTTCTACTTTGAGACACTCCCAGATATCCAAACTTCTCACCCTCTCCCTCTCTAAGGGAAAGCCCACACACCCTACGGAGAAACCTCATTTTGGCCACCTGTATTCATGATCTCGTTCTTTTGGTCACAACCCACAGCTCATGACCATAGGTGAGGATAGGAATGAAAATGGAAAATGGCTACAGCGAGGCATCCCCTCATTCCCTCAGCAGATCAAGGCAACATGACCGTGTCATCTGCAAAAAACAGCAACGCAATCCTGAGGCCACCAGTCTGGACACCGTCAAAACCCTGGCTGCACCTAGAAATCCTGTCCATAAATATTATGAACAGGACCGGTGACAAAGGGCAGCCCTGGTGGAGTCCAGCACGTACTGGGAAAACCTCCGACTTTTTACCGGCAATGCAGACCACAGAGCACCTTAGAGAACCCAGTCGTAAGCCTTCTCCAAGTCCACAAAACACGTGTAGACTGGATGAGCAAACTCCCAAGCTACCGCAAGTACCCTCACAAGGGTGTAAAGCTAGCCATTGTTTCACAGCCAGGACGAAAACCGCATTGTTCCTCCTGAATCCGAGATTTGACTATCGATCTCACCCTCCTCTTGTGTACCTTGGAATAGACTTTCTCAGGAAGGCTTAGAAGTGTGATCCCCCTGTAGTTGGAACACACTCTCTGTTCCTTTTTCTTAAATAAGGGGACCACCACCCCTGTCTCGAAGGTGGCGCGCATATATGTATCTGAGGCAGGGTTGAGGAGGTCCTCAAAGTATTCCTTCCACCTCCCAGGTGAGGTCAACAGCACCCCCTCCCCACTGTAAACAGTAGGAACTTGGGGCTGCTTCCCCTTCCTGATATTCTGGATGGTTTGCCAGAACCATTTTGAGGCCAACCAAAAGTGACTTTCCATGGCCTTAATAAACTCCTCCCACGCCCAGGTTTTTGCTTCTGCAACTGCCTGAGCCGCATTCCGTCTTGCTTGCCACTACCTGTCTGCTGCCTCCGGAGACCCCCAGACTAATAATTCCTGGTAGGCCTCCTCCTTCAGCTTGACAGCCCCCCTCACCTCTGGTGTCCACCATCGAATACAAGGGTTACTGTCACAACTGGCACCGACCACCCTGCAGCCACAGCTCTGTACAGCCGCTTCCACAATGGAGGTCCGGAACAATGTCCATTCATGCTCAATGTCCCCATCCTCCCCAGGTATGCAGTTGGAATTCTGCCACAGGTGCGAGTTGAAGATCCGGCAAACAGGAGCCTCTGCCAGACGTTCCCAGCAGACCCTCACTATGCGCTTGGGCCTGCCAGGTCTGACCAGCTTCCTCCCCTGCCACCTGAGCCTCCTCATTACCAGGTAGTGATCAGTTGACAGCTCTGCCCATCTCTTCACCCAAGTGTCCAAGACAGAATCGATCAATGACCTGTAGCCCGAGGTATGTTCGTACCATGTAGACTTATGGACACCATTATGCTCAAACATGGTATTCGTTATGGACAAACCATACATTGCACAGAAGTCCAATAACAGAGCACCACTCGGGTTGTGGGGCCACCACTAGCCCCACCCCAGCCCGGTGTAGCTCACCCGCTGCAACTCCAGAAGAAAAGAGCATCCAGCCCCTCTCTAGGAGATTGGTTCCAGAGCCCACACTATGTGTTGAGATGAGCCCGACTATATTTAGCCGGTATCTCTCAGCCTTACACACAACCTCAGGCTACTTCCCCACCAGAAAGGTGATGCTCCATGTTCCAAGTCAGTTTTTTCAGCCAAAGTCCGGCCACCAGGGGTTCTCCAATGAGCCCCTCCCCCAGGCCTCCAGGGTGGGCCCCCAGTGACCCTAGTCTGGGTGAGGATAATGAGACCTTGCTGCTGGACAAATAGATGGTGATGGATGAATGGATAGATGGATGGATGAATGTATGGTTTTGCACCAGGAATTTGTAGCACTAAATTCCCCATAAAAATTGCATTTTAGTCACCGCCCAAACAAGACTGAATGCCTTTTGGATCGATGCACAGACTTTTCCATATTACCTACCTAGTGATCTTATTTTCAGGTGTAAAGACTCACTGGCACCCTCCATCAGGCATGTATTGAATTAAACAACTGAAATCAATGGTATTTGAACTAAATAATGTGAATAGAAAGCTAAAACTGCAGTAAATTAAAGGTGGGCCAGAGTAATGAAATCCAACCTGGACACTACAAAAATCAACACAGGCCTCCTTGCTTGCTTCTGCAACCCAGGAGTGATGTCAAACCCTGCCCAGCCAATTGATGGAGGGGATGCAACCTTGCTGAGGGGTTGTCTCCCGATCGCCCACCCACGCAGGCATTTAGACTCCCACAGAGGAGATGGCGCAGGAGGTGAGGAGAGAGCCCCATCACACTAAACTTGCGAGAACTGCTGACTCAGTGCCAGACTCTGATGGGAGAGGGAGATGGAGAAAAGAGTAGAAGAGGGAATCACGGATGAGGAGTGGGGGGGAGGGGGTAGAGATAATGAATTTTCTCAAGTCATGCAACTGCAATAGTTTGCAGCTGGAATACTCATGAGTGTCTGAGGTGCAGCTACCCAACTAGAAGACAGGAGGATCTCATGACCGGGCGCAGAGCGTCAGGCTGGTTTCTATGGGAACTGTGCACAAATGGAGGAGCCCTGTGTTAAAGACCAGTGGCTGCAAGTCAAGGTTAGACCCAGCGTGGTTTGAGGTCACGAAGACAAGGGCCCCCTGCCAAAAAGGCTATGGGTGGCGAGGTGGTTAAGGGCATTGATGTGTTGTGTAACTCTTGAGTTATGTATGCGGAAAGATATAGCATTATATAAATCTGCACGAATGGATCAAAAAGCTGTAAGGGGTTTTAATATAGATGTCACTGAAGCAACAAAACAATAGTCCTCCATCAGTCAGTTATGATGCACTGGCAAAGCATCATTTTTTAATTAAAATCTTTCTGATTTGAAAATCCTCACTGGTCTTTGTGTGATTGCTTGTAAAATTATTAATATTGATTTTTTCTTTTTTGTAGATTTTTAGGAATCTATTTATATGTATCCATTGTTTTATGAACTGGATCCTAATCCTGTCCATTATTTTAATCCATAAATTTATTTTCCCAGAACTACTTATCTAATCCAGGGTCACAGTAAGTGTGGTAACTATTTCATGAAGGGTCAAGTCCACCTTTGACAGGATGTTAATCCATCACAATACAGGCACATATAACTGGAGTGATGTCTTTCCACCCAAAAAGTGTGTTTGTGGGAGGAAACATCACCAATGCAGTTCCTAAGGCGTGTGGTTGTGATAATCGCCGCCATGTATAGTGTTAATTTCAGGGGAGATTTACTGAAACTCTGGGGTTAATTGCACATAGTCTAAGAAAAAAGATTAACAACTAGTGAGACCATTAAGAGGGAAAAGGAAGCAGAAAACTGATGTCATTGACATACATGTAATGTGTATTAACAGTTTTTTTTTTAAACTAGTGAAGAATGAGCCTTATGATACATAATTCACAGGAAAGGCTCAGCAATCAGTTACATTTTCAAAAATGACGAACTCCATGTAATCCGTAGCTCTTGTCAGTAATGCTTGCGGTTCAGAAGCAGAATTTGAAATCGGCTCCTAGTATCTGCTGCCTGCAAGAGCTGCATAAAGGTGACATAGGAAGTGATACAGAACGTGCATGTTATGACAGGGGCCACAGCGTCAGCACTTATTCAGAGCTGCGAAATTAATTATAATTATGCTGCAATCACATTAACGCCTGTCCGCTAGTGTGTAGTCGCAGGCATAAATGTAACTGTTCTGTACTGTTCTCAGAAATGTAAATGGGAAGGGAATCCCGCCCAGCGCCCAAAAAAGAGGAAATTCCTTGTTGAGTCTCCACCTGCTTTTCTGGACCCAGACAACTAGAATTTTGACGGCAGCCTTGAGTCTTAGCAGCAAACTAACATTAGGTACCATGTAAAGTGTATTTTACTTTACATGTTAACGTATCATGGGTGTAGAAATGAGAAAAGACAAACTGACTAAAACAAAATCTGAGTAGGTGTGATTGTGTTGTGCCAGGGCACTGCAGAAGAACACAGGCCTACAGTACATCAACAAGTACCTTTTCTATTAGGCCTATATTTATAAATATAAAGTTACATTAATATTAGGATTAAAATCTAATTTGATCCTAATTATTTTTAATACACTAACGCCCT
>JABFEA020000067.1:30386906-30408096 GCA_019775915.2 Cyphomyrus plagiostoma
CTTTGGTCACTGCATTAACAGAGAACATGCCTCAGCTTTGGTCACTGCATTAACAGAGAACATGCCTCAGCTTTGGTCACTGCATTAACAGAGAACATGCCTCAGCTTTGGTAACTGCATTAGCAGAGAACATGCCTCAGCTTTGGTCACTGCATTAGCAGAGAACATGCCTCAGCTTTGGTCACAGTATCCAAGGAGGAAACAACCACTTTTGGCCACCATTCCAGATGAGTACCTGCCACTCGTGGAGCAGAGACAGATCCAAACAGCAGGACGACTTTAGTGCAGATGAGGTGTATTTGAACCGTGCTCCAAGTCTGTCTAGCGTAAATCCGTCGGTCTGTCAGTCCAGCAGGCAGCTGACTGGCCACCCCCACACCGGCACGCTGGGCTCAGCTCTCACCGACGAGGTGACCATTTAACCAGCCCTTTTAATCCACATTTTCTCACATCATCAATCTCTGATCTACCGTGCAACATTTAGAGAAGTGGCAAGGTCTGCTTGCCTTCCAAATCCACCCACACAGACAGTGAGGAATAACTGTGTTCCTCTTTGCTTCAAGAGGGGCTTTCACTCAGTTTCCTCTCATGACGTAAGTTGTGGCGCCACCCCAGTGCATGTATGGTGGTGGTGGTGGTGGGGGGGTTGGGGAGGTGGATTCAGGTAAGTGACATTCCAGTAACACAGGTTGAGGGATCTTTCTGCTGTGGAAGAAAAATCTTGCCAAGCTAACCACCTAGTTCCCTGATAAAAGGACCCAGTTACACACACATAACCACTCAGGGGAAGTAAATACACACAATATCAGGATCCTTATGGGGCCTTTGAATCTTCACAGGTAATTACCATACAAACCCCATTCTTTGGCATGATCATTTATTATGGAATAATGCTGTTCATAGACAATATTTTTCTTTTAGAACTGTTGGCAAGGTTCAGAAGTCTGAACTGGACACTTTTGAATTTAACTCGTGAACACAGCTTGAGTATATAGTGCTGATGGTAACTGAAATGCCAATATTTTGTAGGAATTCACAGCGTAACCAACACTAAGATCAATGATGTCATTTGAAAGACAGGTTCAAAAAGCCTGTGTATTTTTTGAGGTCTCTGAAACATGACCAGAGGTGTATACAGGGCAGGGTCACTGTCGCATTGGCTCCAGCTGAAAACTGATTGGTTCCTAGAGTGCCCTCACTCCTGTCACTCACTGTCTGGTTATGTCTTCCCCCTCGATGGCACGCTTCTCCTTTGTGGGATGTGGCATCGAAATCCATGCCCAGTGGTGTCTCCAACGCCACTTCCTTTCAGACCCCTCAGCCTATGATGTCTTCCCACTCTCCCCCCTCTACGTTTCTCTTCCCCATCCTTCTCTCACTCTGAATCCCGGCTTCTCCCTGCGGGTGTTCGACTCAGCTCCTATCGGCCATGCAAACGTGTGACTGACAGGGCTTCTTTGTGCTTTCTTCAGCTCTGAAGTTGCGATTTCAGGTGTGCAAACCTGCACTTGTAGCATGGATAATCAGATGTAACTGGATAATCAGCGCTGGCATTAGCAGTGACTTCACCAAGCGCAGACCGTTAGCAGTAGCATTACACTTAGCCATAGCTATAACAGTAAACAACAGCAGTAGCCACAGTATTGCAGCCAATACCTGCACTTGGTACATTGCTAACTCTTCTTGTCTTGCTGACAAGAGTAGTAGCGATTTATGCAGTGACAGCAGTACAGGTCTACTCTGCATGCTCTGCTTAATCTTTAAATTGTCCTTATACTGTGTGATTGTGTGTGTATCTCGCGAAGGACCGTCATCCTGTACCGGGTGTCCCCTGCCTTGTATCCTATTCCTCCTGGGAGAGGCTCCAGGCTCATTGTGACCCTGTCCTGGATAAGTGGTTGGGGGATGAATGTATGAATATTAATAGCATTAACAAAGGCACCATAGCATAAGCAACAATATTAGCAGTAATTGCAGCACATTAACAGCAGTATTATGTGCTGAATCTACAAGACGCTGAGTACTGCTGTCTGGATACAATGTTCCCAAACACATTAGGATCATTACCATCCTCACCAGCCCCATTGTTCTGCTGTTTTAGGAGTATAATTGTGATCTATATTATTAAATGCATTTTCAGAAGGATTTTCAGTAGGCTGCAAGAGAAACCTTGTTCTTTGAATCACCTTGAGTCTCTCTGTTAGAGTCCCTCTATTAGTTTCCCAACTTTTACGAGGGAAGACAGATTGGGCAGCACAACCTCTGATGACCAGGCACTCATCCTCATGCAATCCACTGGTACACACCCCTTTGGGACATTTGCACTGTACAACAGGGATCTGCTGTTTGGACTTGTTCCAGACTTGAGTTTCTGTGTTGTTACCAGTCCAATAGTTTGCACTTTTATGAACACACTGAGGAGACTGAGACAATACTGGTAAGAATGTCTGAGACTGTATTATGTAAATGCTTTAGTTGAACATGAACTGAGAGGAAGACCTTACAGCTGTGTGTGTGGGGGGGGGTAATGCAAGGTGCCTCACTTTACGTGGCAGCTTGCATCACCTGTGAGCAGAAATGAAAGGTTAAATGCACAAAGGCTGGATGGAGAGCAGGGTGACCTACATTGTGCTAAATGCATATCATAAGTCCCCACCGGGGTGGTGCCTGTGGTCAGCTCACAGAGCTTGCCTTTTTGGGTTACAGGTGAGAATGAAGGTTTCACACTAGAATATGCGGAAGATCTCGTATCCTGGAAAGGAAGTTGACTTCCACGCCCACTTCTCAACGGTCGTTCATTGCTGAGTAATGCAGAGTCATTAGTTAGCAACAGTGCTCAAGGTGCTTATGGTGTGTAGCAGTCACAAACAGAGCAGCAGTCCCGAAGATTTGGGCCTGGAGGGTTGCAGTGACCATTACTTGGGGCAGGAACTAGACTAGGAACTTGAGTCAAACCTGAAACCACCTTTAAACTTCTGTCTGTCTGCCCCTTACTTTGCGTACATGTGTGTGTGTGTGTGTGGAGTTGGAATGTTCTCCCGGTGTTTGTGAAAGTTTCTTCCAGGTCCTCTCATCCACCCCCCCAATCCAAAGACATGCCGTTAGGGTAATTGGTGTCAGTAAATTGCCCAAAGTGTGTAATATTCTGGTCTGTGCCGTGTGATGGACTGGCTTCCTCCCTGAGGTGTCCCCTGCCTTGTGGTTTCTGGGATAGGCTCCAGGCTCCCTGTAACCCTGTACCCTTTTTATATCCCACAGAGTAGGGAAAGGATGATAAAATGAAACAAAATCCTCCTGATTGTCAATATGTTGAGTGTTTTCGGCTCTGTCATTTCCAGTCCTTTCCATCTGAGCTGTTATTTTCCTGTGACTGCAGAAAGGCACTTGAGAAAAACATAAATGTTTCGCAGACCGCAAACATATCACGCTGATCTCACACAACCCCAGGCTGCCATAGAAGATTCCGGGATCAGATGTGCCTTAATCCGATTTCTGTGGGAGCCAAAGAGCTTCCTCTGTCCTTGCTTATGAAGACATTCAGAGACAGAGGAAGAGAGAAAGAGAGAGAAAAGCAGATTAAATAGCACAGGAAAGAAAGAGGTGGGGTGAAGGGCCCTGAGAGCTTCCATTCCCCTTCCTGTCACTGGGAGGCAGCACCCCTGACCTGCTCCAGCTCTTTTAGTTCTGCCAAGGTGCAAGGAAACAGAAGTCCGCTCTTTGGATGGTGCTTTAAGAACTTTAAGAACAGCCAATTTTAGCATATTGTGAAGGGCCCTGAATGACCCAACAATGTCAAAAAGTAAGACAGTGTAAGACAGTAAGACTTCACATGGTGGACATAGCTATTTAAAACAGACTCATCATTTGCTGGAACTTGTTTTATTGTGGTAAGGTCAGACACGAGACATGGATACAAGCTATCCTGAAATAGAGCATCCCACCCATAATACCAGGCTTTCTAATCAATAGTCCCGAGTCATGATACAGAAGAGAGTAACTGCTGAGAGGATCTGGAAAGAGAAGAGCTGGAGAAGGACTCTGGTGTGAATTGTTTGTAGGGAAATTAAATGATGCTTTATTTGCAATTTGCATGAGTACAGCTATATTGGAATGCTTCTTTTTACATAAAATGTCTTGTTCTCCTTTGAGATATACACACACTTATGTATAAATAGTTGAGAGGGAAGCTTGGGGCTTGAGCACAGGGTGAAGCCATTTATCCAACATCCTTGGAGCAATTGGGGGTTAAAGGCCTTGATCAAGGGCCCAATGCTGGTATTGACCTGCTAGCTCTGGGATTCGAGGTGATGACCTTCTTATCACAAGCACGGAGTACTAGCCTGCTGAGCCACCCCCCAAGGGAAATATGATGGTGGAAGACTAAAACCAAGCAGCAGAGAGAGCAGATGGCAGAGAGTAAACTGAGCTCTGAGTAAAGCTGGCATCTATGTGTATGTAGAACATGGGACTTTGGTTTTAATGAAGCCCAACAGGGTTGCAATACTTAAATATATTATGGAACAATGCAGATCATCCGTGAGAAATACACACTGTGCACTGTGAGCAAGGAAGTGAGCGACTGTGTTAAGCGGGCCTCCACCATCGACCCTCTGCATCCACCTCCCACCATTTCCTGTTTCCAGTTTCACATTATTCTGGCAGTTGTTACCGAATAAGGTTCTGATGGTTAGTTGGGCATTGTCATCAGACTCCTCACTCTCTAATCCTACAAGTTTTTTTTGTTAAATATTTGTATCTACATCATGTTTGTCCTGGGAGATGGTTCTCTAACATGGGGCTAACTTGAAATGATCAGAAGTTGGGGTTAATGGTTAACCCATCTCACAGACAGCGAGCACAGAGCTAAAAAATGACCAGAGCCTGAAATTATTTGGGCCCCGTGCAGCACGGGCCAGCACCGCCTCAGTTCTGGAGCCATCTGTAAAGTACACTGATCAAAAGGCAGTCTGACCCAGTGTGGAGCTGGTCCTCTGATCACTGCCATGTTTGCAATTGTGTGTTTTAAGAAGAGTGAGTGCAAATAACCAATGCAGAATTGTGCGTTCATCCATAAATGTAACCAATTGCAAGGGGGGAGCAGAGTCAGGTGACCGATGCACATGTTCAGCTAACCTGTCCTTATTTTGTTAGAAAGTGTTAATATCTTATCTTCCCTTGTCCTGAGGTCCGTCCTCACGCCTGAGTGTGACCTGACACCCCTTTTCTTTTGTTCATATGCCTTCCTAATCCTATTCCAGCTTTCATTTGCCACCCCCAAGATTTAGTTTGGCCTGTCCTACCCCGATCCTGAAGAAAGTTCCTGTTCCTTTCTTCTCATCCCATGATCCATGACATACCCCCTGCTCTGAGTGCTTTTTTTAAGGTTCACCTTTTTAAGATTTTTAGTATGTTTAAAAACTGCTCTGAAAAGGCCATAATACAGTGAGTCTGGGGAAAGGGCTTCCAGCAGTCCTCCAATGCATATATAAAATATATATAAACACAGGCACTTAACTCTCTGCTGTGTTACGTGTGAGACCTACTTTCCATTGTAGGCTTTACTCTGAAGGGACCTGGCTCAGTTTGAGTGTATAATAATGATGCACAGTTCTAGGGGTGTGTATGTGTGTGTGTGGGGGGCGGGTGTCCTTGAACACAGCTCATGGTCAAGCGATAGCAGGCCACACTCCCAGGATGCCTGTCGCAGGCCTGGATCTAATGCATCAAACAGAGATATGCTTTACTCACAGCTTTGTACAGATCTGCTTCATTCTGTTTTTTTTCTTGTTCTTTTCATTCTGATGAGTCAGGCCTGTGTTTGGACTATGAGGAGACAGACCTATGTTTGGTCTATGAGGAGACAAGCCTGTGTTTGGGCTGTCAGGAGAGAAGCCTGTATTTGGGCCATAAGGAGACAGGCCTGTGTTTGGGCCTTCAGGAGTCAGGCCTGTGTTTGGGCCTTCAGGAGTCAGGCCTGTGTTTGGGCCTTCAGGAGTCAGGCCTGTCTTTGGGCCTTCAGGAGTCAGGCCTGTCTTTGGGCTGTCGGGAGAGAAACCTGTATTTGGGCCATAAGGAGACAGGCCTGTGTTTGGGCCTTCAGGAGTCAGGCCTGTGTTTGGGCCATCAGGAGTCAGGCCTGTGTTTGCTCAATGGACCCCCCGCGACCCAGTAGGACAAGCGGGTTGGAAAATAGATGGATAGAGTCAGGCCTGTGTTTGGGCCTTCAGGAGTCAGGTCTAAATTTGGGCCCTAAAGTCTGTGTTTATACAGTAATGAGACAGACATGTGTCTGTACCCTAATGAGACAGGTATACATTAAAATGTTATTGTTATAAGTAAAATCATAAATCATGGCATACAAATGGCATTATGGTTATTAGAAAAAATACATTTTATATAGCAATTATTACTACTCTAAGTGAATTTGGTTTCACTCATTATGTGTCTTCCATCCCAGGAAGTACAGGGCAGGGGACGCACTGGATGGGATGCCCATCTGTCACAGGGCATACACACTCAGTCACACACTTTGGTCAATTTAGAGGCAATAGTTCAAATAACCGCGTGTTTTTGAACTGCAGGAGGAAAGCCGAGCAAACTCCACTGAGTATGCCTTCTTACAGAGTCTTACATGCAGATTAAGGAAACACCGAATTACAGGGCCAGCAATGTATGAAAACAGTTATGCAGCAGTGGCAGATGGAGGGGAGCAGCGCATAATTACTTTGATTCAGTTGTCTGTGTGTTTATGTGTGTTTGCAGTGTGGGATGTACACATGGGTTGTAAAGTTTTCCCCATGGGCACTCGTGTGGAGTCAGAGAGTTTGCTTGAAGTCAGGGCGGAGGGAGGTGTATTCATACGAGTTGCATATGTCATTTTCAGCATTTTCATGCGGAATGCCCCCCCATTCACCTACGTGCCATGGCCCAGCATCCCAGACCCTAACCCTATCACTCATATTCCCATATGAAGTTGGCCAGCGACTCTGAGGGGCACACTCACATGTCTCACAGCATCAGCAGGAAACGCCTCTAAAAGCAGTCAATATCTGGCTGGCTGGGAGGTATTGCTTTACAGGCAAACCCCTAGTCTGCTACTCTGCCCATACCTATGTTTATGGATCCAGATAACACTGCCACCTGTGATTGATACTGAAATATGACTGACACTGCATCCTGTACTGCAGTCTGATAGACACTGCAGCTTGTGATTAATACTGCAGTCTGATAGACACTGCAGCTTGTGATTAATACTGAAATATGTGCGACTCTGCAGCCTTTAATTAATACTGCAGCCTGTGATTATTTCTGTGTCCTATTTAAACTTGTAAGTCAGATATTTCGAGTTCCCTGTCAGAAATTTCAACTGGAAGTCAAAATTCCTGATTGGAAAGTCGGAGGAACCTCTGCAACCCCAACCACAGAATTAAAGATAGCGGCACCCTTCATTAACAGAAGTGAAAGCTGTAGTTATATTCACACTAATATACAGCGGTTTTGTCTGATTTGTTTCATTAAATATGTCATATAGTAAATGTAAGTGAACAAAGTTGAAGAATTGTTAAACTGGGGTACCTTAAATCCAACAAGTTTAAGCAAGAAATCTTGCTTTTTGAAACAGGTCTCTGGTATTGGTAAATGACTTTTCAAATTGTTATACAGGAGCGTGGCTAACTCAAGTGTGATGTCATTCCCAGCTCCAACTTCCAGCTTTCAAGGTAAATGGAACGCAGCTTAATACTGCAGTCTTACAAACACTGCAGTCTGATGGACAATGCAGGCTGTGCTTGATATTGCAACCTGTGATTAATACTGCAGTCTGTGGGGCGCTGCGGACCTTGATTAATGCTGCAGCTTGTGACTAATACTGCAGTGTGACGGATACTGCAGCCTGTGACTGGTACTGTAGCCTGTGATTGATACTGCAGTATGACAACCTGCGATTAATACTACATTCTGACATGCATTACATCCTGTGATTAATACTGCAGTGTGGTGGATACTGCAGTTTGTGATTAATACTGCAGCCTGTCAGGCCATGCAGTCAGTCATTAATTTTGCAATCTGAGTGACAGTATAGCCTGTGATTGCTACTGCAGTGTGGTGGATACAGCAGCCTGCGATTAATACTGCATGTGATTAATATACTGATCAAATGCTGATAAAAAGTCCCTTCTGTTTGTACCCAGCCAGTAAAGAAAATTGTAAAATGTGATACTTGTCTCCTGTGTAAGGGCCTGTTAGCAACCTTGTGGTTAGCAGAGTCACTGCAGGTGCAACCAACCCCCCAAGCATAAGTACAAAGAGCACGTCTTCCTGTGGGTTCTTCACTGTTATGCTTCACTCCTGTTTGCACGCTTCGCCTCGATGGCAGATCAGGAAACGTACCTGATCTCATGCCATGTACACAGCGCTGAGCCCTGCAACGGGGTGCTATGGAAACAGCAGCAAGGGGGAAGCTCTGTGAATAGGAAGACTTAATAAAGTTTCTTCAGACTTTGTCACTGGCGGCCTGGGGGGGGTCATTGACACAGTGGGGCGATGCTATTAACCAGTGTACTTTTAATAGTATTAATACTTTTAATACTAATCAAAGTAGGGCCTCTTGTACAGGAAAACATCTACGATAGAGTTTATTAAATTTATCTTATCATGCTGTACCGCATCGTTGATTACACCCCTCCCCCATCCACTTTTGAATCATTTCAATTGCCATTATTCTTTCTACTTATGTAGCCAGTTTGAATCGTGGCTCTTGCAGTGAGATCCTTAGGCTGAGCTGCTTATCTAAAGCAATGGGTGATGGCTTGTTTGGTGTGTGGTTATTATTCTGTAAGTAGGCATGTGGTTTCGTGTTCTGCTTCTCAGGCTGAGAGTGGGTTTTTTGTGGCATTGCTTCTGTGCCTCTGAGTTGACCTCCTGAGGCGATGGGGGGTTCACTGGATCTGGAGAGGGGTAAAGCCCGCTGGTGAGGATGGCCTGCATGTTCAGGTGCAGCTATACTGTATAAATGAGTCACAGGATATGTGAGATTACCGCAGTAACACGTGGCCACACAACTGATTGCTACCCGGCGCCGTGAGCGAGGCTGTTTAGGCTTCAATGATGGTGTTTTGAAAACACTGTTTTCTTTCCTGGTGAAGTGACAGCACTGTGCATGTCCGCCTACGGGCCAGAGCGCAGGTCTATTTCTGCTGACGTCACTGAGCCTTACTCACTGTTCCAGCCAACCCACTGCGTCCACATTTTCCACACGCGTCCCCAGCAGCAATGTGTTTGTGACTCTGGGGCAAAATCGACGACCACCATAGCTGCGATCAGGCTTTCTCTAGCTCCCCCATCAGCAACATCAATCTGAAGCAGCAGCGGCAAAGCAGAGTGAGGATGAATTTTATATCAATGAGAAAATGAAGAAAAATACTGGAAGAGATAGGACAGGATGAAGGAGGGAGGTTTGAAGGCTGTCACAGCATTGATGCGACAGCCATTTATATAAGTGGCCCACCATGGTTTTGTCATCTCTGAGCATGTATTTCTGTGTGCGTGTACATGTTTAAAATTCATGCTTCTGACACACAGAAAGTGCCAGGGAGTGTGTCTCAGTAGATGTTATAGACTCTACAGCAGGAGGTGTTGGAGTGGACATATGATGGTCTTGGGGGGCTCTTGGTCTTGGGAGGCGAGTTCATCGATCAGGCAAAGGAGAAGCACTACAGCACATGCAGGAACCCGAGACATAGATCCAGATCACTGCATGGCAGGACAAGTCAGAGAGTCTATGCTTGGAGCCTGTGCCTGAGTGATACTGAAGCCCATGTCTGATTAACACTACAGCCTTTGTTTGTTTGATACTGCAGTCTTTGTTGAGCAATACTGCAGTTGGTGTATAATTGATACTGCAGATAATGTATGAGTAGTACTTCAATTTGTATGGGGCAGTGTGTGGCTCAGCAGGCTAAGCATCTGTGCTTGTGATTGGGAGATTACTGGTTTGGGATTCAACCTCAGCAGAATAGTTACATGTTTGTGGGCCCCTGAGCAAGGCCCCTAACTACCAGCTCAAGGATGCTGCCTTTTGGCTGACCCTGCACTGGAGATTATCACTATTCTGTTCTAATACTCCAGTCTATGTTTAATTACTTCTGCAGACTGTGTCTACAGAAGTACTGCAGTCTTTGTCAGAGTAATACTGCAAATCTCGTCTGATTAGTACTGTAGTCTGTGTTTGTTTAATGCTGCAGGGTACCTGATTATAGCAGTCTGTGTCTGACTAATACTGCAGATTCTGTCTGATAGTACTGCATGCTGTACTGTATGTGATTACTGCCAGCTGCCACTGTCTTTCAAGAAGAATTTTGATATGCCACCAATAGTGTATATTTTTTTCTTAAGACTTAAAACCTGTATTAATAATGTAATTTGCATCATTGACATGATATTTTCTCCCAGTCTTCATTGAATTGACCGGTATGGACGGCAGGGGTCTGATCAGTGCTCACCTGGTTACCCAAAGGGTACATCACCAAATGATTGTGAGGAACAGGGGTAGAATGAGGAAAGCCCGACATGAAGATCCTTCAAGCCGTCTCCACATGCAATGTGTGTGTGTATGTGTGTGTGTGCACGTGTGCCCCACAACAAAGCCCCCTGAAGACAAATTTCTGTGTACCTGTTCAATAACAGCAAGCGGCAGATAGAAAATGAATGACTCGTATTTCACTTCCAGATGCCACTGTCACAAATCACCCCCTTGCTGAGAGGCATGGTGCAGCCCCACTCCCCCCCCCCCTCCCCAGGTCCCATGGAAAGCCCAAGCTGCAGCATCACAGCTTCTGAGGCACAGCACATTGTGACGATCCTCTCCAGCTCTGTCCGCTTTGGGCCAGTTTTGGCCTCACTGGGTGCCTCCAGAAACCAGGTTTATTGACCATCTGAGCACTGCCCGCCATCATGATAAATGGCAATTATTGCTGTATTAGACAAACCTTCCTCAAATCAAACTTTAATTGCCCAGTCATCATCCTTCGCACGGTTGGCTGCCTCCCAGGATATGGGGAGTATATGCGTGAGGCATCATTGTAACACCGTCTTTGCAATTCCCTGGGTAAAGTTAGGCGCGCTAGGGCTTAGTGCATTAGCAGCACGGCACTGAGTGGGGCTTAATCGTTGTAAACCTAAAGTGGGGTCGGTAGATGTCACCAATGGAAAATGGTGGGTTCAGTATTGCCCCAGGAACGCTGTCCACCATTGGATCAATAGAAGGGCCTTGAGAGAGGTGTCTGGGCAGTTGTGTAATGTTCCAACCATGAGCCTTGTTTGCTCTGACTTTTTGTTCCATGTTTTCTTGGCTGGGAGTTAGAGGGTGTCTGTGTGTCATATGAAGACTGACCCCATGCTGCTGGTTTGGGTGAAGTTAGCTCCCTCACCCACTGGTTCCCATCAGCCCCTGCCCCTTGTTTCATCTCTTCTTCCTTTGGTCCTACCGCCCTGACCACCGGCGCCCCAGACTTCCCTATCCCATTTCATCCTGCCCCTGTGATGCATCTTGTTTTTCATTTTGTCAGCTGCTTACAGCACCCTCCCTCGAAGGCTGAAACCTGAGTATGGCAACTTTAATATGACAAATTAACACTTTGTGTACAGCCAAAACACACGGATGCATTGGCCAGTGCTTCTACAGTACCTGATGGAAGGTCTGTTATCTCCCCCTCCTGCTCCAAGGTGTCCTGGGTGATGTGCAAAATGGGATGAGATGTGATTCCCGTGGCCATCCTAGTGTTCATTTACACACTGTGTTTCTCAAGAGTGTGACACAACAGAAACTGAGCAGCAGCATCTAGGGTGTTTTTGTGTCCATGCTGTCCTTTTGAAGACCAGCAGGGATGTCATTAAAACAGGGACATTTTCAATGAGCAGAAGATACCAGTCTGTCACACTGCAGGCCACTCAGCTAGGAAAAACCGGCACTTTTCAGGGATGCCGTGACACTTTAGTCTGATTAGACTATGAAGACCAAAAGCAGAATGGCTATCCATGTCCTGGTAAGAGCCCTTTTTTAGATCTACAGACATGGTATTCAGGCTAAATTACCGCTGCAAGATATCCTGGGGTGTACATGATAGGACATCTACGTGGAAAAATGTGTTCGCTGAGCGGTTAAAGGTAACCATGCTGATAAATAGACAGGCACAGAGCTCCCTGCCAGCCATGGCCCAAATGGACGCACATGTTTTCACCTACTAGCTTTTCGTTTGCCAGATGCTGCCGTTAGCGGTCATCCACCCCGCTGTGCTCAGAGCTGTTCAGTTCCAGGGGTCCGCCGGGCTCTTTGATGCAGCTCTGGTTTGACACATGGAGGGGGAGCCGTTGGGGGGTTGTTTTCTGCCGGCTGACAAAAGAAAGGCAGAGAAGCAGACTGGATCCTGCAGAATGAACTGTGTCTGTGCTGGACTATGTCTCTTTGTCTGTGCTTGGCTGTGTCTGTGTATCTTTGCCTGACTGTGCCTGTGTGTGTTGTGTCTGTGCCTGAGCTTGGAGGGCATTGAAGGACTCATTTCTGTTATGTTCTTTTCTTTTATATTGTAAATCACATCAACAGATGAGAAACTCCTGCACTTTAAATAATGAGAATATTGAAGAATAGAGTGTTACTGTAATAACGCATTTTACTGCATGTTGATTTTAGTGGATGGCTTAATTATTTAAACCAATGAGATATAATTGCGGCATAAAAAGCAACAGACGGTTCATGAGACGTCCTCAGTGTTTTTTTTTTGCCGAACAAACACCTGCACTTACCAGCGTGAATCCTGTGCAATATGCATGGTGACACATTGTCTCCATAATGCATTTCCATAACACATGCTTCCATACTCCTACCATGGCAGTACTGGACTCCTACCCTATATGTTGAGCTTGGGACCTCCTGGGACAGATTCAGGTTCAAAGCTCTGCCCATCAGCATCTCCAAGTCCAAGCTGATTCAAATCTAATAAATAAATATCATAAATGTAGTTAACTGAGTTACTTATTTTTATTGTCTTTGGTTTATAAACTGAGATAAAAAACTACCAATGGGCTCATGTGTCTGCCTTGGAAAGGGATGTCCCCACCAGGGGATGGTAATGAATTGTCCAAACTGCAGGACGATGATGGAATCATCTACACCAATGGATGCTGATGAAATGTCCACAGCAGAAGACAGTATTGTAGCAAACATGGCACAGTTGTGTGGTAAGGCCAGTGTCACCTTAGCCAGAACTCTAGATTGCCACTTGGCATCAGCATTGCAATGGAGGAACAGGAGAGGTCCATATTTTCATTTCTTCCGGGCATCGGGGGGCAGAGTCAAAAGGCTGCCAGTCTTTTCCCAGGCCATTCTGACAATGCAGAGAGTGGGTGGCTGGGGAGGAATTGGCCAGCACCTGAGGCCTGTCTGGATGGTTGCTGCTTCAGGTTCTATGAAGTATATGGTTATCAGTCCCTTCAGTGTAATTACTGTAATGTGCCGAAATAAAGGAAACACCAAATGTTGGGCCACTGTAAGCCACCAGAGTAGCGTCGGGGCTCCTTAGCAAAGATTGTACAGGTTTCTGGAGTGCACCCAGAGGGATGGGGCAGCATTATTCAGGATATCATATCACTTTGCTGTTATGTTAATGGCAGTGGAAAACATGTCCCAGGAGTCTATGCTTAATTGGGTTTGGTGACTGAGTTTTTATATTGATCAAGCTATTCCATGGGCATTGTCTTGTGCCTTTTTATGTATACAAAGGGGATTTCCAGCATGACCTGCCACGACGTTTACCTTCTGTCAGACTGTACTTGATGAATCTAGCTGCTCCCTCCTTACACTGATGATTGAATTTAGCTGTTTAATTTGTCTATTTTGCCATGAACCAGTGGACTAACATCATGGTCACAGTAATGTACTTGCATACACTAGCTGATGATGTCTCCTCTCTCCTCTGCCTTCACCTTAATTAACCACTATTCCTTTTTATTAATGGGATATCAACAAGTTAAGCATCACCAAGGCTCATGTCAAAAAAGTCCCACCACCACTCTTCAGAGAAACAAAATGGTTGAGAAAGCAGTTGGCAAAGCAAAGTAATCTCTGTTGATGGCCCTAGACATGAAGCCTCAGGAATATTAATAGTGTGGAAGCACCTACATTTCAAGTTTTTCTTATCCCCAAAGAACACATAACCCCACCTAACCATTCAGTACTCCTAGATGAACAATAGCCCCACAATGACTGTGTGAACTACACCATGCAGAAGAAAAAGGAACGATGTAGATCAGGGGTGCCAAACTCTAGTCCTGCAGGGCTGGAGCCCTGTGCAGCTTAGTTATTTCCCTGTTCCACTACAAATGACTCAGTTCAAGAGCTGTGTGGTAATTAGCACAAGGAGCTACAAGGAGTTGAATCAGGTGTGTTAAATGAGGGGAAACCAAAAAATGTGTAAGACCCTCCAGGACTGGAGTTTGACACCCCTGAGGTAGACAATATTGGATCAATAATGAGCAGGGTAAATGGACATAGAGCTGTAGTTTCAGGGTAATGCTTGAAATCGCTTTACAATTAGTTGATCATTATGGTAGACTTTAGTAGATTAATATTGCAGAATTCATGACACAGTATGTGTCATTTCAAGGCATGGACAGAAGTGAAGGCAAGCATCGGGACAATGAAAAGG
This sequence comes from Cyphomyrus plagiostoma, assembly GCA_019775915.2. Lineage (NCBI taxonomy): Eukaryota > Metazoa > Chordata > Actinopteri > Osteoglossiformes > Mormyridae > Cyphomyrus > Cyphomyrus plagiostoma. Next base: position 30,401,606 of record JABFEA020000067.1, read on the forward strand.
GGATTTTATTGGGATAAAGCAGGACACAGATGGGGTAGACTCAAAAGGACCATGTGGGGTCAAAACAGGGAGATAAGGAGCAGGCAAAATGAGATGGCACAGTACACAATCAGGAACACAAGCAGGAAAGAACATCAATGCTTGGACTGGGAAGCACAAGACTGGGAGGCACCACCGATAAAGGAGCATACGAGAGGCAGCTGGAGTGAGTCAAACGAGGGCTGAAACAAGAGGTAGGACAAATTGGTAGTGTGGCAGTGAGAGAGTTCTTCTCATGTGCCAGGTGTATATGACCATTCGTAGTATCTCTCTAATTTGCTGAATTAATCAACCAAAACTCTGACGTGTGTCCTGGACTGTCTCATTCTGGCCACAGTCTGCTTAGGTTGCAACCATCTTTTCTTTGGTAGCATGAGTAATCTCATTAGAGCCACACTGAGAAAATAACAAGGGGCAGGAAAGCAGGGTGTGATAGTAAAAAATAAGTTCTTTGGCCAGAATTGGGGCTTATTAAGTAACAAAGTTGTTTTTGTCTGTTAAAGAGTGAATCTCAATACAATGAACATTACAGAAGGACATGACTACGGTCCTGCAGGGATCAGAACTAACACTCCATTTACTTGGGATGGCCTCAGTATAGCATGGAAATGTAGAATTTCAACAGCAAGCTCTAGGGTCTTTGTAAATGCATGGTCTTGGTATGGCTGGATAATGGTGCCAGGCTTGAGTTCATTTAATGGCTGAAGGGTTTGAGTGACCCAAACAGTCTCGGCCATTCAATCTGACAGCATGGGTGGCTTTGGATTTATTCATTTTATTAAAATTGCTCATCATCTTTGCGGGATTTAATCTACAAAGCAGGTCTGTTCGGCTGTATCCGGGGGGGAGGGGGGGATATTGCAGCCAGGACTCCAGAGCCCTGCTCCAGCATTTTTCAAGGACAAATGATATTGAGGAGATTAAAGGGACATGTTTTACCTGCCTGCTCATAGAAAGCCTCCACTTGGGGGGAACAGACTAGCTTTCAAAGGTCGTCTAAGGATCTCTCTGTTATGAAGCAGCCAGTACCTGGGTGGGTGGTCCGGGGCCCATCGGCAAGGTGATTGGCTGTGAAAGGAGGCGGCAGTCATGTGGAGTGGCAGCTCAAGCTCTTAATCAGCCAGAGAAGAGACAGGACCTGGACCAGTTTCCCGAAAGTTCCCGTCTCCTTCATAAGCAATGTTCAGTCAAATGCACCATTCTTTAGCAATTAATACAGTATGAAAAGTATGATCTGCACACTTACCCTTCAGAATGCGCATAGAAAAGGGTTTGTGCCATGTTATTGCCAAATACTTTCAGATGCCAGTGGCAAACGATGAATTTTGCCAAGAGAAATTCATTTTTTAAGAAGAGAATGTCCTCTTTCATCTTATCAATAGCATACTGGTGCTTGATTGTTTTTGAAGAGGAACAAATTATTTGAATGATCTTATGTAAATGCAGTGTGGTTCTTTGAGGGGTCCAATCAAATATTTAATGTTTTTGAAGGAAGCTCATTTTAAGCTCAGTTCTTTTCAGTAAGTAATTAACTTTAAAACATTTTTTTAATATTTCAAAGCACAGCATTTCTTTACAAAACTTAAACATAACTTCTGCATTAAATAACTTTTATGAAGTTCCAGAGGAGTCACGTCACAATGGGGTTGTTGGAGCTCAGTAAACATTTTGCCAAAATCAGATTAGACACCCCGAAATGAACCAGTCTTTGTTTCCAATAATCCCTGCATCCATCAGACTGTTCCCCACAGCGGGTGACTGGGGGTACTTGGGGCCACTGTTGAAATGGAAGGTTATGGGACGAGAAGGCGCAGATGTCAGTGCTGGATGGGGAGGGCAGCTGGACCAGAACAAGGTTCACTAAAAAACAGCTAAATGGATCACAAAACCTGGATTGTGAACACAAAGGAATAACCAGATGTAACTAGACTGGGTCCTAAACAGCCTCTCTGTTTGGTTTATGTAAGAGTAAGGGATGCCTAGTGTCAGTTCCAACGAACACAGGTGGAGTATCATGGAATGGTTATTCTGGAAGCTTTAGCATCGCTGTGCTGATCACATGATGGATCATAGCACAAGGACCTGGAAAAGATGCCTGAGGTTTCTGATGGTTTCAGTATTCACCCCCTGCTCAGAAACAAGCTTGAAACACAGACGATGTGGGCTAATGGCTCCGTTTATCATCCCACCCATGATCTCTGACACGGGGCTGAATGACTGCTTTAATCACCTCCCACTCTCTCTGCCTCTCTCTCTCTCTCTGAGTCTCCCTGCGATCTGTCGCTTCTCACTTTCCTGCTCTAATTAAAATTCAAATTCAAATTCAAGAATGACTTTGTTAGCAGGACAAGAGCTGGTTATAGTGTCGCCAAATCATAATAAATTAATTCATTAAAACACTAACGAGCATAAAGAACATAAATAAAGAACAAGGGAACAATGGAAAAATAACATTTCTCCTGCACATTTTATCCCTCCCCCACCTGACTCTCCCCTAATCAGTCCTGCTTGTTTATGTCACACTCTCTCCTTCAGTTTTTAACAGGAAAACACACATTGTACTTCTAATATCCCCTATCAGGAGCTGTGGGAGATGGGGGAGTCTCTGAATGAGAGCCAGATGGAATTCATTTTGTATGGGGGTGTGGGGAGATTTGTAAGTCTCTATGATTGCATTTGGACATGTAGATACCCCTGATGGTGATGTATTTGGGGTCATGTTTTGTATAATGTATATTTGGAGTTGGAGGTTGTCATGTATTTTGGGTCTGCATTGTTCATGGTATCTGTTTGTATTTGGGCCTGTAAGCCTCCCTGGTGTTTTTGGTGTGTAGGTCTATCAGTTGTGTTTGAGGCCTGAGATTCTGTATGTTGTTTGTGTTTGGGGTTACAGGTCTGGTTGTTGTTGTTTGTGGGTTCTGGAGTTCTGTAATGTATTTGCTGCTGCAGTTCAATCTATTGTAGTTGTGAATTCTCCATCCATGTATCTTTGGTGTGTGATGCAGCAGAACTGTGTCACTTTAACAATCTGTGTCTTTCAGACACAGCCCCAGCAGACAGAGCAGTGCATGTATCTCCTCTGACTAATTGTAGGTAGAGGGAACAACATTTCCTATCAGTCATAGTGGTCGACTGCTGTCACCCCTATTAATTTTATTTCACTCAAATGTTGGCCCCTTCTTCTCTCTGCTCTTGGTGTGTCTGCTTCAATGACATCAGGAAGAAAGCCCAACTCCATAGTCTAAAGGCAGTGTGGCAGTGAGAGAGTCCTTCTCATGTGCCAGGTGTATATGACCATTCATAGTATCTCTCTAATTTGCTGAAGTAATCAACCAAAACTCTGACGTGTGACCTGGACGTTAGTTCTGTCTCAGCCTGGCCACAGTCTTCTCAGGTTGCAACAATCTTTTCTTTGGTAGCATGAGGCCTGACATCATTAATGCTGTTTACCACGGTTACCAGCAAGTGCAGGCAGAGAACGCCGGAGAGAGGCTTGATTGTTTATTTTGTTTGTCTGTGGTTCACAAAAAATCCTACCAAATCCTGGGATGAGTGGGGAAGATAGTGCTGATTAGTTTTTACATGTCTTGTCACACTAAATTTCTGGGTCAAAGACCTTGTTTTCTATATGCTGACAGTGTATTTCATTGTCATTTCAATTTCTCGTCACATACAAGGCTGGACTTATGCATCACCTGACTTACACAATGGTTTTTTATCTAGTTTTTTGTCACATTTATGCTATGTACTTCTTGTATGCATCACTATACAGAGGTAGTAAAAGCAAAAAGAAGTAAAAGCAGACTAGATTAAGATTATACCACTGGGTGTAGGAATGGAATTAGGGATAACTCAAACTCTGTACCCTAAAGGGAGGAACATTTTGATCAGTGCCTTACCCAGGATGCTAGCTGCTGTCTGTAGCACAGTGTCTGTAGCGCTTCCAACCCAGAGTGGGAGTTGCTATGGTGGTCTCCCACGCCATACTAGAGGCCCGCCTGACTGCGTGTGTATATGTGTCTGCGTGTGCTTCTCTGTACATGCGTGTTCTCTGCCTCGCCATCTTCTCTGCGCCATCAGCCTCACAAGGTCCCTTTACAGCAGCACAGGGCCCCCTGCGTACTTTGTTTAATCATTCCTCTTGCTGCAAAATGGATAAAGGGCATATATTTCTATTATTTGAATCCCCGGGCAAAGAAAGACAAATAAAATGAGCCCGAGTGAAGATTCCCCCCAACACTCCCACCCCGACCTCCCACGAAAGCTTTTTCCACGGAGCTCACAGTGACTCAAAGCAGGGGCTTTTCATTCGCTGCATTCGCTCTCTCATTTCTCTGGCTCCACATATCGCCTGTTGCTTTCTGTCCCAGAGACTCCAACCCGCCCCTCCCCCCATGGCAGGGTTTTCCCCTGATGCAGTTCTCCTGTCATGCACACAGTCCAGCAAACCCATTGGCCGCTGTGTCTCAGTGCTGCAGTACCTGCCATGTGATTGGCCTCAGTGTAGGGTCACCACAAAGGCGAAAACAAGTGTCACCTTCTTTTACAGCTGCTTACTTGGGGTGTAAACAAATTAGAGTCTTAATTAATCCTGTGTGATTTTTTTTAATTCAAATCATTTAAGTAGCTTCCCCAAAAGCTGAGTCTGATCCAAACCTAAAGCCTTCCAGTTCCTCTGCCACATTCCCCATTAGGTGCCATTGGATTGGCCGACAGGCTTCATTGCTGTTTAAGTAAGCCGTTCAGGTTGTCTTGGTGCATGAGGCTTTTCCCATGCAATTATCCACGTTGTAGCACGAGAGACAATCAAGCATTAGCCAACAGAAGGAATAGTTATAATAATGCAGTTAACACGAGGAGCAAACAGAAAGCCAGGGTTTTTTTATCTACAGTGAAGAGGTGCATATAGTCAAACACCATGAATACATTGTTATAAAAATGTGCCACATCTTTAAGCACGGGCGAGGGCTTGGTCTGAGATCAGCTGATCAACACTTTCATTCATTTCAGCACCTAAAAAACACTAATCCTAATACTGTGACAACTCTTTTCAAGCTCCCACTTGGAAAAACTACCAAAAGCCAAATCAGCTACCTTTTGTTGTCATTGTTTTGTAAAGCCTCTGTAATTTAACCCAATGTCCTCATTCTTTTACTTCCACTCCTTGTCACATGACCCCATCCAGTATCCCACATGGAGTGAGTCTTTTGTGGTAATTTATATGGAAAAGATTAAAAAACAAAATAATCTAAAATTAGGAAAAACTAGAAAGAATAACAGCCCCATCCATCCATAACTGTTTATTGAACAAAAGGGATACAGAATGTATAAATAATAAATCGAACTATGTAATTATTATGAATGAGGTGTATTGAAATGGGATTGATACATCAGGGTCAGGTGATCCAGCATGTGGAACAGAGACAGACCTGGAGAAAAAAGATGAACCAAGGTGATGTAGTCAACACCTAGGGAGGGACACATGGGGAAGTCAAGAGTTAATAGATGGGGAAGAGCCAGTCACATGTGATGATAGAGTGACTTCATTGACTGCTTGGCTAACAAACCGCTGTTGGTTTAAGGTCTATCCTCTGCTCAGCTCTGCTAATTATAGCAGAAAATAAAAAATTAATATGGGTTTCATGTGAGACATAAAAATAGAGTTTATTTAAATCCTATATATTAGTAGATAGATTGTCTCGTAAATTCTTACAGTAGGATAACCGGCATCATATAGACAAAGTAATGGGGTAAGAGTTTATGTAAGAAAAAGATCACTGAAGACACATTAGAGTGAGTGTCCTTTAGGCATTAAAGGTGACAAGCAGTTTATTATAAACTCTAAATTTGATGGGTAATCAGTGTAGAGAGCCAAGTACAGGACTAATATGTTCACACATTTTAGTTCTGGTGAGAGCTCTTGAGTTGAAGGTGGCATTAATGAAGTTAAATGATATAGTGTTACAGGAATGTTGTTTTGAGGCAATAAGTGCTTGGACATTTTACCGCATTGTTTATAGATGGCATTTTTCTGACCTTGGTTGTAAGAAAGACACTCAGGATATATTTCCAATGTAAGAGCCAAATGTTCATTCCTTAAGTATAGCACAAAGCCACCTGTTGATCTAGAAATTAGCATCTTAAAGTCTGAGAATGTACGTTTGAGTGACTGAGTGGCTGTTAAAAGTAATTTAGATTCCGTAGTTATACAGATTTTCAAAGGGGTTACGTATTTCACTGACCCTTTTCATCAGCTTGGCTTTGATAGTTAAGCTCATGTTTATAATTGATATATACAGGCCCAATACAGAGCCCTAGGGAACTCCATATTGATATCTGAGTATTTCAGTGTTTTATAATTGACTTATAGCAGCTAGTAGGGTGACCACCTGCTAATAAGCCCAAGGGGGGACAAGGGGTATGTTTCTGAGGGACAATGTGGGACACTGCCT
>JABFEA020000067.1:30412565-30448798 GCA_019775915.2 Cyphomyrus plagiostoma
AAATGTGTGGGTCTAGGTAAAAAATGTCATTTTCCTGAAAACTATCATAATGGATTTATGCCATTTTGGAAAAGAGCCCTTCATATTTTTTTTTGCATTTAAACACAATGAACAGGATAAAACAAGAAGAGCATTTTTTCTTAATGGCGTACAAAATGATAAAGATCTTATCCTAACATTACCCCGGTCTTGACCCGATCGTCCGCTCCTTCCGCGTGCCACGCCCCCTCGTTAACCTCGTGCGGTATCCCCATGTGATCAGCTGTTTCTGGTTGTTGTCATTAGTCCTCTGTATTAAGTCCACGTTTCCGTTTGTTTCTCCAGTCCGGTCATTGGGTGCGTTCGACTTGCTTACAGCACTGGCTTAAAGCAACGCATTCCGATCCTGACACAATGCATTACGGTTAGATGCATTGTGACCTCACACCTCGCTGCAGAAACTGGAACCGCACCCATGACGGCAGACCTTTGCCCTTATTGGCAGAAGAATTTAGTTACATGCAGGCAGGTCTCGCGAAAATCATGTAAAGCAGTGAGAACTGGTTTTCAGTTAATGTACCTGGTAAAATAAAGTTTAAATAAATGACATAAATGCTCTAAAAGTACATGTAAGTTAGTGGTTTATTTGTTGTTAGTTACTGTAATGTTGCACTGCTTTATTTGGTTAATCGTCCAGTCTGTGAAGAAGGCATTCAAGTAAGAATTGCATTGTAGTATGACTCATTTCCTGGTGCGTGCAATTTATATTAGGTCAGGTTCACAGTTCAGCATTCTGATATTCAGATTGAGTTCTAGGTCAAACTGGTTTGTTCGACTTTCAAGAAATTCGAGTTCTAGTGAGTTCGAGACCCGAAGTACCACTGTATATTTCAAGAGAACCACAGAGAGTGAAAAAATTGTAAGAGAAAGAGGATTGGAGATTAGCCGGAGAACACTGTAAACTGAATTTAAGAAAACACTTCTTTACACAGTGTGTAGTTAGAGTATGGTATAGTCTTCCTGCTAGTGTAGTGCAAGCTAAAACCTTGGGTTTCTTTAAATCGGAGCTAGATAAGATTTTAACAACTCTGAACTATTAGTTAACTTCTCCCCAAACAAACTTGATCGGCCGAATGGCCTCCTTTCATTTGTAAATTTCTTATGTTCTTATGTCTGGCCTTTAGTCTTAGCAATGGTAACTTTTGAACTAACAACTGGCTTAAGGTCTTAGCAGTGGACAATTTTTGAATTAACGATGATGGCTTGGGTCGTATGCAGGCTAAATTTTAATAGTTGTTCTAGTAATAGATTTATTTTTGATTCAAAAAATGAGTATGTCTTTAGGGACAAACACGTAAGCCAAGTCTGTAGCAACCGGGGAAATACGGGTTGGGTGGTACTTTGCCTGTACATCCATGCCTTTAAACATGTACAATATATATGGCTTGTCACGCATTAACTGTTACATATTCTGCTTGTAGTATGGTAATATCGACTGCCCCTCATACTTCCTGGAGGTTTTTTATGTTCATTTGAAATGGTGTCTATTGACTAATGTTGATCTGTAATTTATGTCTGACAGTTCAGTCCAGTGCAGGTGGGTTAGCAGGGGGGAGTACAGTTAGGGTGTTGTATTTTGACAGCTGGTCTATATCTGAAAAACATTCAACTTGAAAAAAATACCCTGTAATTATTTTGGTAAGAGATTGGGTTAGTAGTGTGTGCAACAGAGAGCGAGTGTGTGTCACCGATGTTCCACACCCCCCCATCTGTACTCTCAGATATGATGGACTCTCCCAGGACCGTACTCCATACTGGATCTTGAATGAAAGTGATGGGAAATGGCACTGGCTGTAGCCGGGTTTGTTTGGATTAAGTTCTACATAACGTGATACTGCCCATATCTCACCTGTGGGTGGCGCTGCAAATGAAATGTTAATCCGTGATCTGTTATGTTGACTGATTTACCTGAACCTTCCACACATCGCCACTCATCGACATTTGTGCACCTTGCATGTTGCCCGCATGGGTTTTATCACCAGCTGTGCCAGTCAGGCGTAATCCTTCATTTTTTGAAGGGTATAATGGCAGATTAGGATCTGAAACATTGTTTCCTTTCATCTGCTATTCCCATGGGTCATTACAAAGATAGGGCTGTAAAATTGGAATGGAAACACCTTCCCCAGGAATATGGGAAATGAGTTCAGCACTGCCCCCTGGGTTTTCCGGGTTTCTGGGAATTAAAAATAAGGAGAGTTTTGTTTGTTTCACAATTTACATGTTAATGTGAAGTTAAGTGAACAACAAAGCTAAACAGGAGAGGAGCCATCAGCAGCAATCCTTCTATCTGGCACTCTATGGGGGAGTTGCTAGTTTAATCAATAAATGGAGAATATGCTCTATGGCCAAACCGTAAAAGAAAGCAATTCTGTATCTGTTCCTTGCCTTTTTGTATTATCCTGGATTTTCAAAGACCACTGCTAATGGAATGGAAAAAGAATCAGCTGCAGTATAAATGAGGCCTTTATTTGTCTAGTTGACTGAAGTGTTGGCCAGTTTGAATTGATATACTGCAGATACTTATCCTTAGCTGTCCCCTCTTGTTTCTCATTCCCTTACTTTTGATCCCCTTCTCCACCTTCTTTTACAAGATCACTTTGAACAAATCAGTTCACTTTACAAGCCCAAAAACGATATCTTACTGCCCAAGCACCCCTGAATTAGAACAGAGGAGTGTAGTGTATAAGCCTGCTAATGATGATGTTAGTGAAGACATTAGTGATCCTGCAAAATAGAAACACAAATAAAAGATAGCCCTTTAGTTATAACGGTGGCCTTTTATCAGCAATTACACCATGTTAATCAGTAACGGACATGCCTGAAGCCAGAAGACCCACTCAGCAAACAGAACATTCTTGAGTTATACCATCTATAAATGATTCTTGATGGTACCTGATACTCACAAAGGTAAATATGGACAAAACTGAATGGGATCAAAACAATTTTAAGAACATAAGAAATTTACAAACAAGAGGAGGCTATTCGGCCCATCAAGTTTGTTTGGGAAGAACTGAACTAATAGCTCAGAGTTGTTAAAATCTTATCTAGTTCTGATTTAAGGAAACCCAAGGTTTTATCTTGCACTACACTAGCAGGAAGACTATTCCATACTCTAACTACACACTGTGTAAAGAAGTGTTTTCTTAAATTCAGTTTACAATGCTCTCCCGCTAATTTCCAGTCCTCTTTGTTTTACAATTTTTTCACTCTCTGTGATTCTCTTGAAATATACAGGGATATAAGTATTCTGCGTGCTCTGCAGATTTGCCCTTCCCACCTCCTCCCTCTTACCCTTCATGCCCCCCACCCCACCTTGTGCTGTGACCTTGACCCTCGTACTCCCTCTATTTCAGCGGGGCCTTCTCTGAGGTCGTCCTGGCTCAGGTAAAGGCCACGGGGAAGATGTTTGCTGTCAAGTGTATCCCGAAGAAGGCACTGAAGGGCAAGGAGAGCAGCATAGAGAATGAGATTGCTGTGCTTCGCAAGTAAGTGCCCGCGCCCCCCCAACCATGCCCACCACAGCTTTCCATGGGAACTGCCATGGTTGCGGATAGAGGGCCACACATACATCTGAAGGGACCCAGCATGAAGACACACAACACACTTGCCTGACTCTTACTGATATGTCAGAACAAATAGCATCTTTCATCTAATATGTACCTATAATGTGTATGTAAAACATATACCAGTATCCATCCATCCATTTTTCTGTAACTGTATTTCCTATTCAGAGTCGTGGTGGGTCCTATACTGGATGTACAGGCACAAGGCAGGTAACAACCAGGGTGGGACACCAGCCCATTGCAGGGTAAACTCACACACCATTCACACACACATGCACACCTATGGGCAATTTTATTCCAATTAGCCTTGTCATCGGGGCTTTGGGGGGGACACTGGAGTAACTGGCGGAAATCCCATAATGACATGGGGTAAAGATGCAAACTCCACACCCATGAAGTCAGGGCGGATAGGCTAGCCATTGATTTGCCATAGACTTTATTTTATGTCAATTTTATCTTCAAGAAAATGTAAGCTAGAAAGTACAGATTCACAACCTTTTTCCCCCGTCACCTTTACCCTTTCTGGGCCACTCACTGGCAGCTCTGTGGTTTCCTGAGACCCTCAGAGTGTGCTGTTTATTCCTCCCCAGGCAAGTAAGGGATGTGGAATTCCAATTCCTCCCCTTTCCCGGAGGTTGGATACTCCAGCTGAACTTCATGGGGGGGGGGGGGGGGGCAACCCGCATGAACCACCCCCCCCCCCCCCCCCCCCCCCGCCCCGCCCGCCCCCCCCCCCCACCCAGCATGAACCTCACACGCCTGCTTACACAACAGACCGCAGAGGCTCTGCAGAAAAAAATGCTTCTTCTGTGGGCACTTCCGAGCCCACTGCTCTCATACTTATGCTAACCGGTAATGAGTATCCGGCTTGAAAGCTGTGTCCATGGAGAGACATTACAAAATTACAGCACAGTCTCCAACCACCCCCACACAGCTTAGGAAACTTTGTTTGCTGTTTGGCAATTCTGATATGAAAACTAAAGAGAATGAATTAAATAAAAAGAGTGGTGAGAGGAGATGATCTGTCAGTACATTATAAACCGATGCACCTCTCAGTCTGAGCGTAAAGCCAAAACAGACAGAGCCATGAACCAGGCCAGAGTTTTTGTTGTTTGATCCATTCATCCATCCATTCATTCTTCTATTCATCCAACTTTCAGTCATTTGTCATAGGGAGCCTGAAGCCTGTCACAGGAATCACATTGCTCCAGGCAGGGGATACCTTAGGCATGATGTTTGTATATCTTCGGACACACAAACACACACACACACACACACACACACAGTTATGAAAACCTTAATCCCTACATAGCCCTACCCTTAACCGTAAGTAACCAAACAAAATGCAAGACTGTCAGGTTTTACCCTGACAATAAATACAACCCGCCTTCCACACAAACACACAGACTGTGGGCAATTTGGGGATGACAGTTTGCCATACTACATTTTTTTGCAATGTGAGAATAAACCGGAGTACCTAGAGGAATTTCACATAATATGTAGGGAACGTGTCCTTTGCCACTTCTTGTATTGTGAACTGTAAAGCATTTTTACTTGTCATGGTGAAGCTGTGGACAGGGCTTTTTGCTTTCAGAAGTTCAGTTCCCAGACAGGAAGGGCTTACCTGTCATCGGATAAGGCCACCATAGCCTTCCCTCCTTCCCTGTGTGGCCTCTGGCTCAGGATGAGTTGATTCCGCTGAGCTTCTCATGGCAGCTCCCCGACAGCAGGCAACATGCTATCCAGTCTGAGCAGAGAGCTCGTATTTACTGTGGTCACATGCAGCGTCATGTTAATGCAAGACATCTGATGTTTTAATGAGTTACCCCTAATGACTTGTTTCAGTGTGCAAATACATCGGGATGAATAACTACCAAATGTCATGGGACATGCACAGTTATGAATGAAACATCTTTATTCTATTAATTAACAGCATGATGACCTGCCTGTTAATTATGACTTCAATCCATCACGCACGGTTTGCATACGTTTATGTTAAAAAGCTGGTGTAGTGCATGAGAGATTTGATTAATATTATAAAGCTGGTGGTATTTTGTTCTACATCATGGAGGATGTGACTGATGTTAAGAAGATGGTGGGTCTGTGTTACACTCCATGGAGGATTTGATTGACGTTAGAAAGCTAAAGATGTTATGTTACACATTGTGCAGGACTTGACTTATCCTCTTGTTAGGTAATGAGGATTAGCAATAGTTTAGTCAATTTCAGAAATGTTCTGCCAAGTTGACTGTTGTTCTCTGCAAGTTAGCATGTTGTCATATTTTAATGTCACATCCATTATCCTGCAGTTAGGTGGGGCCCCGATTACTAGAAAGGTGTTTTGGTAGATTTCACAGACTTAGGAACATTACTTAATGATTGTCTTCTTGCTTTCATATTTGTAATGATTAAGGCAGGACACTTATGCTGAAGCACATTACAGAACCAACCCACAGTGAACTTGTGATGGATGTGACAAGTATGAGAGAATAGATGTTTGGAGTCCAAGTGAGTCTCAATTTCTACAGAGATGCTCTCATCCATGTGTGAGACACATCCCAGGCTGCACCTGTAAGGAGTTAGCTTTAGTCAGCCTGGGTGTTATGGCACTTCAGGCAGGACGTTAAAACACTCACCCATTTACGCTTTTTGTCATGCATGGGTAGAGAATAAAAATGCTGAAAGTGGAATGGAGAGCACTAACCAGGAGGAAGACCCCACTTTGAAGAGGCCTCCTCTAACTGCCTGTCTCCCATCATCCTGCTTGTTTCCATTTCTGAGATTTGCTGAAACACGGCAGAATATTAATGGATCAGTACACTCCTTGATTGTGGTTGTGGCATCCAGTTTCTTTTCCCATACATTTTCTTACTGACTGTAGTATACTGGGGGGCAGTGTGTGGTCAGTGTGTCTGTAATCGGCAGGCCGCTGGTTCCACCCCGCTGCAGCACATTGGCAGGTTCTTGAGCAAGGCGCTGCAACAGTTGGCTGCCTTTCGTAGCTGGTTTATTCTCACCTACAGAGAGAAAGTTCTGGGAGGCGCAAAAAAAATTTCCCCATGGGAATCAATAAAGTATTGATTGTTATTATTATATAACAAGACACATTTTGATGTAGACTGTAGGTGTTGTGCTAGCATCATACAAGGGTATACAACCATATGCATGTATACTGAACATATAGGAAATGTATACTCATGTTTGCCAGCTTGTCATGTACGCCATTTAACCGGAGTTGTATCTCAATGATCCTCACAGTCACCTACAACCTAGGAATTACTTTTAGATTTTGCCTGGTGCCCCTTAGAGTCTAGTGGCCTAGTAGCAGAGGTGGACATTTCAGGTCCAGAAAGTAAAAATCCAAACCAGGATTTTATTTCAACCAACCAGTTGAGTACAATGTGATTGTGACTCTTTATAGTCATCTGGTTGGTTGAAACAAAATGCTGGTTTGGATTTTTACTTTCTGGACCTGAAATGTCCGCCTCTGCCTAGTAGCTATAACTGAAGATATAATTGTTGTTTCATTACTCATCAATGTACCACTGCCTAAGGACTGCACAATGATTTACTTACATATATGGGTAAACTTTTGAGTTGTACAGTGATTGGTCCTCGACTACAGAATCACTATTTAAATATGCCCAGGTTGGATGACACAATACACTATAGTAAGCTCTGTGTTCTGTAGTAAACATTAATTTTATATTTCTAGGGTCTTTCCAGCATAAAGGTTTTTGTTGGATTTTTCAGGCAGTGTTATATCATATTATATATTCAAAGCAAATGTAAGCTGTCTGTCACATCTGTGTTTTAATAGTGCATCTCTGAACTCATTATGTTATGTGGACTTTCACAGTCGATGGAATTTGTGACTTTGAAATGGCATTGAAGTGTTTAATTATAGTTCCTTGGCTTTTTCTTTTGTGCTGTATTCATATTTATGAAGGAAGACCTGGCTACTGGAGTGAGAATATTCTGGAGGAGTTCACACTCTGGGAGTCAAAAGCTTTATGATGACAAAAACATTACACTTTTGTGTGAGTCCTAGTAACCTGTAAGAAAATTGTTGTCACATAAAACCTTACAGACATATAAAAATTACATAATTTAAAGCTGGTATTCATTGGATATCATCTTCTGTTTTCATGCTCTGGGCAGTCAAGCCCTGTTTTCAGCAAGCTCCCTGGAACATTTATATGGGATCGTGGACTGTTGGTCTTGTGATTCCTAACAGCAGAGTGACTGACAGTCTTTTACTGCTTGTCCAATGACCCAATAAGTGTTAACTTCAGCTGGGAGCCGGACCATTCCTGTTGATAGACAGTTTGTCAGAGCTAGCTTATCCCTTGCTAACACAAGCCTTTCTCAGTGGCTTACAGACTGCGGTAGCAAAGGTTTTCCTCTTGTGTGTGATTCATATGACCCTCAAGCAAAGGATGATACACGTCACTTCCTTGTATCTGGTTAAACAGATAAACACACCACAGTGGTGCTCTGATTGTGTCTGTTTGTGAGGGCAACGCTAGCCAAAACCACCCAGAAAGTATTTAGCATTAGCCTTTTTGTTGTGTGTGTGGTTATTACTCAGAGTGCTGAGTATGAGAAACAGACTTTGGGGCAGACAATGGGGGGTGTGGGGGGTGGGTAGGACAGGCCACAGCAGCAGCATTAGCACATAGCGTTTAAGCAGAACACCTGTGTGGTGCTTGGAACACCAGCCTCCAGCAGCAACCAACAGCTCAGGTACACCAACATTATGGGCCGATACATGTTTTATCCTGGGATACCCCCAATAGGGACTGGGGGACAGCCTTGGCACTGAGAGCTCCATTGTTCAAAGAAGTAAGGATAAAATATTAAGATGTTTAACAGAGGAGTAAAAAATTACTATTGTCATGATCTCCTACCTCCTCTCTCTTGTTTTGTCTGTGCCTTGCACTCCTGTGTACCTCCTCCTCTTCTCTCCACTATCATTACCAGAGTGTAAATGTGAAGTCGTGCCTCCTGCAGTGCCAACCCCCCCCCCCAGCCATGGTGGGTGGCTGCCCACACTGCATCTCTCATGGCAATGGCAAGCGTTGGCAGCTCCCTCCTAATCCCATTGCGGCACTGCCTTCCCTCTTCTGAAAATACAGCATCCACTAATGGCCCTCACTAAAAGACAACCTTACAGACCTCAGTAACAACACCCAGTGCCCCTACCGAGGTGGACCTACATAGCTAATGGCGTAATATTCATTAACAGCCCTCACAAATACCATCTTAATTATGGCAGCTTTTGTCACACCTTTCAATAATTCTGGCATTCTCCCGATGTTCCCACAACTCTCGTTAATTGGTATAGATGCCCCCATAGTTCCTGCTAAAACTTCTCTCATCTAGATGCTAACACATGGTCATCATCCGTTCTCCCAAAATCCTCATGCCAACATTCCTCATGCAGATGCTAACATATCTGTCATCCAGATTGCCCCAAAATTCTCATTACGATGTTCTTCATCTTGATGCTAACACACCTTTCGGCCTGATGCAAACATAGCCCATATCCAATTATCCCACAATCCTGGATACGACATCCCTCATCCATCTATCCATTTTCTAACTAATGCACCCTTCATCCAGATACTAATAAACCACATGCCAAAACATCCCTACTGCAGGTGGTACCACATCATTGATATGACTGTTGTCCAGATGCTACCACAGACCAGACTAACATACCACTTGTCTGCCTGTTAACATGACCCTCATCAAGGATAGCACAGCTCTCGCTAACATGGTCCTTATCCAAATGCTTTGTCTAGCATGTCCCTTGTCTAAATGCTTACACGCCTCTCATCCAGATGCTAACAGATCCCACACTAATGCATACCTTAACCAGATGCTAACACAACATCGCAGCTAGCTGAGGCCATCCCATGTTCTTCGTTCAAAGGTCATAATTGCACCTAATTCTCCACTAGGTAGAGTGAAGGTAGAACATGAACATTAATGTTTAGGTCACATCCTGAAGCAAGCAGAATTTATGGCTTAGAAAGTAGCCCTGGCCTAGTACTGCTAGGCCATGATTCTATGAAATCTTCGTCTCACTCTGATCAGGTAGTCACTGGCTGATGCCATATGAGGAGGCCTGTTCACCATCAACACCCAGCTAAAGGTCATCAAAGCCACGTCACACTCTAATAGCTTAGCTTTACCACAACTGCTCCCAATACACAAGATGCTTTTAGAGCCAACTTGTCGGTTGACAGCCTAGTATCACGTGACGTGTCTCTGCCCAGGCCTCCTGCCACCTGTTTTCTTGTTATTGTCCCCTGTCACCATGGTTCCCAGGACTGTCATCATGACCCTCTGGGCTCATCAGTAGTGTGGCATCGATTAGCATCAGCCCTGTAAACACATCCTCATGTGTACACACACGTATTTGCCATGAGCCGGTTGCCGGGGTAATTTACCACAGAGGCGTGGGCTTTGGCCGCTGCGGGGGAGGGAAGAGAGATAGGACAGAGGAGCTAGAGTCTGTGTCCTGCACTCTGGAGAATTCGGTGCATTAACCAGCACGAGGGATGTGTGTCATTGATAACAGTGACCAAAGGCGTTGAATGAGAGGATACCCATATAAAGGTGTGGTAAACAACTTGGAGGACTGTGACATACAGTACAGGTTCTTAAACACATGCACAGATATGGTTACAGGGGCTGGGAAGTGGGCATACAGCGATGTTTTCAACCTGCGTGCCGACCCGCTCACATGGATGGTAAGGCTACGGTTACCACGGGAACATCTATAGCCTCTTAAGAGCCACATAAGGAGTATGAACAATGCAGGCTTATATGGGAATCTGTGGTGTTAAAATATTCAGGTGTTAATAATGGCCATCTTAGTCAGCCTGGGTCCATTCTGCCACATACATATTAAAGCAGCCCTTTATAAATGAATCAGCGCTGCGCTGAATTTCCTGCCCCTTTTCGCTCCATATTACATTGTCATTAATTCCGGCACAGGAAAAAGCTCAATGTATTATTAGTTCTGCCCTGTCCTCCTTCATCAGCTATTACTGCACGGCTTTCTACCGTGATTTTAATGATGAAAACTTAATGATTTTGCTGGTGGGTGGAGAGGATGGGATGGGTTGAACTGGACTAGCTGAGAATATAGAGTTCTGGGCTTTTCATCTTAAGAGGGAATATGCTGCAAGTGGAAACCACTAAATTATACTCTGTTTTATTCTTTGTGAGATAAGAGTAATGGTTCACTCTAGGATCAGCTGAACTGGACTGGCTGAGAATATAGAGTTCTGAGCTCTGCTATCACTATTTCTACTCCTAATATCAGTGAGCAATTTTCATTTCTGTCTCAAAGCAATTGTCATTGATTCTGTGGTTGGTCATCCTTCTTTTGGGAATCCATAGAGTCTTATTTTCTGTTCACTCTGATGAAATCTTAATGAGTGGCTCCAGTGGACCAGTTTCTCTGCAGCAGCATCTATTCTCCATATTGGTCTATTTTCTTCAAGGAATTAAGGCCACTATTGTTCTGCTTTCTCAGAGAAAACCCTTAAATCTCCTACTGTTTTTTGTCTTTCTACATATATGACTAAAACCTGTTCTTTGTCATACTGAAGGAAAGACGAAATTGTGTTTTAAATGAAACTTTCTTGAATCTCAGCCTGTGTTTGTGTGTGTGTGAGTTGTACCTAGTTACTCTATGATTTATATACTCATAAATATCACAGCATAGCATTGTGCTCAGGGAACTGGACTTGGGGCTGTTATTCCCACAGTGGGAGCTGATGTACCTTTCAGCAGGGGTTTGTTTATTTCAGTTAATGTCCAATTTTTAAAAAATGTCTTCTGAGTAATTGGGTAAAATAATGTTAATATGTGGAGTCGCTGACCTGATTTTTTTCTTCCAGAATAAAGCACGAGAACATTGTGGCCCTGGAAGACATTTACGAAAGCTCCAACCACCTCTACCTGATCATGCAGCTGTGAGTAAGCCCCCCCACCTCGGGTTAGCCATGGACTCCCAGATATGGTCACCACCTAAGCTCCCATCAGATGCACACCAGCATACATGCATGTGTTTATCGCATAAATGAGCCCCTTATCACTAGAGGGCACCATGTTTAGGACATCATCATAACCCAGCCTTAAATAACGGTTCCACAGCTGTTAACTTTACCGCCTGTCACACGGATAGACATGGATTCACGATTAAGCTGGTTGCTTTTTACCTCGGCTCCACAGAGCTGCTTTCTGGGTGATTCAGATGCACCTGCGACAGGTGCTGGCTAGCCAAATCCCGCCATCTGCTGCCTCGTGAGTTGTTGGCTAGCAACGTGCTGTCCGCCAGCACTACGCATCAGTGCTACATTCCTGGTAAAAATAATAGCCCAGATTGTTTTACGCAGATGAGTTCCATGTATCTGTCACGCCTGAGGGGAGCGGGAGGAAACCCGGCTGGCAGCCGGACAGGCCCAGTTTGGAGATGCTGAGATCTTTCCTTACATACGCTGCATACAGTGAGAAGATCAGTGAGAAGACTAGATCAGTGGGGGCAGCTTGGGTTAGTTTTACCCAGAATTTATATTTGTGCTGTGTAAGCCTGATTTATACTCTTCCGGAACGGGATGCAACACTGATCTATTGCCAACCATCATTTTCTGCTTGTATTGGGCCCAAACTCCTGCATGTGGCAAACCGCAAACTGAAAGTCTCACATTTTTAAAAAGCCTTCATCTCCTCTGTGCCACCCCCTTGTCACCAACCATTATCCCCTTAATGCCCCTGGGACCCTCCTTGCAGACCTGAAGACCTCACCCATCTTACCCCTGACAAATCAACTTTGCACTACTTTTCCATCTATATTATCCTGCAAACCCAGTCAGAAATCTCCCAAAATCTCTCAAATAACCATCCCCAGTCCGCCACAGCCTCGCAGAGCCTCACAGAGCTCCGCACACTCCAACTTTGCTCCTCCAGGGGAAACCCAGAGCAAGACCTCCCCACTCTGAGTCTGGATAGCCTTCTGGAGTCATGGTGTTTCCATGGCAACGTGGAGCGGAGAACAGGCAGCATCATCACGGTCCTTTAAGTACGAAAATGCAGGACCTCAGAAACCCACTTGACCACATACCCACACACGTGCACACGTGAAACCACAAGATTATTTTCAGCAGGGAGCCCTGGCTCTGAAAACTGGATGTGTTTCTGTAGACTGTGTGGGCACAGCAAATGCAACAAAAATGCATTACTCTGAGGGGCTTATCAACAGAATCTCAGTGTGATTCAGGTGGGCAGAGAAACACCTCATGTTAATTTTGCCTGAAATGAATTCAGGTGTCAGTGTGGCAGTGCAGGGTGGTTGAGGGGGTAGGTGTGAACTGATCTGCATGCAGTCCTGCCTGTCCCTCCCACCATGTAACAGACATGCTGATAGAGCTGCCCATGGGGCTGCTAACACACCTTGTTGTGGGGCTGCATAGACACTTGACCTTGGGGCTGCTTACACACCTGATCATAGGGCTGCTTACACACCTGATTGTGAAGCTGTTTACACACCTGACGATGGGGCTGCTTACACACCTGATTGTGAAGCTGTTTACACACCTGATGATGGGGCTGCTTACGCACCTGATTGTGAAGCTGTTTACACACCTGATGATGGGGCTGCTTACACACCTGATTGTGAAGCTATTTACACACCTGATGATGGGGCTGCTTACACACCTGATTGTGAAGCTGTTTACACACCTGATGATGGGGCTGCTTACACACCTGATTGTGAAGCTGTTTACACACCTGATGATGGGGCTGCTTACACACCTGAGCTTCTGCTCTATGCCTTTGTCTGGCAGATTCCCCATCCTCCTGTCTCTGTACAGCAGTGTGGTATGCAGCGTCAAGTGTGAAGAGTCACAGCAAGATGCAGTGTATTGCACAACTGTGTGACAGTGCAGTGGTGTATTCTGGATCCAGATCACAGTGAAATGTAGTGTGATGCACAGCTGTATGACAGTGTAGTGGTGTTTTCTGGACCCAGATCACACTGAAATGCAGTGTGCTATGTGGCCGTAGGACAGTGTAGTGGTGTGTTCTGGACCTGGATTGCAGTGAAATGCCAGGCGTTACATTGCTGGAGCATGTGGCTTTCTGGGTTTATGCATCGTTCTTCTGTATCATTCTTTTGTCTCTTTAGACTTTTAATCCGCTCACGCTTGTCTAGTTATTGCTGCATAAATCGATGCAAGCTCATTCTTCATCCTCCTCATGGAGTGTATTTTGGACCCACTCCAAGAGCAGCCCAATGTCAGCATGGTGGTGAAATGCTTATGACTCAAGCTTGGGCAGGTGGGGTGGACCGGGGGGAGTGCACCACTCTCTCCCCCAGCACCATCTGGGCTGCCTGCTGCCTGTCCACTTTGCATTGGTCTTCATTGTGAAAAAATCAATGGCTCTGTTATGCATAACGTTAGCGCTTTGTGTAATAACAACAAAGGAAAGGGTGGGGCATGCCTTAGTTTGCGGTGACTGCCCCCTGCCTGTGATTAACAGCACACACCACAAGTCTCTGCTACACACCTCCATGCAAGGCAGGGGGACAGTGGGTACGATTTTGTTAGCTAATCATGTTGTTAAAAAATAAATGGTAGAAAATTCTGGAAAGAAATAGGTGCCACAGGAGTACTGTGTGTCAGCTTTCCCTTCACACCAGCCTCCATTTAAACCGCAGCAGGAACACAGAAAGTCCATCACAGAAACTAACCGGCCGCTCCCCTGATGCACTGCTCTCGGGTTCCACCAGGGGCAGCTGAACAATGCCATTGCTTCTGATAAGAGATGCCCATCACACATCCTTTCTTTTTTCTCCTCTGGCCCCATTTTCTCAAGGAACTTCATTACAGTGTTAATTTAGATGATGTCTAATTGGATTTGTTACTGTGGAGCTGCTGTCATGGGCTTTGGATGGTCACGCCTTCCCTGTTAATGAGCTTCACGCATGTGTCAGGGCCAGCAATGGGGAAAAGCAGGCTAGGGCCTGTGGGTCTGGAGTCTGGTACCGTCACACGGTGACACACCACACTCTGACTGAAATGCGGCACAGACGTATGCTAGGTGGGATGACCAGTTACTCAGGTTATAGCTGGATTACACTGAGGCATAACCGTAATAATTATGAGTGAATTGTGTCTCAGCATGCCTCTTTTTTTATTTTGTTCACAAATCTGCCGATGACACCAGGGATATCATTTTATTTCATAACATAATTTTGCAGTAAATAAAAATTTAAATTTGTTTTTCCTCCTGTGAAATATAGCAGTATTCCTTTGTATGTTCATTTCTCCATCTTCTGAGTGGGAGTGCCGTGTGCTCAGTGGGTTCAGCCTCTGCACATGTATCTGGAATGGTTGCCATTTTGAATCCTAGCATTGGTAGAATAGCTACATCTCCATTGGGCTATGGAGCAAGGCTCCTAAGCCCCCTCCGGTTGCTAAAGAGATGATCATGTGCTCATGAGAGCTGATTCTGCACTCAGACTCCAGCCTTGGCTTTTAACTATATATGTGTATGTATGTCCCATAGGTGGGAATGAAGGAATATGTGAAAAGAAGCATTCCAACGTACTTGGGCAAATCACAAATAATGCATCATTTCATTTTTCTTTATCCTGATCAGAGTCACTGGGTCCCATGCCAGTCAGCATAGAGGACAATGATGGAGTTCCTCCTGGCTGGGAAGCCACCAACATTTAATATTTATGTGTCAAATAAGGTTTTTCATTTTTTCACCATGCAGTGGTGATTCCTGTGTATAGGATCAGGCTGATAATTTGGGACCCAGCTCTAATACAAAGCTGCTGACATAGAAAGGTGACAGGAGGTTTATACTGAATAAAGCTTGGTTATGCAAGGGCCAGTGCACCTGGACACCGATAGCACAAGGACGCAGATTCTCACGAACTCAGAACTCACATACACTTGTTATAGATGTTACTTGTTTGCTGGAAATGTAAATGTGCTTGGCAGTGAAAAGCTAATTTTGGTCTGAAAGGCAGCAGCTGCAGTTTTATGATACAGAGCCTGAGGCTGGGCATCTTAGGAGACGTGTCTGTGATTATCAATCCAGCAAGCAGAGCACTACCTTTGGGCCTGAAGTGCTAGCTAAGACCGTCTATTTAAAGATAGTCAATCCCAGCGAGTGGTAAAGCTAGAGGGTAAGGGGGCGGAGCAGCAGACTGGGCACTGCAACGGACAGGTCCTTGATCTATATAGCAGCAAGGGCAGGGGGAGGAGCACCTGGCTGAGCTCTGTGATAGACAGGTCCTTGCTCCATATAGCAACAAAGGCAGGGGGCAAGGGGTGGAGCGTCAGGCTGGCACTGTAACAGAATGGACTGTGGGGCTTGAGAGCAATAGGGCTGGAGGAGGGCCATAAACCAATACACTTGAGAGGCATCTTACCGTCAGGATAACCTCCAGGGAGTATTAGAGATTCTGAGATTAGAGCAGTGTGGAATGTGCAGAGTTGACCAGGGATTAGCTTTGCCTCATTGCAGCAGCTTGAACTAGTTTATCACATGGTGGGGAAGGGTTAGGGTTAGGGTTAGTGGCTATTAAGATGTATTTTGATGGTATTGGAAAGGGGATTCATAGGAGAAAATGACTTTATCAGGGAGTGCAATCCCTGTATCCTTGATTTTCTTTCTTGAAAAGAAGTGACTGCTTTGCTGCCCTTCTTGACACCAGGCCATCCTCCAAAAGTCTTCACCTCACTGTGTGTGTCTGCTGTCTTCATAACATTCTGGAGTATAGGCAAATTGCCTTCATAAAAACTGAAGCAGCAGACTTTGTGAAAATCAATATTTGTGTCATTCTCAAAACTTTTGGCCACTTCTGTAGTTATTCATGGTGGTATCATACAGGAGTGATTTTAGGATGTCATTCTCCCATAATTAAATTTGCAGAGAGGAGGGGAGATCCCCACAATAAAGTTTACCGAGCCGGGGATATATGTATATGAAAATCCAGGACAAATCAGTAAATGGTTTTAGAAACGCTATTGTTAGGTTCCTTTGACAAAAAATATGGGGTTGAAGCCCCACTAAATAGGGTCTAGAACCACGTATAGTATCATAGTGGTATTATAGTGTTATTGTGGAGATATTATGATGATGGCATCATATCTTTGTAATACCTTCGTGATAGTATCATGTGGTATCATCGTGGTATTCAGTTAGTATTGTGATAGTATTGTGGTATTTTGTTATTATAGTGGTGAGGTGACAGGAGACTCAGTAATTACTCAAATATAGCACATATGATCAGAAGTAGAGTGAACTCTTGAAGACTAGATCTGTCAGGTCCTGGAAAGGGGAAGTTTCAGTTTTTTGTATTTCCCACATGCAATTAAATAATCATATTTGCTGGAACATTCATTGCACCAGTGCATGTTATGCCTTTCATTGCGTCAGTGGACTGCCGCAGTCTCTACCATGGCCAGGAGCCTGTTACATCCTCCCTGCCATTTGTCCCTCACTGGCCTGCACCGAACACAGACGGCCTATGATTTCTGGTGGGGGTGGGAGGGTCGCTTCTCTCCCAGGATGCAACTCCAGTGACGTCAGCGCTTTTTGTGGCAGACATGCGTGGGAAAACACATCTGCAGTGTTACGTGAAGGGCATCTGTTTGGCTATTGTAAAAAGACTCATACTCATTTAAGGAAATACTCTGCACCAGAAGAGGGAGCCAGACCCCTTATAAACTCTAAAATATGAATATAACATTAACCTGAAATAGGATATTGCTCCCGTGGTGTTAACTATGTACTGAGGAAAATGCTTTTTCAGGAATTGCATTTTTTAGACTTTGTTGTTATATAATAAGGCTTCTGCTCGCTGCCTTGAACTGTTAAGATGAAAGATGGTTTCAATTTCCCAACACCAGGGTCTGGTTATTGCGGCTGGTTTTATCTAATGATGTTTTCCACACGCCCCGGGACATGGATCTCCGCAGAGCAACCCCCTTCTGTGGATATATGCTTCATAACACCTGCTATCAGTCGCT
Source organism: Cyphomyrus plagiostoma (assembly GCA_019775915.2). Lineage (NCBI taxonomy): Eukaryota > Metazoa > Chordata > Actinopteri > Osteoglossiformes > Mormyridae > Cyphomyrus > Cyphomyrus plagiostoma. The sequence goes on from JABFEA020000067.1 coordinate 30,430,237, forward strand.
CTGACTTTTTCCATTCTAATGATTACAGCAAGGTGACTGTAAATGCCCCCTTGTGGCAAACATTCTTGGGTGCCTGTGTGCTGAAATGTGGGTGTGTGTGCTGACACATGATCGAGCACACAACCATAATGAACAGTGTCTCCATCTCGGCCCATAAAGCTCAGAGTCCCAAGATGTCTCCTCTAATCGCAGACCCCAACACCACCCCACTAAGGACACAGAGCAGGATGGTCGATACAACATGGCTTCAGTGTACTGGTTCTCAGTCTAGTTCAGATTGTAACTCTTAACTTTGAAGTAATTGTCAGATTAATGATTTTTCTCACGTGCTTTGAGAGATAACAGATACCCACTCTGCATCATCTTTGTGGCAAACGAGAGTCCAAATTCTTTGCATTGATTATTTCCATCTGTACCTCTTTCCAATAAGGTGACTTGGTGTGTTTGTTTTGTTTTAGTTCCCAGTAATCTGGATATATTTCAAACTCCACTGCAGTCACTGATTTGTGTTGGTTTTTGTTTTTGGATCGGTTTGATCCCGTGATCAGCCTGCCCTTCTTCTGCCCCAAATTCAAGTATACAGTGATTTCCTATCAAGTCCCCTCTCACACGCATTGGACAGTGTTGAGTTCATAGTAGAGCCCAACTGATAAAGGATTTTGAAGGCCGAAACCGATACAAATATTTGTTGGTTTTAAAATCCGATATTCCAATGTATCGGCCGATATATATATATATATATAAATTTAATTTCAGAAATGCACAACAAAACATTAACAGATTTCCCTAACATTAGTTATTTGTAGTTATTTATGAGTTTTAAGTAACATAATATGATAATGCATTTTAAAAAGAAACTTGTTTCTTTTATTGTCACAACAGAACAGAGGAACATCAAAATATATTAAAGTTCTGATAAATAAAATGGCCCAGTAGTTGTCATCACAAACCAGCATAACCAGACAAACTGTGGATCCAATTTCTTGTTACTACGCTGCCATTGTTTCCTCGTACAACAATCTACAGTATGGTACATTTACACATTTATACCGCTTATACCGCCCACCCCTACTTCTGATCCTCCTGTGTCACATTCTTATTCTTACCTCTTGTTGAAGCTGTCCGCTCGTCCTCTCCTCCTGCCTTCTCTCCCCTCTCGCGACATCACCACTCTGTGCTGTGTGCGCGGGCAGCGCGAGAGAGACCGCGCACACAGCGCACACCGGAAACAGGAAGTAACCTACCGCTGTCTTATTTTCGGGGGGTGCCTTATTTTCCGAGGGGGGTGAAAAATCTGGGGGTTGCCTTACTTTCAGAGGATGTTTCGGAGAAACACGGTGTTTAACGATCTAAATCCATCTAAATCCGTTTTTATTTTATTTTTGAAATATTCATTTATCGGCCATTATAAATGCTGATACCAATAGTTCGGAAAATGCCTAATATCGGCCGATAATATCGGCCTGCCGATAAATCGGTCGGGCTCTAGTTCATAGCCTTTGGCATCTTTGTTTCCTCACAACTGTTCTGCCTGGTTTCTTGGCTCCCCAAATCCTGTACTTCTCAGATTCTGTACATCTATACTACCTGCCATTCCTGTATTTTCATGTGTCAAAGCTGTCCGTGATAACTGTATTTCTTGCCTCTCAAATGCCAGTCTTTTCCTGTATCCTCTAGTGTCTGTGCTACCTGGGGTTCCTGTTTCCTCCTGTGTCTGTCCTGCGTAAATTCCTGTTTCTTCATGTGTGTCAGCTGCCTGGGATTCCTGCTTCCCCTTGTGTCTGTGCTGTTTGACTTCCTGTTTTTCCTTCCATCTGAACTACATGCCAATACCTGTTTGCTGTCCCTAGGCTTTGTGTTATGCTCACAGAACAGTGTCCCATTAGCGAAGAATAAGACACCTACAATGGTCAGATATAACGACAGTGATTGTCCCACTACGGCATCTCAGAAGCATGGCAGCATCCAGAAGCATGGCAGCATCCCTTAATGTCCTTGTTACACTGAGGTGGAGGCATTTACTACTTATAAAAAAAACCCTGGCACTGGCCAGGACCACTGTAACTTTCAGCACTGTTACCATTTCTGCCAAGTTCAGCAGTCCTATGTGGACTAGTTGGTTGGCTGGGATGTATAAGGGTGACAATGAGGAGCTGGGGAAAGGTTTCCTTACCCCTCAATCGTAAAAACCCTATTTCTGACAACCCAGAAGACTCCCAGCATCACCGTGCTTTAGTACCAGTGTGAGTAGGGAAGTTCCGGGAGGTGGGGTTCATCCATAGCTTCCCATGATTGACCAAACTGTATTTCACACCATCTCGTCTTACCTGTGGTTGTCCTACAATCTTTCAGGAGACATGGCCTGCTCTTTCTGGTGTGGGCCTTTATCGTGGAATTTTGTGACCCTCTGAAGCAGATCGTGCACAGCAAAGAGCTTCTCCTCTCATCCATGCAGGGTGTCAGGAGGTGAGCTGTTTGACCGCATTGTGGAGAAGGGCTTCTACACAGAGAAGGATGCCAGCACTCTGATCAGGCAGGTGCTAGATGCAGTCAACTACCTCCACAGGATGGGCATCGTTCACAGGGACCTCAAGGTACTCGCACAGTCATACATTGACAGGCACGCATGTATGCACATGCACACTCACACTGCTTAAGAACAGCTGCCTCTGTAGTGACTTTCCGGTGACTCACTTTAATTTCATTAACAACTCATAACTCCACCCCAACAGACATAAAAAAGCTGAGGAAAACTGGCACCAAAATGACATTTATGTTGGGTTGATTACACACATGCTGTACACATAAAGATACATCACAGTCACAATTTATTTACATTTGTTTATGTAGCAGATGCTTTTATCCAAAGCTACATACAAATGAGAAGGAAGAATCTTAGTATTTCAGGGCTAAGGGCCTTGTTCAAGGGGCCCAATGGTGATGCCATTCTGCTGAACGGGATTTGAACCAGCAACCTTCCGATCAGTCATGCACACATCCCTCATTTGCACATGCAGGGTTTACTTACACTCCACATGTGGGTGTCCTCTCTTTTCAGCCAGAAAATCTTCTGTACTTCAACCCACAAGATGAGTCAAAAATCATGATCAGTGACTTTGGTCTTTCCAAGATGGAGGGCACAGGTGACGTCATGTCTACCGCTTGCGGGACACCAGGATACGTAGGTAAAGTGTACATCCACTATCGGCAGCTACTGCCACTCTTTGCTAAAATGCTTTTTCTAGGCATGGGCTCTGAGGCTCAGATTATAGTGGGAATCTGTGCAGAGTGAACTGTAGGTTGTGATTGGGAGACACCTGCTTGCAGAAACAACTTGCTGTTGTTCCTTTCTGAGAGAGGGACTAATCAGCCAGAGTATCTCAGTCTGCCGGTACCAAATGTCTAAGCTGGCCTGAGAGGTGCCTGCAAATTTCTTCGCTCAGCTACAAGGTGGTTGTAGATTCAGTATAAAAAAACATGCCGTCATCTGCCACCTGGTGCGTCCGTTACTCCCAAAGGCAGGCGAGTCGAGTAATAGATCCGGATACAAAGAGAGCGTGGCTAGATTTTGTCAGAGATCCAGAATTGCCTTTAAATTTGAACAGATTGGATAATATACCTAATATGACAGGCTTAATACTTAATTCTACGTCTGTAGTCCTACATGTTTGCACTGATTGAGGACCCAGGAACATGGAGCAGATGGTTTTGACATATTTATGCTAAAATGTGCAGCATGGGGATAAACAACAACGCCGCATCCTTGCATTTTAATCAATTGCCTTAAGGCTCCTTTCACAAAAACACACCAATCACAAGCATTAGACAATGATCCCTGGTTCAAGGGCTCATGGGATATTTTTTGAGCATTCTGGGCCGCCGGGGTCGCCTGCATGGAAGGTTTCTGGCAGAGAGAGAGAGAAAGAACAAAACCGAGAAATGCTGGAACCTGACCTGGGCCGATATACGTCGTACCAATAGACATCATTGTTTATCATGCGTTTGGCTTTAATAAAGGCTAAAGAGCAGAAGTCCTACGTATGCTAACAGCTATGCAGAGGGTGAGTGACGTAAACAGACCCAAAATAGAGGCTGGCGTCCTGCTCGCTGAATGAAGTGGCTCAGTGGGCTCCTGTGGGCGTCTGTCCATGCCCGGAGGAGCAGGTGGATCCGTCGGGCCGCCACTCAAGGCCGCACGCGGTCAGAAAATATGGCTATTTCTTCCAAGCGTCATGCCTGTTCCCAACGCAATTTTGTTATCATACATTGTGGTTTTTTGAGGTGTCAATCCCCCACCATCACCACCTATTGCATCTCATTTCAGTTTGTGTACCAGATCGAAGATATATAGCAAATGGACAGGAAAACAGATGGCAGATCCTTTTTATGTGACACCCTTTGCATAAATGCATGTGCAATTTAAATTTAAATGAATAAATACACCAGAGATCACAGTGTCTGGCTTTGGACTGAATCAGGATACATTAACGTCCTTGTTTTGAGCAGAGAATTCGACTGACCCTCTGACTAAAATGCCGTGTTCTGGGGAATGGGCCTCTGAGTGCTTATCTTGGGGGAACTACGTTTTTCTGAGACCAAGTCTTATTTTTCCATATGTGAAGGAGAAAAGCAAGCAGAGCTTGGCATGCTACACACACACACATCCCTGGAGACCCAACACCTCTGGATCGCTCACAGTGCTATTGCGGCATCCCTCCCCGGTGGAAAACACTGATAGATATGGAAAGGGAGAAGAAAAACATGACAGATGGGAAGAAAATGATGGAAATAAGCGGAAGGAGAGAGATTTATAGAGAGAGTGAGTGAGGAGAGACAAAGATGGAAAAGTGGGGTGTAAAAACATAAGCCACAGCTGGGACACATTGCCTCTCTGCAAAAGAGGAGGGCGCTGTCAATGCCGCATCATGCAGACAGTGTGCTGGGCCCAGAGGTGACGGTGAGCAGCTGACTGTAAGGGGCAGTAGGCTCAGGCCCCAATGACGTACACACACACAAACACACACACATACACTCCCCCACAGGGATATCTTGTTTTGCGTCACTATAGTACTTCAATTACTCATCTTTTACTGATTACTCATTTTTAAACTGCAAAATTTGTTTTCTGAGGACGTTCCAAAAACTTTTTGGAAAAAAATGCTCGAAATCTATCCCCAGAAAGACGTGATATAAAAAAGCAACACAAGCACAGACACACACAGACATGCGTGTACATGGCAACATACTTGTGGTGATGAGATGGGACATTCCCAAGCATCAGGACACACCAAGCCACAGCTGTACTCCACCTTACGGCACAGCAGAGCAGTAAAGTGCCACTGCGTGTTCTTCTCTGCTCACAGGAATCCAGGCCAGGAGGCTGCCTCCAGCCACTTTTAGTGCTCAGGCAGCATTGGAATTTTTGCCTTAAAATGGTAAAGTCTTTGAGCCATTCATCCCTGTCTTCGCTGCATCACTGGCCTGACCGTTGGTGCTGTCATTCACATTTCCTTTATACTGCCCCACGCACTCATCCACTTCCCCTACTGTCCACCTCATACCTCTGTAGACTAAAAAGCCATAAATCTGATCTTGCAGCTAGATATCCTGCTAAGAATAGCATGTACCCCATGATCCAGTTCAAGAAAACTGCATTCCTGAGTAAAAATAGGTCCAGTGACATTACTCAGGAAAATTTCTTTAATGCGGTCTGAATTAAAAACAGAGTGGATGTTTCTGCACTGTGGAGAAATTGCCCAGAATTTCAGAGAGAAAAAAATTAACCATAGAAGGGGAAACTTCATGTAATTTTCTGGAATCCGTTCAAGGTCACAATGGGAAGTAGCCACCAGGGACGAAGCTGAGCTTCTAACCTACTACTGGGTACTTTTTATTGTAGTCCAGTTCCTGACCTGCATTTCTGAGCTGACCCGTGTGAAATCTGAGGAGAGAGGCAGTGAGGGTCAGTGCAGTAATCGCCAGTGCAGTGGACGCATCCAGTGGCTGTGTCACTGCATGGTTTTGGGATCTCAGTAGACAGGTGGCTTTTTGTTCGATCCTCAAACATCCCCAGAGGGATCTGGCTGTAGACTCTCTATAAGAGGCCATCTACCCACACTGCTTCAAGAAAACACCCAGCTCAACATGCTAAATGCTGAAATGAGAGTCCAAGTTGTTTCGTAAAAGGCACTTGTTAAGCAAATAATCAGAATTATTAATAATAATGGTATTGGTGTTCAGGCTCTTTAAAGTTTGGAGGGTGAATGCCAATTCTCATTCTCATTTTCATTACCTTCCAGTTATTTAATGTGATGTTCAGTTTCACATAAGGATTTTAAAAAAATCAAATGCATCTGACATCTACTATCACCTGATTAAAGTTTCGTTCACCCTTCATAGTCCTAGTTCCATGCATAGACAGCAGTGTCTCTGTAGCTAACATTGGAGCTCACTGTAAATTGGGGTAATTACGATACATCGATGACTAAGCTAAAATCAGGCACCAGCTGGTATCAGTGGTTGAATTTTAGAGGTGTTAAGTGAGAGATAGCTGGGGTTTGTTAATAGCCAGGGACTGCAATAATATCACAGTACTGCCAGGCCAGCTCCAGGTGTCACCTGGAGGTATGGCTAGACCTGGCTGGGCCCCTGAAAGATGCTATCGAATGGGTCCACCCCTTCTCCAATTCAAAACCATTATTATCCATACCACTATTATCCAGGAACAGGAAGTCGGCAATCTAGGGTTAAAGACCAGGGAGGAATGACTAGTGGCCTGTCTGGGCTGTCTGCTGCTTTCTTTCCCAGTGCACTGTGGGTAAGTTCAGGCCAGCCTTTGATGTCTTTGTATGGGATCAAAGGGAGAGACGCCATGGAAACTTCACTCTCTGAAGATTCTAGGTTATCTTTCAGAGGCTCATGCCGCTCTACACTGTAACTTGGAAATGAACTGCAGGTGGATCGGCTGTTATTCAACACAATAGGATAATACAGATTTTTTTTTTTTGGGTGGGGCAGTGGTGAAGGTATAAACAGATTATGAGGATTCTACAGAGCCTGTAGAGAATCCAGTACACACAGAAGAAGGTATAGAAACCTGATGGAGGGTTTGTTTTAGGAGGAAACTGCTTTGTTATCTGGAATAAGGTAATAAGCTGGAGAGTCAGGACATGAAAAAATTTCAATTTGAGGACACTGGTCCTTCAAACGCATGGAAATCCAAAGTCGGACCATTAAAAGCTGGAGGAGCTTTGATGTTCCAGACAAGTGAGCAGACAACTTGGCACGGTGTCCTGATGTTAGTGGGCTGTATGCTATTCAGCAGTGGGGACAAATGGAGGGACACCTCAGAGTTTGTGGAAGTCTATTAGAAACAGGGAGTCGGGTCATCACCATGGGAACTGGGTCCCAATGCCTTCAGGAATCATTCAGTCAGGGAGCCCAAGTAACCCGATAATGTACCTGGTTATGGCTCTGAGATACCAACTCAACTGGGGCCTCAAGGCCAATTCATATAGACCTGCTCACTTAATTAATTAACCTAATTAAATGACTTGATGAGGTATTGATTAGCCAAACATGGTGTCCTATTGGTTGAGTCCAAAAGACATTGGTGCATTGAATGGATTCTGCAGATGCTGGGGTGATTGTAGGAGATGTTTTGAAATGGCTAAGTGGATGCACATTAACAAACATAAAATCAGTTTTACACCAACATAATTCAAATATAATTTTCTTGGACTGTCTAAGACTTTTGCACTGTATTGTAGAATAGAAACCAAAAGTGGTTTCTCTGAAACCAGATTCATAAACACATACACATATAAACACATGCAAATCCACAATACAAACAGAGCACCTTGGAGAGTTTAGAAAAATAAACTACTGGACCATTAAATTTATTTTTAATTATGTGTGGTTTACACATCCATATGATAACAAACGCACATCCCATCATTCCCTTGAAGCACTATGTACCAAGGGCTTTTGGTGAAATGCACCATGGGAAATAATTTTTGGCTCTCAGCCATCAGGATGCACAGCATCGTTCCTTGTTACATTGGAGGGCGGGGCAGTGAATAGTCCTGAAAACATGCGGTAAGCCTCCAGTGACCCACTGAGCTAACAGCACAAAGGAAGACTATGCTGTCAATGCTAACAGAGGATACCTAGTGTGAAAAACAGCCTCAACCTAATGATTTTCTGTAAAAATATGCAGTCTGTTGGGTTAGTGGCTACTCATGTGACAGTCCATGCTCAAGATTAAGTATCCTTCAAAAACAAAATTTTTACTTCTAGCTAAGAAATGTGGCTGAAAAAGTATAGTTTGAATAATGAGGGGTCTTATCAAATGCATGGATCCAGAAAGTTCTGGTCTCCAGGGAGACGGCTGAACTTCCCCATGTTTCTCCACAGCTCCTGAGGTCCTGGCCCAGAAGCCCTATAGCAAGGCTGTGGACTGCTGGTCAATCGGTGTCATCGCCTACATCCTGTGAGTAAACCCTCTGAGCATGAGCACTCCCCCTGGTGGCATAACATCATGCTGCTACAGACACAAAGTTGATCTCCCGCTGTGAGAGGCACCTTCTCAGGATGAATATGCAACAGTCTGCATGTGTTAATTCCCCGTGACACTTCAGTTTTTAACTGCTGTTATTATGGCTTTTAGGGTGCCACACTGCGGGGGTGTGTGAAAGCAGGAGTCAAGCAGAGTACAGATCCCAGATAAGAGCAGCGCTAATCCTCCTTAGAAGCCTCACGTTTTATCTGGTTCGCAGGCGCTATAAAAGACCCTTGACTGTGGGAGGGGCTACAAAGGCAGCCCCGCCCACAATTACCAGTAACCATATTCGGGCATGGTTCAGTGTCCCTTGAGTTCTCTGTATACTTCTTAGACCAATTAGATATTACTATATACTTAGGCATTATTTATAAATGAGTCCAATACTTTTGTTTTCTGACTGTTAGAGCTCAGATGGGAAGAATAAGGGCTAGTTGCTGCATTTGGTGATAAGTTTGCCATGTAGCAGTCATGCGGTCGGAGGCACTCTGCCCCCACCTTGTCAGGTGTGGGTGGAGGCGCTGGCTGGAGTTGCGGGGTACAAGGAAGGCTGCCTCACCCCTGCAGTGCCTGCAAATGGCTCCATTGCCTCTGTATATTTGTGTGTGTTTTCTCCACCAAAACCGCCAACCCTCCATCACTGACTTTGATCTCTGATGTGCAAATCAGGGGCTGCCTGCTAGTCCCTCCTCACTGCCGTCCTTCCTCACCCTGTCTTTGACTCAGAAGCCACACACCTCCGTTATTCTTCCAACATGTCTTAGCTTCGCAAATAGTTTTCCCAACCAATAGCAAGAAGCTGCTCCCACTCATATGGGCAGCTTTTAATTCTGACTGTAGCAGTGATGCCCCTGCTGCGATTCAGACCTGCAGAGATTTTCTCTTATAGTCCAGCTCCTCTGTGCTGATAGCTGCTGCTCTTACCAATCTGACTCATCAGTCATTAAGGGTCACTCACATTTTTCAGACCCACAAATCTGCAGATTCAAAGCTGGGTGATAAAGCCCCCCCACACCCACACACACCCACCCCATCTTGCAAAGCTGTCAGCAATTGGATTTGACTCTGTGGAAGAACGATCGCAGGAGAGCTGACCTTTCCCATCATGAAGTGCGGGCGTTCATGTGGGATGCTAGCCCAAGATGTGCCAGCCTCTTTTCATCCACAGTTGGTGCCAAAACAACCCCCCTCCACACACACACACACACACCCAGGCGCAAACACTAGAAAAAAATATATTTTATTGTTCTTTATAATTTAGATTTGAATTCTAATTTTTCCCCTTTGGAGCAAGGAGGAGGAGAAGAGATAAAATAAGAACTAAGCCACAGGCTGGAGGGTATTTGCTAGGAAACCTGGATGGGCTAAGCTGTGGTTCAGAAGTCGCAAGTAACACGGGGGGATGCTGGACAGGAAGTAGAGGCTTTGCAAAGGAAGACCTGCAAGTCAAACATGAGAGCCGAGTTATAGTGCCATAACCATGACAACACTGGAAACTCTGCAAGTGTACAAGTGAGGAGGAGATTCAAAGCTATTTTGGGGGATGGGGGTTCTGTGTTTCAAGAAAGCAGCTGTTTGACCGTCTGCTCTGAGTTGTTAGAATGCCCTCTGCATCGTAATATCTGCCAAAAGACCTTCTCATTTTGAGTTATTTGTTCTTAAGTACAGCTCAACCCTGTTTCACAAGAAAGGCCTCCGAAAGTGGTTGCTCTTATTAATAGAACGGTGGAAAAATGACCCACAGCCCAGGAAACCATTTGCTAGCCTGAGCCTCTCATGTCAGGGGCTTTGATCTGCCATCTTCCCAGGTTCTTGCTAGTTAATTTTCTTGTAATTTTACGCTTCACAGTTTCCACTTCTACATTTTTTAAATGAAATAACGTGGTTCAAATCATACGGACAGAACCTGAAGGGACCCTGTTACAAGCAGGAAAACAATGTTTGGTATTGTCTTATGAAATATTTTAATATTTATGTAGGAGTGAGGATCAGAGAGCAAGGTCATATGGTATCCCTGGAGTAATTGGCATTAAGGGCCTTGCTCAAGGATAACATCACTCTGCCAGCCATGGGACTGGAACCAGCAAACTTCCTAGTGCTAACCCACACAGCCACATTCCACTTTAGACTACGAAAAAGAAAGAAATTGCTGCTTAGCTCTGACAGTGATCTATGTTCTAGTTTATGTGCCTTTTCCATTTCTGTCAGTTTTATTGTCTTTCTTGAGGGAAGAAAGCTACATTTCATAAAACAAATAGACATGGCAAAGATGAAAAGTTTGGGCCACTTAGGTGAAATGCTGAAGAATAAGTGACAGATGTCTGGTTAGCCATATGTCCATTGTGCGGACAGCTTCAGCAATAGAACAAGATGGTCACTCCTGTCTCTGCAACTACAACTGTCTGTGAGGAATTCGCTAGACTGCCTTCATCTGAAACTAGCAAAACAGTGGCAAGAAGCTTGCTTTCCCTGAGTGATCCTTAAGGAAGACATAATTTTACTGCATTTCCCTGAATATTTAGTTTGATCATTAATAACGGTAGTATATTTGTAACCCCAGGGCAGTAAACTTGTACCTATAATCTCAGAGGCTTCTACAAGCCATAAAAATGTCCATTATGTGGTCCAATTAATGGTCTGCATGGTAAGACACCAGACCCAATTTCACTGGTTTCATTTTCAACCTAGTGTTTCTCCCACCCCTCTGATTTGTCTAAATGTGTCCCATTCATGCCATTTAATCTAAATTTGTGTGTTTTGCATACGTAGTCTACAACAGTCTGTCTTGCCTTAAACTGTCCTTCTGGTTTTGTGCAGCTCTGATTGGATAAGAGCTTCTAAAAATGTAAGAATGCTATGTCTGCTGTTACCTGGTCATGTACCACCATTCCATCCATCCATCCATTTTCTGAAACCGCTTATCCTGTTCATGGTCACGGGGGGTCCAGGGCCTATCCCAGAAGCTACAGGCACAAGGAAGGGAACAACCCAGGATGGGGCACCAATGCATCACAGGCACCATGAAAATCTTTCTGACATAGATACTAATACGTATTCGAGCTCAGTGGGCCAAACTACCCGATAGAGATGTCACATGCAAGAATAGCCTATCTTTTATATGAAAGGGTGTGAGGCTCCACAGTCCAGCAAGCAATATAGTATTTTCGTTTGCTTTTGGTGACTTTATTTCCTGTCTTGCAGGTTGTGTGGCTATCCTCCATTTTACGATGAGAACGACTCAAAGCTCTTTGAGCAGATACTTAAGGCGGATTACGAATTTGATGCACCCTACTGGGATGATATCTCAGATTCCGGTAAGTAAATCTAACTGTGTACCTTATTAATATGAGTGCAATTGTTAGAATATTCATGAAATGTGTATTTATTTGGAAGAGTATTAGTGGTTGCTTCTGTGTCAGGTTAGGTCAGGTTGCTGCACCACCACACAACGATACACCACGGTCCCATCCTCTAGAAATGTCCATCTATCTGCCACAGCCAGGTATTACATAGGTGTCCCCTTTGCCTGGTCCAGTCACTTGGGTCCACAGGAATGAGGATCCTGCACAGGAATGAGGATCCTGTAGTGCCATAACTCACAGTTCATCACAATCAGATAATATGCCTCATTCAGGAGTCCCTCAGCAACCGCTCGTATGACACAAAGTCAAAACCAGCAGTACCCATGGATTCTCTGAAGAGATACAGTACCAAAGGAGTCCAGTCTTCATCCCAATGAGGCGAGCAAGTGATCATGGATGCTGTTGAGGATGATCCTAGCAAGGAATTTGCCCAGCACTAACAACAGTGTTATCCCCCTGTAGCTGTCGCAATCCAGATGATCCCCCTTCCCTTTACAGATAGGGACAAAGAGTCCAAATTCCTTGTTAATTGGGATGACACCTACATCCCAAATGGAAGCAAAGATCACTTGCGATGCAAGATGGACAGCCTTACCACTAGCCTGGAGAAGTTCACCCCGGATGCCACAAGTCCCTGCAGCCATTCCTAGCCCCAGCAGGTTCACCACCTGTGCAATTGTGCAATCTCAATGAGACTGGGTGGTTCACAGAAAATCGGAGGACCAGCCTCAAAAACTGTGCAACCACAGATGTCCAATGTCTTAGCCAGAGAATGAGCTTAGTTGGCTGCTCAAAGTAGCCAGCCCAGTAGGTCACAACTGCAGTGTCATCCATAAGGACCATTCCATCACCCACCCTGACTGTGACTCTCTGAGGAACAGATTTGGATGTGCGTAATGCTTCGATTCCTCTGTAAGGAGGACATGGGTCACTAGGCTGTAGGTGGTGTATCACTTGCTCTTTGATTCCTTGAATAAATGCCTCCTTATCCACCCTCAGAGCCCTCGCAGCCATCCTTCTCATTTCCTGGTACAGACCAGAGTTGCCATCAAGCCGTGTTCTGTGACTCCTCTTGATAATAGACAGGGTGCCATGCAAGATGTAACACCTTCTTCTGGGAAAATCGGCAAAACCAATACAACCCTCAGCAACCTTCAGATCTTGTCGCAAAAAGTTTCCAACATCACATCACAATAGAATCAGCAGTCGCACACATGTCTGCAACTTCTCACACAAACTTCATGCAAAGTCATTAGAATAAACCTGATCTTGAAGTCTGGTTATGTCCAGCCTCATTTTCCTAGTATGTGGCAATCCACTGGACTTCAGCTAAATCTTCAGAATAGCAACAACAAGTCTCTGGTCACAAGGATCTGACTGATCTCCTTCACCACACCATCAGTATTGGAGTACCAAGTCCAATTATGCGGCTCAGGGCATTAGAACCAGAATCTAGCGCTCGCAGACCCTTACCATTTGCAAATATAAGGAACATGGAGCCACTTTCACCACAGTCTCCAAAAGTGTGGGGATTGACACAGTCCTCATAGCCAGTCCTATTAACACCCAGAGAGTGCCTTAATGTGAGTCTCATGAAAAGCACTCATTAAAAGGAGTAACATCGGACACCATTGGGAGGAGCCAATCTGCCACAGCAACAGCTACTCCCTGAATATGACAGCCATCAGAGTGACCAGACTAATAATAGGTATAAAGTGGTACCTTAGTTCTGGAACTCACTACAACTCAAATTTCTTGAAAGTTGAAAAAACCAGTTTGACCTAGAAGTCGATCTGAATATCATAAGTCGAACAGTGAAGGCTGACCTAATATAAATTGTACGCGCCAGGAAATGAGTCGTACTACAATGCAATTCTTACTTGAATGCCTTCTTCACAGACTGGACCATTAACCAAATAAAGCAGCACAACATTACAGTAACTAACAATAAATAAACCACTAACTTACGTGTAATATTACAGCATTTATGTCATTTATTTAAACTTTATTTTACCAGGTAAATTAACTGAAAACCAGTTCACACTGCTTTATGTGAAATTTGGGAGAAATAATGGATTACGCATCGGAACTGCCTGGGATACAAACGTCATGGGTGTAACTAAACTCTTCAGCCAATTAGGGCAAAGGTGTGTCGTCACGGAGGTGGTTCCAGTTTGTACAGCCAGGTGAGAGGTCGCAATGCATCAAGATCAGAATGCGTTGCTTTAAACCAGCACTGAAAGCAAGTCGAACGCACCCAGTGACCGGACTGGGGAAACAAACCGAAACGCGGACTTAATACAGAGGACTAATGACAACAACCAGAAACAGCTGATCACATGAGGATCCCACACAAGGTTAACGAGGGGGCGTGGCACACGGAAGGAGCGGACGATCGGGGCAGGACAGGGGTAATGTTGGGATAAGATCTTTATCGTTTTGGAAGCCATTAAAAAAAAAATGCTCTTCTTGTTTTATCCTGTTCATTTAAATGCAAAAAACATATTTAGCTGTAATTTTGGGGGGATTATTAATTAATTGGTTTTCCATTATTTCTTATGGGAAAAATTCGATCAGAACTCGAACTTTTTATGATTCGATCCAGAGTCTGGAACGGATTAAGTTCGAGACCCGAGGTACCACTGTACCTACAGAGATCTGGTCACTCCTCAGTCTGCATACCTCAGGAAGTACCGCCACTGAAATGTGTAGCTTACGAAGCTCCTCCAAAAGCAAAAGAAAATTGTCGTCATGCTGGTGAGACAAGACAGTTTTGACTGATTTTGTTAAACTATGATTTTATTAAATTATTTAGTTCATTCTAGGCAGCATAGAGTACAAGGCTGGGGTACACCCTGTATGTGATGTCAATCTAATGGGACACACACACAGTTTAACTGCATGTCTGCCGCCTCCATATTGGAAATTAGGCTACGTTCACACTGCCAGCCATATCATTCAATTCCGATTTTTTTGCTCAGTTCGGATTTGTTTATCTTGACGGTTCACATTCATAAGTACAAGTGACCTGTATCTGACTGTAATGTGAACGCATCGGTCCTCCGAAATGTCACGCATGCGCACATTAATACGTTTTTACACGGGTAAAAAGCTGGTCGTAAAATTAGCACGTTGTGCGGCCTTGACCGCTGCGCTGATTCGAGTATTTTGCCTCTTTAAATTTTGACTTCAGGCTCTTTATTTTTCTTTGGCATTGTAGCCACATTCGTGTCCGCACTGTGCCATTTCTTTGGCAATTATTTCAAATACTATTACTATTACAATAGGTTCCTTCCAGTTTAGCTTGAACAGATTAATTTACCCAAATATCAATTAAATCCCCACCTTCTCCATCCTTCCACTAACTGTTATCACAGCTCTCCTCCATTTTTACCTTCCTGTGTAGCCGGTGCAGGCTGATGTCAGCGCATGCATTTAAGCAAAAAGCCACATGAATTCCGATCTGATCGTTCACATTAAGGTCGCATTGCCGCAAATTGGATTTAGTACCACATATGAAAGTGGCACAAATCCGATTTGAAAAGATCAGATTTGCGTGTCCACACAGCCCTGAAAAGATCACATCTGTGTCACATTAAGGCAAAAAATACAATTTGAGTCACTTCAGCATGGCAATGTGAACGTAGCCTTAGAGTCCCTGAAAGATATCCGCTTGACCTAATATATAGCACATTGCAAAACAGTTCACACAAGCTTTAAAAAGACCATCTGTTTATCAAAACACTTAAACTCCAAAGTAAAACACGCTTTGTGAAATACTAAAAAAGTTTTGTTACATTTACAGTGAATCTCAGCTGAGACAGGCCAACTGGCTGGAACTATTGTCATGAGACCCACATGCCCAAAATAACACCCGCCTTTGGTACACATGTACACATGCATGGACCACTGGCTTTTGAGCTGGCTCCCAGATGCAGCCCCTGGCCTGTATGTAGCCAGCATGGTGCTCACACCTGCTCGCGGGTTCAGCATATGAGAGCGGAGAGGTCATCATTGCAGTTGAACTCCTCTCTCTGGAGACCAAACTGGTGCCAGAAACCTACAGGCCAGTTCCAATAAACGAGCCACAGAGAACGTCCCAGAGTTTACTGAAAGACAGCTGACTAATCAAGCTGGTATTCCAGAGTATGGTCAAACACTCCCCAAAGGCTCAGCAGAGCTCTCCCCATGTGTTTGTGTTCAGCCAAGCGTCAGTATCCAGACCATGAAAGGTGTTTGCTCTTTGAGCGGAAGGTATGCCATTCTAGTATTAAAGTACCAGCATAACATGTGCAAAGAAACAGCATCTTATGTTTGTGGAAATGTTAAAGATGGTAACGAGCAGGCTTGTGTTTGTGTTCGACAGCGAAGGACTTCATTAGCAGTCTGATGGAGAAGGACCCCGAAAAGAGGTTCACCTGTGAGCAGGCCCTGCGGCACCCCTGGTGAGACAGCAGCCAGCATATGGTACTAATGCATGTAGCGAGTTTCTGAGCAAGCTAGCATCACTAGCATGCTAACAAAGTACTTTTAGCATACTTGGAAAATATGGTTTGTGTACAGAGAAAGCATAAACGTTTTGTGGAAGAGTTAGCATGTTAGGCCCTTGTAGGCCTATACATCCATTACTGAAAGCAGCACAGGTACTTCTTCGGGGCATTGTGCTATTGAATGCCCTCTAGTGTAACACACCGCTCCACCTCTCACCCGGCTGAAGAAACCTGATTAGTGGCATCCAACCTTAATGGCACAACCTGAATCTTGCGGGACTAATCAACAATAGGTAGATTCCCCCACTAGAGTAGGGGCTGGTAATGACTAATGAGTCTATGCAAGGGAAGCACAGTGGAACTAGGAGACATTGGAGAGCTTGAGGAGCAGTCTGGGAGTAACGTAGCAATGTGTTTATATCCAGGGAGAAGGCTGCAGTATTTGGTGGGGGGGTGGCGGTGGTTGCACAATAGCATAGACTATGAAACTGTCAGGGACGGAAGCAGATTACTGAAGGCCTGTCTCTAAACAACAAGGCCACCTACTTACTCATTCCTCACAAATAAGCTGACACTACCCTACTAAGGTTAACTGAAGGTTGGCACAGAGTAACAGAGTACAGTACAGCTAAAAGAGTATAATTAATAGAGTCTATTAACTAAAGCAAAGCTAACACAGCAGAATCAACAGAGAACTGCTAGCAACACAAAGTCAATATACAGCATGCTGGGGGGGGTATATGTGTTACCATGGTGCTGATGTTTCATGAAGATGTAGTCATACCTAAGCATGACCTCACTCAACCACACTTTGTGCCATGACAAGGAGAAAGGAGTGTTATTGTGTCACAGAGAAGCACCTAATTATAGCCCGCGTGCACAAGTGTCACAAAATGCTTTATTACAAATGAGTGTACAGGTAAAACATGCACTGCATAATCCAAATATTTCACTTGTGACTATATAAAATGAGCTGCACTTTTAAATTCTATTTTCTGTATGACACATTACATAATTAGCGGAAATACCATTGATCCAATATGGCTACAGACAGTTCAAGGACATTTTATTTACCCTGCTCTGGACAAAGTTAATAAAAAACACATTTAATGAAGTCATATGTTTTTATTCGATAGAGGTCTTGTTTATGATGTGACTGAAATCTATTGGCCTTTTGTGGGAGCTAAATTAGAACAGCTGTAGGACAAAAGTATGGTTAATGAAGTAGCACCAATACAGAAAAACACATTATAGTTCATATATGTGTACTACTTTGCATACATGATACATGATGTTTTGTGATTTTGTTGCTAAAACCTTGATGCCTGGTGGTCAATGTGCTTTTTCAGGATTGCCGGGGACACCGCCCTTTGCAAAAACATCCATGAATCTGTCAGTCGGCAGATGAGGAAAAATTTTGCTAAAAGTAAATGGCGGGTGAGTAGGTGGCACCAAGACTTAACAGACTTAACTCTAACTGAAATATTGAGACTAACAGAGGCACTGAAACTCCCATAGAAACACTGAGACTGAGAGAGACACTGTAACTCTGATAGGAACACTAAGACTGAGAGAGACACTGTAACTCTGATAGGAACACTGAGACTGAGAGAGACACTGTAACTCTGATAGGAACACTGAGACTGACAAAGGCTAGTGATGCATCAATATAGAAATTTTGATTGATAACTTCCACTCGTCATTTGGGGGGGAGAATAGCAAAATGACGTCACATTGTTTTCTTTCTTTGGAAAATGAAAGACTGATGCGCGAGCCAGATTTAACAATGAATTAGACAAATGTAGCGGGCTGGTACATTGAGACATCTTATAAGCAGCGAATGAGACGAGGAAATCTCCTGGTCTCCACTAGGGCAAATGGCTCATCATCCAATGCAAACACGGGCGGAATTTTAGTAGGTAGTAGTTATGTAACTAGCTGTACTGCTGTTAACTTTGAATACTGATAAAGTTTAAATATCAGCCGGTAATATCAGCTAAGATGACACATCTGCTTAATGCCGATATCTTGATTTTTCACAAATATCAGTCGATACTCAAATGTTAATTGTTAATACACTCACTTAAAGGATTATTAGGAACACCTGTTCAATTTCTCATTAATGCAATTATCTAATCAACCAATCACAT
>JABFEA020000067.1:30448898-30459600 GCA_019775915.2 Cyphomyrus plagiostoma
AAGGCAGTTCTGAAGGCGAAAGGGGGTCAAACACCGTATTAGTGTGGTGTTCCTAATAATCCTTTAGGTGAGTGTATATGCCACTATACTGTATCATGCAACTCTAACATAGACACAGAAACTGTCAGAGTCACTGACTATGACTGAAGTGCTGATACTGACAGAAGCCGTGAGACTTGAGAGAAGTGCAGAAATTCTGATAGGAACACTGACTCAGACAGAAGCACCACATTGAGATTGACAGATACACTGAAACATTGACAGTATCACAGAGACTTTCATTGAGACACTGAGACTATAGTACTGCTACATAATTAAAATTGAGGCCATGGGACACCAGCTTCTCAATTACCTGTCGATATTGGCTGATTTATGTGTTATATAAACTCATGTCGCTGCAGCATTGGTTAACTTGTATACCGTTTTAACCCCAGAATGTCACAAATGTCCCCCCATCCCATATCCCCAGCAAGCCTTCAATGCCACGGCAGTGGTTCGTCATATGAGACGGCTGCAGCTGAGCAGCAGTATCGACAGCTCACACCAGGGCAGCCATGGGGCGGCTCGCAGCCAGGCCTCCAGTGCTGCCCACGTCAAGAGCCAGTCCACAGACTCCAGCACCCCACCTCGCAAGGAATGTGAGTGTGTCAAACATGCTAAGCATACTAACCTACAGACTGGCACGCAGCTGCTCTTCTTGCAGAGCGACCAGCCTGTATGCCAAAGTAATTCATTCATACAATACAAATTATCCTTAACTCTAACATGAACCAGTCCTTCACACAGCACAAATTAGTCTTCATGCTATCACAAACAAATCGTTCACACAACATAAATTAGCCTCTATGCTAACACAAACCAGTCCTTTGCACAACATAAATTAACCTTCATACTAATACCAACCAGTCTTTCTCACAATACAAATCAGCCTTCATGCTAACATGTGTCTATCCTCACAATACAAATTAGCCTTTATGCTAACACAAACAGTCCTTCAGATAACACAAGTTAGTCTTAATGCTATCATAAACCAATCCTTCACACAACACAAATGAACCTTTATGCTAACACAAACCAGTCTTTCACATAACACAAACCAGCTGGCTCACCCTAAGATCCTACCACTCTTCCCTCACACTAACAGGTCAGGTCTGTTTTAGCTTTACTGAGTCATTTTTGCCAGTTCTGAGTTGTTACCATTCCCAGGTCTCAACCCTGGCTCCCCTCACTCCTCATGGCTTGCAGCAAGATATCTAAGATTGTACAACAATGATCTAATAGTGTGATGCAAACCCCCATCTCTGGCACCTTCCTACTGTCAGTAATTAATGCATCTCTGGGATGAAAAGCACATTATTTAATGGAAAATTCCAGCAGTCTGATGCCCGGCAGGATGTGACTGTGCTGCCTTTGAAGGTGCCAGACCTCCTCCTCTTCCTTCTCCTAATCCTGCTGTCCTCCTTTAAGGGAGCCTGAGTATCCAGCTTGCTATGTGAGGTGGATGCCAAAGTGTAATAGTCATGCAAGTCACTAGCCAACCTGTTCAATCCCATTTTGAACATAATCGTGTCATGCTAACTCTCTGGGGGCCACGGTCATTTGACCATGAAAGGCCGGCTGCTCAAAGTCATGTGTTCAGGTGTTGCTTTTCAGTTCTTCTCAGCATGTCCCATTTAACATCACTTACCTCTTTTCCACTAGTGTTGTTCCAGTGCTGTCATTTCACTACATATGTCAACGTCACAAACATATTCAGGAGAGCAAGCACCAGTTTTCGATTGTGTGTACCCATAAAGAAACCTGTTGCAAAAGCTGGCTACCAACAATGAATATAGAACATTAGGGCACTTTTAGACTTTTTCTGTACTGCACCTCTTTGTTTTTTATCTTGATAGTTTGTTTTAGTTTTAGAATTTGGTAGCAATTTGCTCCGTACTATGAATTTCTCCGGCTCTATTTTAATTTCTGCTGTATTCAGCAAACACTCAAGCAAATCAAACAAATCAAACACTGGGTATAATAAATGCGACTCTGCTGAACTTTATAGTGCATTGTACTCCCTGCCCACATGATGACATTCAGATTGGCAATTCTTTGGGGTCATGCCAGAGCAGGTTTATCGGGCAGGGGACCAGTTGTCAAGTCTCCCCCCCCACCCAGCATTGTGTCACCCTGTCCCCGTATTTCCCTCCTGTCTCCACCCAGTGTCAGGCTTCCTTGTTGCCTCCCCCCCAGTATAGCATCTCCATGTAGCCCCACACCGCAGTGTTGCATCAATCTCTCCTCCCCCAGCATTGTCATTCCCTGTCACCCCCACCTCAGCGTCGTGTCTCCCTCTTGCGTCCCCAGCATCGTGCCTCCCTGTCGCTCCCCCGGTGTCACTTGTCACTTAAGAGTATTGCTGGTTGTGTGCAGGTACGCCAGCCTCTCCCACACCCTGCAGCCTGGCTTCGGCAGCCTGCTCTCCCTCGGTGGGCCTCAAGCCCGGTGGAGCAGATCAGAGCCGATCCCGTCCCTCCACCGTCACTGTCGTCAACACAGGGACCAAGTGACGCCAGGTCCCGCGAGGAACGAGCTGGGAGGCCACAGCACTGTGAGGCAGGGGTGCCCATTACGCCCCGTCAGCCTCTGTGCCCCCCTGCCCTGGATGTCTGCCTGCTCTGGTAGGCCCCCCAGCTCGCCCCTCGCCCTGCTCCGCTTCCTGGCCTGGGAAGACTTGGATGAGCAGAGGACCTTTAAAATGCCATATTTTCTACCGTCTCACCCCCTCCGACACGGAGCCACAGCATCACCTACACCTTCCCCCCCCCCCACCTTGCTCCCAGCCCAAAGGTCAGCCCCGAGGTCAATCCTAACGTCACCACGTGACTCCCACAGAACACAGCTTGACTTGTAAATCAGACATGTTTAATGCTCATGGGTCAGCCTTTTCACATTGCATAGGATTGGATCAGGATCTTCATGCAAATATAAATCCTCATCTTTCTGTAGAAGCTGCTTTGGCCCCAGAAAGTCAGGTAGCTCTCATCTGAGTGGATGTCCATCTTGGAGATCATGGTGTTGAGCAGAATCGTTTTTGACGTGTTTTGACCTCATAACCATGTAACCACAGTTTCCCTATATTGACTTTTTTTCTTTTGATTTTCTTGTTCTGGACTGGATGACCAACATGGCTTTTATTTCCTGAACCATGTTTTCTTTGCCTTTGTCTGTTTTTTTATTTGGAGGACTTCTCCCTTCCTCAGTTCCTGCCCTCACTCTGTCGATCTCTCAGTAGGGGCCAACACTGCACCGGCCCGTCATTGAGCTCCGTCTGCCTGTCAGCGGTAGAGATTGTAAACAGTTTTAAAAATCCCACAATGGGGTCATAGCATTGTACAATTTCTTTGTTAATGGAAACATTTAATATGTTTCTTTATTTTCTTACTTTATAATACTTTTTCTAAAGTCATTCTATATGAGGTATGTATTCAGTGTATAAAACGTTTATCGCTGTGTGCTGGTATGTTTCAGGAATCAGCTTCTGAATTGTGGAGTTGTGTACAGAAAAACAAACAAAAAAACCTGTTTGAAATGGCCATCATTTGCATTACCAGTAGGTGGGGTTACGAAAGACAGAGCTGTTATTATTGGCTCTGGTGGCGTGATGTCAGAGTGTGAAATATCGCTGACACACCCAGTTTAGAGTTCTCAGGGAATTCCACAACTGCACACGCACACTGGCCGTACAGCGTAGGTCTGTGTGAATCCGAGACGTACAGGGCGTCTGGGAAATGGCCCGCTGCTTGGAAGCGGGAAGCTTTTCAGTATGTTTCCAACTCTTAAACTGTCAGAGTGCATTGTGTTTCTTTACATTTTTGGTAACGTGGTGAAGAATATATGAAGTGAATAAAATTACAATATGGTGTATTCTATAGGTGCCATAAGCACTGCTGGTTATAGTATCTCGTTGTTTTCTTTTTTGTTTGTTTATTCATTTTTGGAATGATAAATGCCATACTTTGTGGAAATTGCTAATCCTCCATTTCCCAGTGTGTTATTTTAGTGGAAGGGGGTGGACTTCAGCGTGTAATAACGCAAGTTTTTTTGCACCTCTACCACAACGCCGCTGTTGGTTTTCTTGCCTATGAGCTCTTCCCATTACAGAAGGCCCAGAATTCCTTGCACAGCCTGGGGCAGGGCTTGGGTTGGGGAACTGTTGGGTTGGGGGGTGGGGGGTTGTTTGGGTCAAGCCTGGGAGAGGGAGGTGGCTTTGCGTCCCAGAAGTCATTAGAAGTGGCGATCAACAGCTCGGAGATGGAACTATATCCCTGTGACCAGGTGGCCTTTGTGGAAACCCGGTCTGCTCCAGGCCATGTTACCGTCTTTCTTCTTGTGACTCACCAACGACCGTGTTGTCAGGGTTAGTGTCCCCCCACGAGCTCCCAGAACACCCTCCTCCCTTTTATTTAGCCACGTTCCCATTTGCCACATCTGTACCGTCGTGTATGGCTTCTGTCCGTTCTGTGTTTGTATCCGCTGCTTTTATGTCCGTGTTCCCATGATTCAGGGCTTTGACTCATTGAGCCTGGATCTTTAATAGGCCGGAGCCAAAGGTTGTAGCTCTGTCACATGGCAGTGAATGTGCAGAAATCCTACTAATTTTCATAATTTTGTTGTATTTTTACATGTGTTGTTAATAGAACTTATCTGGCTGTAGATTTATTTTGATTCTTAGGCATCGTTTACAGTTTTTTCTTTGTTAAGGGATAATGTGATGGCATCCTAATGCTGCCATCAAAGCTAGTGTTCAGTTACTGCTTTACACTGAAATTAGTATTCCTGCTCAGACACAAAACGAATTGTTCCCATAGCAGGATTAGTCCAAACACTAGTTAAAATAAACGGTTTGGATTTAACACAAATATTATAACAGATCTCTCTGCAGTCAATACTAACATACTGGGGTGGGGTGGATTTGGGGTCCAACTGGAATTCGAGGATGCTTCTGTTTCTAGTGAAATGGATGCGTGGCTGTACTTGGAAATTCCGGAGAAGGACATATGGTGCTGGTCCGAACACCATCCGGACAGATGTGTGTTCAGGGTCCCTTTCAGTAGCTTGCTGGAGGCAGTGTGCAATGGAGATTGTTGAGGGACTCAGCAGTGCCCTCCAGGGGGTGCTCTGGTCTTGTGCGACTGGCCAGTGTGACAGAACTTCAGAATGTGGCTCTCCCTGTCACATACACACGTGTGCCTCTCAGATGCCGCTTTCCTCTGTCCATGATCGTGAGTATACATCTTACCCCCATTGACACTCACACCATCTCAGAAACATGCTTGCATAAGATAAATCATACTCTGGCTACCTTCATGATGCATTCAGATGCTTCAATAAAATTCTCAATTAAATTTTTTTGACATCGGGCCAGGTACCCCATTCTCACAAACCATAACCGGTAGCCAAAGATATGTAGAACAGAGTATTAGAGAGTAGCCGGCAAGCACTGACCGGCCAATCACTCTAGGCAGAGTGGTTTCAGTTGTTTCACGCTAAGGGCTAATGTAAAACAACCAATAAGGATATTTGTAATGAAGTGCCTCCATCTTGTGGGGGAGCACTCAAAGTCACGCTGTCTCCGCAGAGCAGAATTTGACTGCACTCTGACCACACAAGGGTGAATGTCTGCCAGAGCTCCCCCTGCAAGTAGTAAGAGACGCCACATGCTTGATATCCTACATTCCTGACCAGGACACTGTTGTAATAGTGTTGTCTTTCATCCTGCTTCAGTCACTGATTTCCCACCTTTATTGGGTCTGTCTTTTTTTTTGCCCCAAGACCCTCAAGCCGAGATGTGTCTCACCCCTCCATGTGTTTGACGTATTGCATATATCCATGTCACGTGTGGTCAATGCGAGTCTGTGTGTGGCATGAGCGTGTAGTGTGTTTTTAGTAAGGCGTGTGCAGGATGCTATGCCTCCAGGGGGCGCTGCATCATTCAGTCCACCTGTGTCACCCTCTGTCATCAGGTGGTCTATTTTACACCCAGTCTTGCTCCTGGCGTCTTTTCGGGACGCTTGCACTCTAGCTTTCCCGTGTCAGTTTGTGCTTTAACAACAGGGAGTGTATATTGGACAGCTCCAGCTGTCGTCCTCCCCAACTGCACCCCCTCTGCTTTTTTCCAGCTGATGCGAAACCACGCAATGGATATCCTGTCCTAGATTGTGATGTGCTTACAGTCAGTCAGGGCCGATCGCTACTTTAAGGACAGAAAATCAATGACGATTGCAGGACCTCAGCTGACCTGTCACATGGTTTTAAAAATGTAATTTCCAGAATGCCGAAGCAAGGCCTATGGCGTGTCACACCACGCATCATAAAACAAAGTAATATGTTTGACTTTTACAACCAAATAACCAAGGCTTTACAATTTCTCCACCTCTAGCTTAGTGCTGTGATTGACTGGTCCTGATGTGACATGCTTTAAACTAAAATTATTTTTAATTGATATGTGGTCTTCAAGCACCAAATCTGTTAAAAGTTAACTTTACTATAGCAAGCACTCATAAAATGGTATTAATAAAGCAAGTCTACAAGCGTCCGATGTGCTTTACAGGAGGTTTTTATGAAATGCACGCATGTTTAACGCTCTTTAAGACTCGGCTCCACCAGTGTCTGCGTAACTATTATACCCTACTATAATATCTATATGTATTAAATAAAACACACTGTTATGAAAATCCAGGTCTTGTGATTGTAACATTTCCATAAAGGTGTTTTCCAAAGCCCGATGAAATGTGAAATATTTACTCTTTGCATGTTATGAAGATGATCCATTACTTTCGGAAGTGGCTGCCTGTTGTGGCTCTACTGTGATGTGACAGTTTGCTTATGGGACGTGTACAGCAAATGCCTTTGACAATCATGTACACATATCAGAGTTTACATCACAGTGAACACAGGAGTGAGAGTGATTGATTTTTTTGTTCCTTCAATAAATTTTGAATGATCATTATGCTACAGTTTAATGTCTGCTGCCTTTTTTGTACTGTAACCCCCCCCCCCCCACAGCCCTTCACATAGCCCACCTAGTACTGATACTAACCTTTATTCAACATGTACTAATCCACAGTAACATCTGCACCGATATACGCTAACTCAAATACTGTTCTGCTTTCTCACCATAGTACCAATCCCTATAATATAATTTGCTCTAAAACCCATTCTCCAATACGGTCCCTAGTTATAGAATCCCTGAAGGGCAAAGCACACCAGCAAATATGAAGACATTCCAAAAAATACAAAAACGCACCAGAAAATATGAAAATACTACAACACTAGCAGCACTGAAAATGGGAAGGCTATGTACTTACTGATAATGTCAATTAGCCAACAGTTGAAACTAGTCAGTCCAAATGTACAGTTTTAGGTACTTGGAGGTGCCATTTTGGTGCCTTTGTTAGTCTTACTAATGGAACACTCTGTGTATGTGAATCAGCTACCACCAGATGTAAGCAAAAGACACAAAGAGAAAACAGATGTAATACGATGTGATCATACACATTGGAAATGAAAGACTTTGATGGATGTCAGCTGTCTTCTGTAAGTTATGAGGATATCATGAATTATATGGTTTTCAAACATCACAGGTGGCTCTGAAGCATCTGAAATATTTTGTATTCACAGGTAAGCGCAAGTATAACTCTCACTTACTCATCATTTGTTATCCTCCCATTCATCCATCTAATTTCTATAACTGCTTGTTCTGTACAAGGTTCCAGGGGGTCTGGAGCCTATCCCAAAGGCTATTGGTGCAAGGCAGGGAACAACCCAGGATGGGGCACCAACCCTTTGCAGTGCACACACACACACACCTTTCACTCACACCTATGGGCAAATTGGCAACTTCAATTAACCCTAGCATTTTTTTGGACTGTGGGAACACCAGTAGACACTCAAACATAGTTTGCAGAGGTGTGAGGCAACAGTGCTAACCACTGAACCACCGTGCTGCTGCACTTATAATTATATATTAACATTATCTTAATTTCATTGTGCAACGGTACTGTTAAGCCATTACTTTGTTCTGGGCTGTAATGTTAATGTTATAATGCTATTACTGATATTGTTGTCATTAGGTCTAATCTGTGGCCTGTACTGCAAAGTGGGGTTACTGGCTTATTGGGGTAAGTTGTCGGATTTAAGGTATCTCACTTTAAATGGACTTCATATTCGTTTGCTTACAGTTTCCCCAGGCTACCTTAAATACGACAAGTTACCCCGATAAGCCAGTAACCCCACTTCGTAGTACAGGCTACAGTCCCCTGGTCTGATCGCACATAAGTAATTATTTTATGGGTAGATTGCAAATAGATTTATTTGTTTCAAGATCTATTTATTTGCTGTTGTGTTGTTATAATTACTCCCGGAGAACCCACAACAACCTGTTTTCTCTGCCATGAAAGATGGAGAAGTTCATACACCTGGGTATATTGTTTACATATTTGTTTGCAGTTCTATCAGTGGTTTTTGCACTTTGACCTAACTTAAATATATTCAGCACACATAAGTGTATTGCATATTTATTGCAGTCTCTTCTCTTTTTGCACCGCTGTTTATGTTGTGTTTTGTCCTATTGTCCACGTGCAACTGTTCTGTTTCCTGTAACTGTGACATACGAATTTCACTGTTTCACTGAGTTCTATGATGCATGTGAATAAAGTAATCGTGATTTAAGTGATATTTCTCATTGACCCCTATTTAAAGGCACAATATGAAACAAACCACTTGTCACTATGAATGAAACGGTAATTATTTGATTTGTTAGTACTATTTTTCAAGTTCCAGAAAATTCTCACTCAAATGGAACAGCAAACTGACAGATTTAAGGCACCACCTATTCTCGCTATTCTATCTACTTATGCCTCTTTGTCTCCTTTTGTATTTCACATTTCCAAAACTAAAGTACTATTGAGGACTGAATATTTCCTCCTGACAAAGCATCCCCCAAAGGAAACCAAGAGCACCATCTAGTGGGAATCAAAAAATACAGTAAATGGTTCATAAAGCGTCATTTTGGCTATCACTAGTGGGTGCGTGCTGTTCATTTGGCTGAACTCTAACCATATTTGAGCAATGCTTATCTATTTGTGGGATTCCATTAGTCCTTTCTATTGTCCCACTCCCTCAGACATATCAGTCTCTTCCCATCTAGACCCACATTTAAAGATGAAAATTTGTCCCACACTACACTATATTTACCCAAAGTACAGAGAAAGGGGTCCTGGACTGTGAATTACGTTAAGGAATTAGGTTTTATAAATTTATTGCTTAATACGGCAATTCAAAATAAAATGCTAACTTTAACCTAAATCAGATCATGTGGCTATCGGTGTACTTTTCGCTTTCATTTACTCTTAGCCATGTTTGTTAGATACATTAGTGTCTTTGGAAAAAGTATCCCTGCACAGACAGCAATCCAGTTTAAGTGCACTTACCATTACCCCGTGGACAAATTCCCTTTTAAAATACGAACAGTATTTTACAGGCACAGTAAAAGTTACTAATATTTTCACACAGTTCACCACAGGAAGAACAAAACATTTCTAACTTCACCAGATACTTATAGGTGTCTACCCCGATAATTAACTGGGATGCTGATTGACAGGCTCTCGTTCAATCAGAAACAAGCATGATAATAAGTAGGTACATACACTTTCCATCTTCAGTGCCACTAATGTTGTAGTGTTTTCCCATTTGCTGCAGTGTTTCTATATTTACTGGAGTGTTTCTATATTTTCTGATGTGTTTTGTCCTTCAGGGCCTCTGTACCTCATACTTATTATGATACTAACCCCCATTAACCTTTATATCACACCCATACTAATCCCCTGACATTTTTATAAACCACATTCTAAGTCTAATACTAATCAACATAAACACCCTAGTATTAATACCGCTACTATGGTTTGCATGGATCCCTACTAACTCCAATACTCAACTCCATGGTAATATGAATACTCCCCATATTATCCTATTTACGGAACCCCATTATAGGTCTAATTCTGGCCGTCTTACTAACCATCATACTGACCCCCTTATACTAAGCAATGCTAAAGACTTGAGGAATTACATGGATGAACATGAAAGCCATTCACCCCTCATGCCTGCCCCCAGCAATACCTCACACTGTATTTACCCATGTGGTGATTTCAATTATAAGTGTGCTTCCCTAACCATTAGGCCACCCACTTTCAAGTCCTTCAGTGTTAATATTGATGTGGCTTTGTGACCTCCTGCACAACATAGCCATCACCAAGAGGCCACACTGTCTCACCAAAGCACCCTCACCTTTTGTCTCATGCAGCAGTGTGGAAGGATCTGACCCTGAGCAGCATGGAAATCCATAATCAAGATATGAAAGGAGTGATAATGCCCCTCCTGAGCATTTAATATGTCTAGAAAGTGGTCATATTCCCCATGCTGTTCCTATGTCAACGAATGAATCATGTGACTCTGAGCACTAATATTGGTCCTCAGTCTGTTCAAGCTGCACACTCCACTTCCTGTTTGTGATGACAAGAGGCCATAGCTGCACTTATTGTGATGACAGGACCTTTGAAGTGTAAAGAACTTTTTTACCCCCGCCCCCCTTCTATCATGTTACCAGGCACTAGTAGATAAAACTCAAAGCTACGACTCACAGTCCAGTGGGCCGCCTTGG
>JABFEA020000067.1:30465638-30476691 GCA_019775915.2 Cyphomyrus plagiostoma
CTTAAATCACCTTTCTTTCCCATTCTGACATTCAGTTTGGAGTTCAGGAGATTGTCTTGACCTGGACCACACCCCTAGATAATTGCATTAATGAGAAATTGAACAGGTGTTCCTAATAATCCTTTAGGTGAGTGTTGGGGTGAGGGTGAGTATATTAGTGCTGTCAAACGATTAAAATTTTAATCAGATTAATCACAGGGTTCCTTTAGATTTTCATTATTCACGATTAAATATCATTCATTTTTAACCTATATTAATTGCATTTTATTTTGCATGAGCAAACAGACTGAAAAAAGGGAATATATATGCCCTTAACATGTTTATTGAACATATTGAACACAAGTCAGATGCATTAGATCTGCCACAGAAGTGTAATACCATGGACCCATATCAAAAAACAAGATTTTTATGCTTAGCCGGGCAACTTGTTGGATTTAATGTACCTCAGTTTAAATGGTCTTTATCTTCGTTCACATACAATTAGCCCGAAGTACCATAAATCTGACAAATAATCCGACTCATCATGAAATCCAATTTTAGCCCAGTTAATTGCCATTGTTAGCAATATCAGCTGATAACACATTACGCATGGTGCTTTACATATAAAACTCCGTAGCAACACGTCCACAGATAAGTCGGACGGTATAGTGCGTGCGATCGCTTCAATGAGTCATAAGTGA
Source organism: Cyphomyrus plagiostoma (assembly GCA_019775915.2). NCBI lineage: Eukaryota > Metazoa > Chordata > Actinopteri > Osteoglossiformes > Mormyridae > Cyphomyrus > Cyphomyrus plagiostoma. Next base: position 30,466,319 of record JABFEA020000067.1, read on the forward strand.
GAAGTAGTGCTTAAACAGTATAAAACTATAACTTTCCCTTCTGTTGATAAAGGGCGCAGCCATCTTGGATTCTGAACTTGATATCCTCTGTTACCCCTTTGCAAAGATGCTGGTGCTGTTCTGGTGCAAATGTTCTGGAACATTTGGTCTCCACAATGTAATACAAACATAATATATACACAGACACACACACCCAACCCATTATTATTAGCTACGCTAACATGAACTGTTTGCATGCAGACTATTGCTTCTGTCCTCAAAAGAAAAGGATTTATTAGTGCATATGCTCCACATTACCCCAGAACCATTTTAAAGAGTTAGTTATGTTGTAGAAATAAAAGCAAAGCCAGACTTTGACCTTCCCATCTGGCACAGTAACCAGTCTAGACATCATCAGCACTGCAGCCATCTAGGAACAGCAGTGATTACCCAGCTGGTTGACCTTCCATGTTCAAACAAAAAGATCTAGGCGACAGTCTAAAATAATCTTGGCCTGAAGATCTTCATCCAGAAGAAGTCACCTCCCTACCATCCCCTGTCTGACCTGCTTATCAGCTTGTCCATACATAAGTGCATGTCCATACCTGCAATTTCTGAACTTTAATTCCTGGCTGTGTAGATGAGCTTGGTGTGTTTGGCTGTGTTGGTCTATGCGCAGCCTCTGTGATTCCCAGCTAATCCATTGTCCTCTGTTCTCAGTCACTTACAGGTTTTATGTCAACATCACAGAGCATCACTCCCAGTCAGACTGCAGGCTAATAGCCACAGTTCTGTTTTGCTGGAACATGGCAGTCTCATCACCTTGCAGGACTATTTGGCTGTTACTACTGTTTGCTTCCAGCAGACCAGACGTTTTGGCCTCTCTGAACTGCGGATATATATTAATCTAGAGGAGATGTCACAAATCTCTGATCTATTCAGTCTTGATTCAAGATCTTTACGAAAGCAACAGGCCCTCACCCTGAACACATTTATATGTGAAATTTAAAGTTGATTTAACAAAAAATAGAATAACAACATTCAAAGTGGTCTCAGACTATTGGTGCTGAGTTTGTGCTGAATAAAAGCACATGTAGCACTTTGGGATAAATGTTTTTTAGATAGGTGAGATATTATAAAATCTCAAGGCACGTCAGACTACCCCCAAAGTGGAAAAAACGCCTCCGGGTCCAGAGGTTTAAAAGGGTTTAGTAAAATGGGTGATATTAAACTGGATAGATGTTGGACTAAGAACCCCACCGTTAAGTTTACAGTTTCCTGGTCTGGCGTAGTTTAGTGAGTTAGTAGGACGCGTTTGTCACTGATGTTGATTCTCTCCATCTCCCAGTTCATCCCTTGTGGAAGGAGTAACTGCTACACCAGCATACAATGGGAATGCAAAATAAAGGAACCCAGAGTCAGGACCCATGTGGGTGGAGCTACTAAGAGGAAACAGAGGACAGGTGAGAAATGGCTGGATATTGAGTGTGCCCATGGGTGTCACTCATGACTCGCATCAACCACAAGGATCAGTGCCAGATTCTCAATTGACCCTACTGCAGCACTGAGTTTACACCAAGGAAAGACACTGGGCTGGATAAAGATCAAATTCATACACAGATGTTATTTGGAAGGAAATCTTTGGCAGACACTGATTGGAATCACCAGCTGCATTAGAAGGTGCTCGCTGTCAACAACATTCCAAACTAAATGGCAAATATTGTCTGCGTCACAGGCATGCTCTTGCTGGTTCTTACCTATTTTTTACGAACCATATTTATTGGCCTCATAAAACAGCCACTCCATAGCTAATTCTTTCCAGACCACCACCGGCATTCTTAATAGATATACACTGCAAAGATTTGTATGACCCTTTTGGCAAGACAGCATAGGAGATAAAGTGCATATAAATTTCAATTGTGCCTCCAGTCTTGGAGGTGTGCTTATTCTTGTTAACACCACAGGTGTTCTGGTTGATACCAAGGGCCACATGTTACTGAAAATGTTGAGTGGTTAGTGTACACATTTTTTATTCATGTTAAACACCTTAAGTACCCTGGTGGGACGTAAAATTCAAGAACCTGCGTTATTAACTAGCATTCTGCCTGTAACACCAAGCACTCTTATCAACAAACATGTTGACTAAGCTTTATCCTAATTTAACTGCTTCAGTACCTGTCTCAGGACACGCACTACCCAAAAAGTTCAGTCAATTAAAGGCAGAGGGTTTCTGAGGTTCCAGGGCAGAGGAGCTGCCCACCTTAACGTGTGCCAGGATAGGATGGGAGAGTAGATGCCCAACTCTAGCCTGAAACAACAGCCCCTGACACTTTCGTTTTGCAGCTTGGCTTTGGGGCTGACCTATCTCAAAGGGGTACTCACACTGCTGGAAGCCTGCTGGAATGGTCTGGCTGCTGCCCATGGAGAATGGACATCCGGCTCACTGAACTGAGCGTGCTCTACGTTTAATCACACTGAAGCATTTAGAGCATTACACGACATCCCAATGCTGACTGAAGGACCAAATGAGCACAATGACGCTTAGTGATTCTATGTCGCTCTTCAAAAGAGGGCCTTTCTCAAACCAGGCTAGACCAGAAGAGGCTTGCTTGACTCTCTGAGAAGGTTCATTAACCAGCCAGCAAAGGCATTAGTCTTTTGCCAGGAAACATACAAAAGGCAGCAGAAAGCTATCTCATTCACCAGCCTCGGGACGGAATGTCCTTAGAAAAGCAGGCATTTAAATGCCTTGGAAATCATTCATTGGATCGAGTGCATTTCTCATTACAGTGCATCTTTCTTGCTTGCAGAAAATGGTTCTGGAGTACCGGACTGGTGACCTGGGTGGCTGTGAGATAAGCTTTAAGGTGATAAACTGACCAGAACGATCATGGGATACGTCCTCAGAGCCTTCAGCAAAAAGGCCAACAGGTCAAGTGGGTCAAAATAATTCTGTGCATTCCCATTGAGTCAGGCTGATGTGTGCAGTGGAGGCACTTTCCTCAACTCTGCCCCCCTACCACCATTTTCTATGGACTGGAACTTTAGCCGTGCAGATGAATCATCTGGTAGTGACCCCATTCACCACACTACTGTCCCTGAGAAAGTCACTGGTGATGAGTGGGATTGGGTAGTATTAGGACATTAAATGCTGTGTAAATATAACAAGGCTGGAGCTACAGAGACATGGACACTCCCGCAGATTAAAATGATTTCCGACTCAAAAAGCAGTGGTGGTTTTTCTGCCCTTAAAATCCTTGGAGGCTTTAGGGAATTTTATGAGTGCTCATATTTCCATTAAATTTTTCTGAACTACTATCCTGAGTTTCCAGCTCTGAAATGAAACTTGGCTATCTGCAAGACAGTCCACCTTATTTTGATACCTAGAGTTACACAGACTGACCGTGCGTTTCAGTGCAGGCAACCATCTGACCTGTAGGAGGCATTGGAGAAGACCTGAATCTGATGGCAGAAGGATAACATTTAAGACAAGGTTCCAAACTGGAACAACTATATTTCAGCACATATATACCTATACTTAAAACAAGGAAAATGTTTGTAAAATGTCATTCCTTGGGCTCAACACCTACACTCGACTTATGGTTATGACCACAGTGTTCAAAGGACAGGGTACTGTGATGGCTTACCCAAACATGCTGGGGTCAGAAGTTCACATCACATCACCATTCAGTTTATCATTCTTTCTGCACCATTATTTAAACGACTGATGATATCAATGATTAGTCAATGATTATGTCATCATGGAAGGCTTATATTGGCTATGCTTTAATTATATTGGCTATGTTTGTTTTACTTGGCCCAAGGCCTTAGAGAGAAGCTGCATTGGTTGAAACCTTTCGCTGTTTAGGTCATGCAGAACATGGTCATTCTCCATGTGGTAAAAGCTACCTCATCATTCCAGAGATGCAGCATCGTAAAAAAGCAGAATCGTAAAAAAAAAAACAGAAGGACCCTACCCCCCTCCTCCTTTTTGGTCATTTTCTGCAAAGAGAGCTACAGCACGTCTGGACAAAGAAGAGGAAGAAAAACAAAGTCAAATGGAAGGAAATGCAGCTGCAAGACGGCTTTAGTTTTAGCTGACCTGCTTTGAGTTTTTTTCCTGTGCAAAGACCATTAACACAAATTTAAAGTGAACGTAAAAGAGGCAGTGGTTACTTAAATGAGCTATGGGCCTCCTCAGTTACTATCCTAATTCCAGCCTAGCAAAACCAAAAATCAGCCAACCACTTTGGACTGGGGCAGCTTGAGTATCCTATGTATGTGGAGGAACCCCCGTCCTGCAGAAAAATCCTCAGCAAAAGCATCACTCTTATCACAGACAAACAGGACCGCGGGGGGTGGTGGGGGGGGATCAGACTGGTGGCGTTTGCACAAGGGACTTTAATTAGAAAATGTACCCTGTCCTTCCTGACTGATTCTATAGTGAGCAAACTGTATGCATTCTAATATCATGTAATGTATTGCTTTTGGGGACGCACACCCCTACTCCAAATAAGCTCGTCTGAACCTTTGCAGCATAAAAGCATAAAAGACAATCTCAGAAGAGAAAGAGATTTAAATATATGAAATAGTTTCCCTAAATATGCAGGACAGCATCAGAAATATATACACGCAGATCTAATCTTCCATCCATCCATTTTCCAACCAGCTTGTCCTACTGGGTCGGGGGGTGGATGCAATGGGCACGAGGCACGGAATAACCCTGTGTGGGGGGCCAGCCCATTGCAGCAGATCTAATCTTTTTCAATGCATTTATAATCATGCAGATTTATTAATCATTGCTCCTCTTTTGCTTGTTTTGATAGTTTTGACAGTATTAAATAAAGTAGTTTATATAGAAATTATTTTCAGTTCATTTTTACTAAAGCTCCACCCACTAGAACATGACTTTAAATCACAGCTACACTTCCTGGGTAAGAGGAGAGCACAGACCACTTGGAGGAGGGGGGTACACAGGTGTGTTCTGGGAAGGTGTTGTTTGAGTCTTGAGGCATTTTGGTAAGATATTCAGCTGGGTCATATCACTGGGCATCTACCTGCCACCATCCTGTGTGAAACTGGTCTAAATTTCCATACCTATACTGCCCATCAAAGCGGTGAAGAATTTAGACTAGTTTTGTCTGGTTTAACCAGACCAAAGGGCTGTTGTCATGGCGGTCTGTGTCCACTTTCATCTACATGTGTAGTAGGTGCTGTCTTCCTGAACATCTGGGAACAGACACATTAATGCCTGCATCTTTCTGCCTCTTTGTCATCCTCTTCCTGCTCATTTTATCTCCACCATTCCAAATCTAATTCCTGTTTCCCCCATCAATGTTTTCTGTGTCTTTACCTGTCATTTGTCATTATTTGAGAAATAGTGAGCATTCTTCCATCTTTGATAACCACGTAACTAGTACAGGGTATAAAGAGTAACTACACAGCAAGTACTTATCAATACTCATCCAAAGAAGTGCTGCATTAAGGGGATTTCTGTTTGTACCAAAACATCCCTGGAGTATAACACTTTCTCTAATTGCAAAGTAAATTTTTTTACTTTTTCTTTTTTTCATTTAACCTCAGAATGGATTCTGACCATATATTAAAGCAAAAAAAAACCTGTCCTGACTTTCTACAACCTCTCCTACCAGACCTCACATCCAGTCATGAGACTTGTATCTCCAGCGATTATGACCACTGCATGTCTCAACACAAGCAGGCACCCCAAGGCACATCCTTAACCCCTGACCCCTGCCTGCATCCTGCTCCCCCCTCCTAATTACAGCCCTCAGCCGTCTCCTTGTATATCTTAGGGTGGTTTGTGCGGTCCTGAAAGTGTGCTGCTTGAGACTGCAATGTTTAAAACGAGGCGCCAATTTCATCTGTGGTTCAGGGCAGGGACAGCATCGGCACACTGCTGGACGTCAGAAAATAGTGGGCATTTTCAGGAAGAATGAATCTTGTTACTTTTCATGTAGAACAGTGTATAACAACACCAGGACCAGAGGAAGGCACTTCTTATGAAATATCATAGAGATCTCCAAGACCTCCTTATCTGCAGTTGGGCTATTAAGCTCCTAACATTAAATGAAATTAGATTAGATTATGGACCCTGCAGATTGATGGTGTCCAGAAGCTACAAAACAGCATGACAGATTGCAATATAATTCCAGACATGGAGGTAGGAGTCCACACATACCAACAATGGAAACATTCCCAAAGTACCTTTATGCATGTTCACATGTTGGAAAATGGCAGGAAGTAATAGTTGTATCTTTTTTGTATACAGGCAATGGCAAGACCATATCTGCTTCCATATTCCCATGTACTACTGGGAATGAACAATGCGCAGGTAAGAAGACAGGAAACTGGACCTCCAATAATTGAAATCGAATATTTTAAAACAGATTATGTTTCCTTATACTGGGGCAGGTGATCAAATATGCATGGTCCTAAAGCAACCAGAGTCATAAATGTGGATATTTATTATATTCTATTGTCTTCCACAGACAATTCGAACATGTACACAGCTGTCTGGATTTATAAGTATGTGCTAGAAACAAGAATATTATTGTTATTCTTTGGTGCTTTGTGTTTACTGACTGATGTACACAGAATACCCCTGAAATTCAAAAGCATGGCATGTGTCTGTATGTGTGGTTGTGATATTTTTCTCTTCATGTCTGGAAAACAAAAATGCATTCCGAAGCTACCGCCACCACCTCCCCCTCCTCAACTGCTGTTGGGGTTTTCAGCTAAAACATGGCCAAAAGTAGAAATGTTGACTTAGAGAGGCTTCAGAAATCTGGCCATTTTCCTAAGCTGTGTGCGAGAGAGACCACAATGTGTGTTACCCGGTTATCCTCCTGAATCTCCCAATCAGGAGTGAAGGTCTGTAGTGGCTGTCCGTGGGAGCAGTTGGAGAACTGAAAGAGGCTGGAGAAAATCCTTCGGTTCTCCTGGGTGTCTGGGAAAATGGCGTCCTGAAAGTTAACTCCGTGGGGCAGTATATTGTAGTTTTCATCCATCCTATGACAAACAGAAAAGAAGACAAGCTAAGATAGAGACTAAGACGATTCTCTTGTCAGTATCACACCACCTCTTAACAGATTCCTTACCCTTTAACCAGGATTCTCATGCTATTTCTGCTTGTCTTATGTTAGACAAGATTTGTCTGACTCCCCAAGAAAATTCCAAATCCTGTTCACAGTAATTCAGAAAAGCCGTTTGATCTACAAAAGCATTGTTTTCATCAAAATGGTGATGTAGACTCACTGTACCTATTAAAAGCCTATTCAACAACAGAATATTTTTTTAATTGAATTTTAGGCTCATTGAATCACGGCATCAAAGGCTCTGTCTAGAGGGTTCCAAACGTCTGCTGCTGAACACAAGCATGATGTTGAGAAAAAGGCAAAGATGAAAGTAGACAATTGCTGTCAGTTTTGATTAATGCTTTTTTAAGGGGACATACATTAATGAGAAGCACTGTAATTAACGCTGACCCTCTGCCTGGGTCTCACCCTTCCCATCTGTGCGACGCTGTCAAGTTGAACTGAACGGAGACCCAGCAAACTTGACGGTAGCACACCATACTCGTGGGACTACCCTAAGGCAGATTCCATGTGTAAAACACAAAACACCTAAAAAATCCAGCTCTGCTTAATCAAAATACAACAATAGAGTGGCCCAGTGACCTCCTTCAACTGAAAATAGTTTATTGGACACAATGGCCCGTACAGTTTAACTCTAATAGGCCATCATGGTTGGCTCCTCAGTTAGGTGAGGAATATTCCCCAGGTCCCAGATCAGCCCTTTCCTGTGAACAACCCCAGGTGGCAGGGTCATCTGCACAGAAATACTTCCCATCTGCCAAAACAGGTAGGTGTCTGTCAAAGCACTTTGTTTGGTTTAGGGTTAGATGAGGAAATACATCTGGTCTTTTCATACTGATTATTCTATAGGATGTGGTCTTTAACTTCTCTGCAGGGGGTAGAGACTGTTTAACTAATTAACAAGGGAGTTGATCAGTCAGTTGTAAGCTATTGGAAGTGGGGTGGAGTGGGGTGGGGGTTAGATTTGAAAAACAAAAGGAAAGGTAATTTCTTGATGACTCTACAAGCAAATAAGCAATGGAGTCGCATTCTTAGTGGTGGTGTGTGTGTGTGTGTGTGTGTGGGGGGGGGGGCAGAGGTGTAGTGTTTCTGGATGTCTGTAAGGGATGGATTTTTATATTGCCACTTGTGCAAATGTAACCAAATGGTACAATTTGGTTTTAGTCAAGGCTGCTCGGTGAGAACAGCAGGAGGAACTTAACCATGTGTGCAACTGTTATATTTTGTTTTCAACTTCAGAATAATTCATGATTGTACCTGCCCACGACTATGAATAATTAAGAGAGTAGCCAATGGATTTATGTTATAATATAACAAGAATACAATGACATGCTATTTAAAGTCATTTCAGAAAAAAGAGAAGAACACCCCCGCCAAAACTACCAACAATAATGAGAAATACGCAAATTATTGAGGATGCATACAGTTCCTACCTCAGGAAGAAAATATAGGAATAGTTTTGGACCACCGTGTGCGACTGGCAGGAGAAATATCCCAGGCCGGTGATGTTGAGACGCGAACCGGCAGGGACCTCCAGCATGCTGCCCCACGCCTGGTCACAGAGCAGCTCAATCTCCGCCGAATAGAAGAGTCCGTCGTCGGTTCCGTCATACTGGTAGGGCAGGTGGTTGTAGGCGTTGGCCCCGTATACCTCTTGATGGATGGCCAGCACCCTGGCGTAGACGATGATCTCTGCTAGCTCGGCGCGGCAGCTTTCGCTAAGCGGTCTCCATTCCGTAGGTAGCTGACATCCAAACCCAGGATTGACTTGAAATATTACACAGCCCAAGGTTACCAAGAGTGCCGGCAGCATCTTGTTCTCCTTAACCCCGCCGGGTTTGCTAAGAAAACTGTCAGATGAGACACATTTTGTTTGTGGTTGAAAAGTGCTGCAATGACTACACACTGTATACAATAACATAAAAATGAATACCTTACCCTTATAATTACTCATAATACATGACGCCGTATACTTTTATTTTTTTAATTATCAGAACTTGCCACTCGGTTTACGGTATCATTTTATAACCAACAGATATTTCAATTAATCAAAGTAATTACTGTTCGGGACTGAGTACTCACACGTCTTATTTGTGTTTTTCTGTAATGAACCTTTCATTGATTACACGGATGCAAAGCGTGTAAAAAGTAATCCATTACCAGAGCTGATCACCAGGTAATAAGAGTTTCTCTCATCAGCTTTGACGCAGTATTGGAATCTGAAGCGGTTCGTGGGATTCCGCTCCCAGTTGAGACATTCCTGAAGTTTACTGAGTAATCTGGGGGTGCATGACGGCAACCAATCAGATGACCTCAAAGTCGGGCTGTCCCATAAGGGGTAATACTCCCATACACCCTGCCACCCCACCCCGACTGTTTTGCATTTGGCTGTATTTCTATATTTTTAACGCATTAATATATTTAGTTTTAGTTTTCATCACATACCACTCTGTCCAAACGCCGACGTGTTCTGGCTTATTACTCTTACATAATTGTTGCGAGAAACATTTTGATAATTTAGAAAGCCTCTGATTTTTAAAAAAATATTGATAGTGTGGAAGTGGAGAGCAATATGGGATTTATAATTTCGTTCAACGCAAGATGAGTCACAGACATTTATCGTGGAAATGGAATCCCAATTTGCGGAGTTTATCAAGAAAGATCGTGGCTATTGGACTCTGCTACATGGAGGCAGTATATATCTTACGTTGTTTTAAGTGCTTAAAAGGCGTGTCAGTCCTCATTCAAGGAAATGCTTTGATGACACGCACAATGAAAGTATACGGCGTTTTCTTCCTAATTCTTTCCTTAATTCATATTCTTACCTACAGGGTAGCACTGCCACCTATTGGTGCTTGAGAGTAACTGCAAGGGAGAAATTTCACGATCACGTACAGTTTACGTAACCGCTGTATAATAGGTAGTGGTGTCCTGATTGAGAAGTCTTACGGCATGAGGATAGAAGCTCCTCCTGAGTCTCTCTGTTTTTGCCGTAATACTCCTATAGCGTTTGCCTGATTTTAACAGCTCGAAAAGACAGTTACTGGGGTGAGATGGGTCTTTGATGATCCGGCATCTCCTAGGTCCAGTTTTTCAAAAAATTTAATCTGGATCAAATTGGTCCGGATTTGGAAATCCCATGTTTTGCTATCCAAGATTAACTGATCTATCTCACTTTTATGACAGTTTTTTAAAGGCACACTGGGTTGGATCACTGTGATCCAAATACCAAATTTCAGGATTACCAAATCCTGTTTACCATAGCCTTAAATGGAACCA
>JABFEA020000067.1:30476791-30495205 GCA_019775915.2 Cyphomyrus plagiostoma
TTTTGAAAAACCCATTTCCAAGATTTGATCCAATCCGTGATCCAAAATCCCACTGGATTACTTTTGAAAAACTGGGCTCTAGTGTATATGTCCTGCAGAGACGGTAGAGCACATCTGGTGCAGCGCTCTGCTGCCTGAATCACCCTCTGCAGTCCCTTTAAGTCTTGGACACGGCTATTACCATACCAGGATGTGATGTTCTGGATCAGGACATTTTCCACTGCACCGGAGTAGAACAACTTCAGGATCCCAGGAGAGACACAAAACTTTCTCAGCTGTCTCAGGTGGTAGAGACACCCGAGATCCTGGCTCCGCCTCCGCCCGCTGCAGCTCCGCCTGAGGTCCTGGCTCTGCCCGCGGCAGCTTCGCCTGAGGCGGCCGCACCTCCTCAGCCGCCGCCCGAGGTCGCCGCGCCTCCTCTGCCGCCGCGCCTCCTCTGTCGCCACCCGAGGTCGCCACGCCTCCACTGCCGCCGACCGAGCCCGCCGACTCTGCCGCTGCCCGAGCCCATCTCTGCTTCACCCATAACTCCTGAACCTGTGACTCCTGACCCTGTGACCCATGTCCCCAAGGAGGTCCCAGACTGGGCCATCAGGCTCCCGCCTGTCGGTGTTGCGCAAGGGGAGGGGGCATAGACGCCGGGTCTGCCCTGCACCCTGGCTCACCCTCGTAGGCCTTGGCTGGGGCTTCAGGGTCGCCTGCGGGTCTTCCGGCTCTGGGTCAGCCATCGCCTCCGGGTCCTCCGGCCCGTATCCGGCTCCGTGTCGGCCACCTCCGGGCCCCCCTGCTCCTCCTGGGTGTCGGACGGCGCCTTCCCGGGCTCCAGCTGCGCCGTTGCCAGGCACGGCTCCCCCCTCCTCTTCGCTGTTGTTCCCTCCTGCTCCCTCCATGTCCCCTCCGTCATTCCCTCGGCCCGTTCCCTTGGCCCCTGTGGGGTCCCCTCCTGCTCCCTCCTCCCAGTCACCTGCGACCCCTCAAGCTGCCGCCCACCTGGGCTCCCTTTTGTCCCCTGCCTGTTCCTGTTTGGTCTCCCTTGTCTGTTCCTCGTCCCTTTGTTCCTCCTGTCTCTGCTTCTCGTCCCCCTGTGGCTCCTTCGTTCACCCCTGGCCCTTTTGTTCCGCCTGTCGGTGTTCCCTCTGTGTCTCCTTTCTTCGTCTGTCTGCGTTCCCTGTTCTTTGTCGGGTCTTGTCCTGGTTTCTGCCCTTGTTCCTGTTTTGCGTATCTGTCCTGTCTCCAGTGCCCCATTGAGGTCTTGTTTTTGTCTTCCAGGTCCTGTTTTCCCGGTCTCATCTTGTCCATCGCCTCCCCTGGGGCACGCCCGGTGTGCGCGCCTTTGGGGGGGGTTCTGTCAAGCCCAGCTCCGTCCGATCCTTGTGTGTGCCACGCCCACCTCGTTACCTTGTGTTTATTCCTGATTGTTCTCACCTGTATCCTGTTACTCATAGCTTTTCCTCTGTATTTAGTCTGTGTCTGAGTAAGTTTCCCCCGGTCCTGAAGTTTGTAGTAGAGCCCGACTGATATAATCGGCAGGCCGATATTATCGGCCGACATTAGGCATTTTCTAAACTACCGGTATCGGCATTTATAATGGCCGATAGATGAATATTTCAAAAATAAAATAAAAACGGACAAAACACCCTTCAACCATGTCATGATCGATAAATCTCGCCAAAATGATGGAAGCCATCTACCACGCTGCTATCGGTACATCTAGGTAGGCTATTTCCTGTTTCCGGTGTGCGCTGTGTGCGTGGTCTCTCTCGCGCCGCCCGCGCACACAGCACATTGAGCGGTGACATCGCAAGTGGGGAGAGAAGGCAGGAGGAGAGGACGAGCGGACAGCTTCAACAAGGGGTAAGAATGAGAATGTGACACAGGAGTATCAGAAGTAGGGGTGGGTATAAGCGGTATAAATGTGTAAATGTACCATACCGTAGATTGTTGTACATGGAAACAACGGCAGCGTAGTAAGACATCCCCCGAAAATAAGACCTAGTGCATATTTTGGAGCTTAAAAAATAATAGACAGTGTCTTATTTTCGGGGAAACAGGGTAGTAGGTTTTAGAAGGCAGGCAGCAACTGATGACTGAAAATGGTTTGATGTAGCTTGGTGGAAAGAATTTAAAAAGTGCAGGTAAAGGGATAAGCAAGCTGACATTGTAATTATAAGGTAGCTTATAACCCAGCTAACAATTTATGGTTCCCAGAACGTTAGTTTTTGGTTCCCGAACGTTCCATGAAGGTTAGTTTTTGGTTCCCATGGAAAGTTTGCTTAACGTTCTGGGTTTGGTTACACCTAACGTTCCCTAAACGTTCTGTTTTAGTGGGGAAGGCAATGTAGGGACTAATTATTACACATGCACACAAACATTTAGGAGTGACCTTTATCTTGTTTAATGATAATATAAATGATGATGATAGCAATAATGTCATCATTATTTTTTTTAATTATTACTGTCAATAATAATAATAATAATAGCCTAATGATAATAATAATGCTGGCAGTAATAGTTGTGGCTGTAGCAGCAGTCATTTTATTTGTATGTTTATGTTACGTTTTATGTTATGTTGTTTTTTTGTATATCTCACCTAGCTTGTTTACTTTATATTTTGACAGATGGCAAGCGGTGGATGAAGTCAAGTATGGGAGCATTTCACAAAAGGCCCACCAGGTACAGTCACATGCAATATCTGTACAGCCTCTGTGAGCCAGGGATCTGGCAGCCTCAAATTTAAAAATACATCCAACTTGTGGGCACACCTTAAATCAAAACACAAAGAGATCTACGAGAAGATGCAAAAAGAAGCACAGCCTCAAGTTCCAACCACATCATTGACACAGCCAACCCTAAAACAAGTGTGGAAAACCACAAAATGGACTCTAAATGATCCAAGAACTGAAGAAATGGACAAACTCCTGATGGAGATGATAGACACTGACATCCTGCCTTTTGCAGTTGCTGAGGGTGCAGGGTTTAAAAGGGTTATGGCTAAGGCAGAGCCCAGATACCCATTAAAGACAGAAAAAAATTTCCATACAAAGAAGATGGATGAGATTTACACAGGAGTTGTAAACAAAATAAAGAAACTGCTGTCAGTTGAAAATGCAGAAAACAGCATTTCTTTTACCACCGACTGTTTGTCAGGGTCAAATGAGGTACTCATGAGCCTGACTGCTCATTTCATTGACAAGAATTGGAAAAAGGTCCAACTTGTCTTGAACGTGAAATCCTTGTCACAGTCCCACACAGGACAGTACATTGGAGAGATATTTCTGTCCATGCTTGAAGAATGGGAAATTGATGAGAAGTGGGTCATGCTTGTACTCAGGGACAGTGGGGCAAATATGGTGAAAGGCATGTGCCTTGTTGAGATGCCAGACCTGAGCTGCAGTGCTCACATACTGCACCTAATTATCAATGATGGCCTCAGTTCCCAGAGAGTGGTGGTGGACATTCTGGCAAAACTGAAGAAAATTGCAACTCACTTCAACCACTCTGTTACGGCACAGCAACGCCTATCTAAAATTCAGAAGGACCTAGGTGTCCCACAGCATTCATTCATACAGGCAGTACAGACAAGATGGAACTCAACACTGCACATGTTGGTGAGGATGATTGAACAGAAAAGAGCCATCACTGCGTATGCTAGCGACCATGGACATTTCTCATGTCTGTCAGTGCTGTCTGTTGCCTGTGTCCTGGACCCACGCTACAAAGAGTGGCCTTTGGTACCAGGAATTCTGGTAAAAGTGAAAACCTAGCTAAAAGAAGCTATAAAGACCAGTCCACCAGATTCTGCCACAGAAACTCCATCTGAGGAGACTGATCCCAAAAGGCCGAGAACAGAGGACCAAGTACCCAGTCTCTTAGACTCGCTGTATGACACTGTGCTCCTTCCATCCACCAGTGAGGCAGTGGAACCAGAGGGGATCTTCGAAGAGCTAGAATGGTACTTCAGAGAGCCTGTCATTGACAGAAAGAGTGGGAATCCATATGATTGGTGGAAACACAACACCAACCGTTTCACCAGACTATCAGCTTTGGCAAGGCAGTACCTCTCCTGTCTACCCTCCTCCGCGGCGAGCAAGAGTGTTCAGCACCTTAGGGAATATTTATGAGGATAGGCAAAGCTCTTCGAAAGGAGAGAATGCAGACAAACTTTGCTTCTTGTACTACAACCTGCCTCTGCTGGACTGGAGCTATTGAGGATTGACTGATTCAGTACACTACCTCATATACTGTTAGCAATTTATAAGTAGTATAGTTCAAAGTTATATTTATGAAGCTTACCAAGTCTTTTAATACTGGCAACTTTGATTTGGTTGTTGTTGTTTTTGTATTTTTGTTCAAAGGACTTTACATTTCATATCTTAAGTTTGTATTTTTATACATTTTATTTATCAGAACTTTAATATATTTTGATGTTCCTCTGTTATGTTGTAACAATAAAAGAAACAAGTTTCTTTTTAAAATGCATTATCATAACTCATAAATAACTACAAATAACTAATGTTAGGGAAATCTCTTAGTGTTTTGTTGCGCGTTTCTGAAATAAAAAAAAAATATATATCGGCCGATATATCGGTATCTGATTTTAAAACCAACAAATATTTGTATCGGTCTCTGCCTTCAAAATCCTTTATCGGTCGGGCTCTAGTTTGTAGTGTCGGTTAATGTGCTTCCATTTCGTCCTAATAAAATCCCGTTCTGTTCGACTTCCCGGCTGGACTCAAAATTTATGGCACACTTTATTCTGGAGAATGAAAACATAGGGAGTTCATTTCCTTGGACAATGACAATGATCGTTTTTACCTCATCAAATAAGCCTAGTTTAAACATAGAACTTAGCTTATCTTGCTAGTTAACGTAACTAAAGTTGACTTTACCGGTGTTCTGTCGAGTTGAGCTATTCTGTCGAGGTAAGATATGGTTAGAGCTATCGATTAGCAATACGGTAGCTTACCTCGACAAAGTAGCTCAACTCGACAGAACACCGGCCTCAAGAAGGACAATAGGAAGTAATTCAACTTAAAAAGACGTCAGCTTGCATTAGTAGATGAAACACTTAAACGAATAAATGAAGGTTGTAAAATAACACATTTTCAATAGGCTAGACTTCCGCTAGCTACTTACGTTTAGCAGCAGGTAATTCTCAATGAGAATGAATGACGCAACCGACCGGCTGCTTCTATAGCGCCGAGGTTAAAATGGTACGGTCCACATTAGGGGTGTCTGAAATCGTTTTACATAAACTTGTCCTACAAGGTGTGGTATCTTTTTTTTATAACAAAAGAAAAATGTTAAAACCCCCCCTTGTCTCTTGAGATAGGGTGGGGGGGTTCTGGGTCTTGATCGGGGGGTACAATACCCTCAGTACCAACCGTCATTCGAACCATGAAGCCGGTTTTCTTTTGGATTACCTGAAGGAAACATACTGATGGGAAAACAAGAAACACTCACACAGATAAGAGGTGGAATAAAATGTATTGCTTAAATATTGTGTGTGACGTTACAAGAAAACCATCTTTAAGTATATTCTTTGAGACAACTTTAAGAAGAGGTCGAAAACAGGAAAAGAACCGTCAGTGTTATGTTTGGAATTCCCCCGTGACTTTGACAGGTCACGTCATAATGTTGTACTTTCTGTTTAAACTGGACCGCAGCTCACCTCTGCAACACCAATCTACACAACGTGAGAAAAGAAAGACTTTCGTGGGTTACTGACGGAAAAATCCTCCTACAGCGTTTCTACCTTTGATAGTTTCTGGAAGAGCTGTCGTGTTCACAATCAAAAAAAATTCACATCGTTTTCGTTTTATTATCAAAGTAATGGCTGAGCGGTGTCTCTCGTTTTTCTAGAAACGTTTTTAAAAATGAAAGTAAAAACTAACTTATTTGTCTTCAGTTCTTGTACCGTGTACGACGAAATACCGAGGTTGTCGTAATTACATTTCCATTTAAAATAGACACATATTTAAATCCTTAGTGAAAATTGCAACAAGCGTTTTAATTTAATGAGTGAAAGTTATATTGATATGGCTGACTGAACACGTAATCAAGTAACAACTAACCATTCATTTTCTTTTGTTTTCTGACTATAGATTTTTCATGAGCAGTAATGACTTCCGTCTATCAGAAGTCGGACAGCGATCCTCCGCAGAACCCCTCTCAGGTGAATGAGAAAGGCGCGGGGGGCGACCATAGCTTGCAGGAGGAGACGCTTCAGCAGATGAAGATCCTAATAAAGGAAAACATGGACATGAAGGGTGAGTGGATGGCGACAATGGTGTGAATCCTGCAGTGGAGTATCTTCATAATTCCACAACCATAACCAAGAGTTGGAAGATGAATGGATGCTGCTGCTATTATTATTGTTGTTGTTTTTTCTTGTTTTTGAGCAGATTATTCCATGCATCCAGAATTATTTACATACTTATACATATCTATTTATCTAAAGCATCTCCTGAAAACTCACTGGCAGTTTCTGTACCCAGGGATGGATTAATATAGCTTAGGGCTCCTGCAAACATCCGGGCCCATCTCAGGGAAAATTAAACGGTTACTTAAATCAACAACACCTGAACATTCATTCTGATGTCAGTCTAGGACCTCCAGATCTGCTCATGTCTGTGCATTAAAAATGTCACATTGAATGAAGTTTTAAGATAAGATAAACTTCACTGATGCCAGAGGGCAGTCCATGCAAACTTCACTGCCCCATTTCACCTCCTCAGACAGTTTGTGGCCTTTCAAAAATGATGCCCTAGCTGGCAGCCTATGTTGCCTAATGGGTTGACCAGCCCTGTCAGGGGAAAATACTTTTGGATACATCAGCAAGGTACATGCAGTGTACAGATATAAACGCTTAGAGCAAAAAGAAAGACTGTGCAAAGATGGTACACATACTGCAAAGACATCACAAACAGAATTGTTATAACGACAGACACAGTGTTTGTGCCAATCAGAAAAACGTCTGAGCAAAAAAATAGATGTGTGCAAATCAGTAAAATGCTACAAAAATTCATCATCTATAAACGTAAATGAATTCAAATTTACAAATATATCCTTAAACAAAAAAAGGATTCACAATCTGTAGTAGCAAGAAACAGTTTTGCTCCACACTTAAAATACTTCCTTCCATCCATTCCACTTAGTACTTCTAGAAAACAACAAAAACAAGCCTACACTACACATGACTATGGGTCCCTTTTACGTACCAAGGGGGTCAAACAAAAACTATCAACAGAGGGGTATTGATTTAGATTTTTATGCAAACTGAAATAGATGAACAGGAAACAAACAAACAAATTAAGTAATTAACGAGTGGCGATGTGCTTGTGTTGAAACAGATACCTTGAAACAGAACAGCTTCTCAATGAAGGAGCGTTTAGAGGAGCTGCTGGCCTGGAAGGAGAGGCAGGTGCTAGAAAAGGAACTTCTAGAGGGGAAGCGGATGGAGGCCATGCGGCAAGTGGAGGCCCTCACCAAGATTAACGAGGAGCAGCAGGTTGAAGAACCTCACAGGAGCCCCATCCATTCTCAGATTCCATCCAGCAATACTCCCTTCACATTCATGAGGGTTAGGGGTGGAATATCCCTGCAAATGAGACAATTCACAAATAAAACTTAAAAACCCATAATCATAACCCATAATAATATGCTAGCCGGAAGGGTAACATAAAGAGTCCATTTATTTCCAATTTCTAAACAGACAGTAGTGTAATGTAGACATTGCAAGTCAAATTACTTTCTCATTTCCTAGCTAGACCAATTTATATAATATGCAAACCATCTAAATTATGCCACTGTATCTATAAACTTACTACTATATGCACTAGGAACACTACATTTTGGACTCATTATAAAAAATGTTAAAATTACTATGAGAAATGCAAGATTCCATGGTCACAAAGATAGCTGACACGTAAACTGAGGATGGTTGTCGAGATGCGTGGATCACTAAAATTTATATATATTTTGATTTTATGTGATCCAAATCATTTTCAGTGATGTTTTTCCCTTACGATGGCTAGTTTTTGCGATCTTTCTGCAAGCTCTAAAAATATTCCCATTTAATTGTCCACAAGAAATTGAAACTTGCAAATAACTGTAACTGCAAATGTCAGGTTTGTGAATGTGAAGGGGTTGCTATATAAATGATTAATTGAGCTGTTGAACTGTGGGCAGTGCTGTAGCTCACACCTCCAGGGTTGGGGGTTTGAATCTTGCTTCTGCTTTGTGTGTTTTCATGTCACATCAGGATTCCTCTGGGTACTCCACACTCCTCCTGCATGTCTCTAAGTTCTCATGCTGGCTGGTAAATTTACTCCCCCCCCCCCCCAGTCAGTAAAATGTATTGTGGGTGGTGTGGGGGACCCCAAAGTCCAGGGCTGATATTTAATTCCGATCCACTACTGCCTGGCATCTTGCTCAGGGTATATCCCAGCTTTGTGTCCTATACTGCCTGGGATAGATTCCAGGTGGCCCAGAACAGGATAATTCATTGGAAGACGAATCTTATAACGAATGATTAGTGAATGAATGATGAATGATCTACAATGCTGAATAGTGTTTTATGCACATGGACTAGCTGACCTTTTAGAAATCACTCCTCACTATCGTCAAAGGGAGACATAGTGAAATGAGACTTAGAGGTGAAATGACATATCTGTTAGCTGGAACAGTGGGCTCTTCACCTTAAGTCTGGGGTCCCAGAAGGATCGCTGCAGTAGTTGATGCTCAGTCTGGATTGTTTCTGTGCAGCATGTGGCTGTGTGAGAAAGCAGTAGGTCCATACCATTTATGCACAGCCAATTTGATTGGGCTGTCTGTTAATTTCCTGAGTTCTTTATTTAACGGGAGTCAGTATATTGCTGGTTCTGTATCGCAACCAGAGGGCTGTAGTGGCAGGAGACTCAGTGGTGGAGAATCTGAAGGTCGTGGTGGCCAAGCTGAAGGCAGAGAAAACCGACCTGGTGGCCATGAATTCTGGACTTGAGCTGAAGCTGAGCCAGAGGTTCCCCGAAGATTTTGTGGCAGTCCAGTTTGCGGTGAGCCTGCTTCTTCTGCGTAACAGAAACACAGTTCCACATACTCTGAAACTGTGGTGATAAGTAATCTATATGTTGGTTTTAGGAACGTGCAGAGATAAACAGGGCACATGATTTACTGATCAGCCAGAAAGATTCACCATTTTGCACGTGAGCTCCCTCTACTGTATGTTTGTAGTAATTACAGTTAAGTACACAGTGAAAATGGGTTTGGTAAAAAACATTTCACATCTATGCAGCGTGAAACACGAAGAGAGGACTGTGAGCCGACTGCTACAGTCCCTGAAAATGGAGACAGAGAAGGTAGAAAAGCTGCATCACGAGCTCCAGGCTGTGAAGAACAGGTCAGTAGTGGGCTGAAATTGTCAGTGGAAATACTGGCTTTTACCCTGTTGGCCTGTAATGAACACTCATTCTTTGTGGGTCCTTTTGGAGCAGGGAGGGGGAGGGGAATGTTGGATGCTCTACAGCAGGAGTCACATGGCGAGCTTTTAAAACATCCAATGGCCAAACTAACCAGCATTATATTTAAGCTGATTAGCAAACATTTTGGCCAGTTTCCCAGTCAAGGATTAAGCCTAAGCCTAGACTAGCTTTGAGTTACAATGGTGAATCTCCCATGAAACAGCAATTTAGTCCAAGACTAGTCTTAATCCTTGTTCGGGAAACTGGCCATTTATGTCCAAAGCAACATGCAAATGAGGAGTAAAGAGCAGGGTTAGCTAGTGGAACAATAGGGGTCAAGGCCCCAGCATTTGACAGCCATAGGAACCATAAAACCTGCAACTTTCTGGTGAGGAGTAAGTAAGTAAGTGAACTTTATTGTCATTCACACCACACAACAGTACGACGACAGATGCACAGCGGAACGAAATTGCGTTTCTCCAGGCCTCAAAGTGCAGACATAAAAGACAAGTGCATGCAAGACAACATACAGACAATTTCACTAGGCAATTTCACAAGACAACATGCAGAAATTTCACTAGTACAAACAATAAATATAGATATATAAATATAGTTCGTGGGTAATATATAGTATGGACAATTATTGCACTACGTTTCACAGTGATTTAGTTATTGCACTATATAAATAGAATATGAACTTCAGACCTATCAGTGGTAATAAAGTGCACAGTAGGTAGGAGAGTAAAAGGTGAAAAGATTATTTAACAGAGTTTAGTATTCTGATGGCCTGGGGGAAGAAACTCCTGTTAAATCTGGCTGTCCTGCAGTGTATACTGCGGTAGCGTTTTCCAGACGGCAGAAGTTCAAACAAGAACAAAAGTCTACCCTACAAAGCCACACACAACCCAAAATGTATTTTCCATCCCAGCTAGAGAAGCAGTACTCCCTCTCTCTGTCTGTCTCTTTCTGGATCAGAATGCTAGAACTGGAGTCATGCATACATTTGAAGGGCAAAAATGAGACCCAGAACTCTCAATGCATGGAGGACAATGACCACTGCTGTATGTCCAATGCCAGCACTAACATGGATGGACAAATCCAGTATGGACCCTCTGTGACAGATGATGGGGTAGGATGTTTCCATGTGCTGGGCATCTTCATGTCATTTTATCTCAAGTTAGTTTCATTCTTAACAATAACCATGATAATATTCACCTATATTGTCACTGAACACAAGTCCTGTGAGTGCATTTTATTGTAAGGTTCATGTAAATTGATAATATTCTGAATAATATGGGTCCCATCCCTTGTTTCCAAAGTGCTGTTCTTATCTCTCAGTCTTCTACAGAGGTGGAGAGCCTGAAGGTCCAGGCGCAGACACTTGTCAAAGATCTGCACAGTCTGCAGTCCAAGCTTGAAGATTCAGAAGACATGAAGAAGAGCCTGCATGACAAGTAAGGCAGATGGACTCAGAGAAGGACATGTGAGGACATTGAGCGAGGTGGGTATGTGGATATGGGGCACCAACAAGCTGTTTATTTGGTCTATGTTTATTTGCTATGATCTGCAGGTGCAAGGACATAGAAGGAGAGAGGAAGCAGCTGAGAGCACAGCTGGTGGAGAGACAGCGGCGGTACGAGAAGACAGTGTCACAGCTTGAGGAGAAGCAGCAAGAGAACAAGAAACTTATAGCACATATGGAGGAGAAGCAGCAGGAAAACAATATGCTCAGAGCACAGCTGGCAGAGAAGCGGCAGGGAAACAAGAAGATGGAGTCACAGATGGAGGAAAAGCAGTGGCAGTATGAGAAGATGGAGTCACAGCTGGAGGAGAAGCAACAGCAGCATGAGAAGATGGAGTTACGGCTGGAGGAGAAGCAGCAGGAGAACAAGAAGCTAAAAGTGCAGCTGGAGAAGACACAGCAGGAGAATAAGAAGATGGAGTCACAGCTAGAGGAGAAGCAGCAGGAGAATGAGATGCTGAAAAAAGAGTTAGACAACATGAGCTCCTGCATGAAGACAGTGCAGAATAACGCTGAGGAAGGGAGGTGAGCTGTAACTCTATACTGTGGATCATGATCTGGACATTCCTAGTGACCAGATCATAGCATGGAGGTTTGATACCAGTGATTACCATTAGCATTGTTAGCACACACAGTTAAATCTGAGGGAAGCTTTCTGATGGCAGGCTGAGACTGTGTTTTATCTTTCCATTTTTTCACAGAAGGAATTTGGCTCAGCTACAGGATGCTCATGACCAGCTCTATGAGGAATATATGGGGATGCAGAAGCAAATCAGAGAAACTAAGGCTGTTACTAAAGGCTTTCATTCACCTTATAAATTGAATCAATCCTAATCCTCCTGTAGAGATTCTATGTAATACATATAGAAACCATATTGCAGCTTGTGATTGCACTTTATGAATTTAAAGAAGTCATCATTGTATGACGTGACATTAATCATTCTTTGGTGGTATGTGTGCCATGTGTGGCAGGGAAAGCCATTCAAACGCAGCTATCTGACCTTTGATGCCTGTGCATACAACTCATACAGGAAGAGACGAATGGCCTTAATGAGAGGCTCGGTGCCGCGGAAGAAGCCCTGGCAACCAAACAAGAAAAGATTGACGAGATGAAGCAGGAAATCTTCAAGAAGGAGGCGGAACTGGAGACTGTCTCTGTGTTCAAGGCACAGGTACCTCATGTGACATTGGCAAGACATTCCCAGAATGTCCTGCAGTCCAGCTGGAGAAAATAGTCAAGGAATAGATTATAGACAGAGACATACCCCATTTTGACCGTTAACAATGACATGTAATGTTGCTGTACTCGAGTCCAGTCTTGGTGTTGAGACCACTTTTTCCCTTAGTTGGTCTTGTCCGGGAATTGAAAGCATTTCTACTCAGTCTTGATTTGGTCTTGAACTACAGAGTCTAAGGTTCATACTTTCTATTTTAGATCGATATGCAAGAATAATTTTTTATTCACCTGTGATAAGCTTTCTCATTTCTCCTACTCCTCTCAAAATAACAATGCACATTAATAAAATAAAATACAATTAATAAAAATAAAACTCACTATGCTAGATTTCTTACACGCAGCTTTTTACACATCTCTCATCCTAAGTGACTCCATAAGTGGTGCAGTGTTGAGTATTTGTGACTAAATACTAATGTCATGCCATGCGCCCATAGCCTGAATAGGACAAGTGGTTACAGAAAATGGATGGATGGATGGTCCTGTATAAATGAAGCAGCTTTGCTTTTAATTATTAGCAGGGTGATTATAATAGTAAAGCATAATTAAAACCATGGTCTTGATAATGAACTTTATTTTTCTGGTGTCAGTCTCAACCTCCTCAAAGTCTCAGTCTTGACTCAGTCACCCTCGATCACCCTAAAGTCTTGGTGTTGGACTCTATCTTTCAAGATTTGGACTCGATGTAGGTGGTCTTGACTCCATCACTACTGACAATATTGTGATGCTGCAGGTATTTCAGAGAACACTATTGTGTGCTGTGAACTAGAGTCTTTTCCAGCATAACTATTAAATTTTATTCAAATTTTAACTAATGTTTGGCAGATTTATGATTACATGCGAAAACTAAGGAGGACAAGTCAATTTTGTACATAATCATTCCTGTCTATTAGGTATTATTTCAGATGCACCGTTCTATCCACATTTTTTTGTGTCCACCTTGGGGAAAGTATTGGGGAGTACCTAAGGCACCTTTTTTAAATGTCAGGCAAGATCCTTCCAGCAAGCCAACTGCTTAAGATTTTACATGTTCGCTTCAAACCGCTCCTGTGTACTCACTCCAAGAACACTCCTGATGCTAATGCTGCAAGACCGACTAGGAGTAGGAGTAGCAGGTAATTGCTGGGGGAGGTGACCTACGCTCTGCTCATCCTACAGGCAGAAGTGTACTCATCAGACTTCTACGCAGAGAGAGAAGCAAGGGAGAAGATCCATGAGGAGAAGGAGCGCTTGGTTGAGGAGTTGAACAACATAATGAAGGAGAACATGAGGCTGCAGGAGCAAATTGAGTGTCTGGGCAGGTAGAACATGAGCGAGGGACTGATACAGGCTGATAAGGTACAGGGTGGTAAAAGGGTGTGTGAGTCAGAGACATGTGCAGGGTGTCACATAAGGAATCAGACAAGTGTGTGAGTTAAAGACAGGTACAGAGTTTTAAATGGGGAATTAGACAATGTGTTGTGGATAGGTACAGTAACTCAAGCCTGTAGTTTTTTTTTCATTATTGTCTGTCATCTTAGTGGAATGGATGGAAAGCTTGCATTTTTTTGCTGCGTATTGCAGGCAAACCGTGTCAAAGCTACAGCTCCGCCATGGGTCAGTGCCATGTGAGGCCAGTCCGCCAGGGGGCAATGTATCACCAGGTAAGAGGTATCTTGGGGCTTAAGATACTGGGTAGTATGACGAAAAAGAGCCCAGAGAGTGTGATAGTTTTCCAGAATTTTATTGTTTGAGTGAAACCATTCTTGATACCTATTTGTTCATTATAGTACTGTGTTCAAAATCTCGACCAGAATTAACCTCCTGATCAAACCAATATAATGATTTTTAATTAATGTGCATTTTTGGCATGTTTGATGACTGAAGCTGTTGGACAACACGAGTTGGACATCACTGAGTTCCATTGTCCCAAATGCAACGAAATCCTGCCAGACATGGATACCGTCCAGATCCACATCATGGAGTGCATAACGTGAGCTCTGCTGGAGTCCTTATCTCCCAGGCTGCCCCCTGAAGGAAGGTCTGAGAATCTTCCTGAGAGCATCCTGTGACTCCAAGCCTGCACATGTGTTGGAGGAAGTTTGCAGACACTCAAAACAACAGTTTGATGCTGCACGTCAGCTCCGTCATTAAACAATTTGTTCAGCACCAAAAAAGCACTTACACAGTGATGTTGTCATAACTTGGAATAGGGATAGGCAGTATGGCAAAATATTTTATCATGATATATGATTATTTTTTCATATCAGTTGATTTCACAATATAATTCAAGTCCTTATTTTTTATATATTAACTTCAAGCCTCAATTTTTGCTTAAAAATCTTCTAGAATTCCTCTAAAACAGATTAAGAATAATAAAAAAAAATGCAACCTGGAATCAAATTTTTCTAAATAAATTGTACTTTTTTGTCTTAGGGTGTAACACTGGAAAATACAGACACTACAATTTGTTGCTGGGTTTTTTCTCTGACTGCCCCGCTGCTCATTTCAGGGAACGGGTTTGAAATTGTTAGTACAGTTGTCTTTCATCCCATAATGCAAGATAAATTCCTGTGTTCCATGGTTAACTAATGCAGTACTGGACAGCAGCACTTGAAGTGGTAAAATAAGTTTGCAATATTTCCAGTTTTAGTTGGCACATGTTTTCAGCAGGGTTTACAGTACACAGCATCAGTCTGTTGAATGTCATGACTTTAAACTGCAAAAAGTACCACCACAACACTGACGTCTTCTTGCCTGATTTATTCACAATATTTCTTCACCGAATACCAGATGATTTTTTGGAATTGTGTTTGTTTCTGTGATGTGATAGGTTCATATGTGCTATCAAGAAAGCGAGGTTTTATTGTCGACAGGGTATCAAAGTTTCTCGTTTTCTTATTTAAATTTTATATTTAGTCAATATATTATTTATATTGCCCAGGCTGGAACACAGGGCATGATTTTAGTGTAATAAAATGGGTGGTACAACAAATTTAATTCAGGTGAAGTAATTTTTCAGTGTGAATGGCTCTGGGTTTCAGGTAATATTGTGGATCTGAAATATAAACATATGTGTTGTAATTCGTAAATTATGTTAATGTATTATCATCAGTTAAATATACAATAAATATATGCAGAGTTAATCATTGTAGCATTTTCATAATTCTGAATGGTGGCTAAGGGCTCTTTCTGTTAGCATCTGCTGTTGTCCTTGTGAATGATTATGTTTGCAGTAATGGTACATGAGAATGAAAATCAGCATTGTATTCAGGAACGGTGGTTAAGACACTGCTCTCCGTGGTTGATGATCCCACTTCCCTGCTACTGACTTAAAAATAGCTGCACATCTTATTTATTTAACTTTAAAGTTTTTGGTTGTGTCACTCACCTGCTCAGGTTTAAATGCTAGCATTCTTGGTCTTGGATTAAACCAGATAGCTCAAGGCTCCCAGCACATTTTCATAAAGAGGAGTGTGTAACTCTGGTCATTTACAAACTAGAGGAAACCTCATGGAACATGAAGGACATCTGAAGGTCCTCAAGGTTCCAGTTCAGGAGTTTTCCCAGGAATGCAACAATGCACACAGACTACCTTTGTGACCTGGGATCCTCCTCTCCTCAGGATGAGAGCCAATCACCTGGTCAGCAGGGCATCTCAACATTGCAAGGATGCATTATTGGTTATTGCAACACTTAACTCAGCTATGTTGTATTCCATTTACCTTGGAGGTTGAAAGTTGGAGCTGGGAATGACGTCACACTCGAGTTAATTGAGTTCCAGTGCAAGTCAGAAAGCCATTTAGCAATACTAGTTCTAGCCTAGAATTAGTCATTTTTAGCAATACTGGTTTATAATGATTGATGCATTATGCAGTATTTTTTGTGCATACAAACACCATAGCAACTTGTCCAAAGATAATGATTGGACAGTACTGTGTGTACGATCCATTCATCCACCCATCCATCCATCCATTTTCCAACCCGCTTATTCTACTGGTTCGCGGGGGGTCCGGAGCCTATCCCAGAAGCAACGGGCACGAGGCAGGGAACAACCCTGGACGGGGGGGCAGCCCATCGCTGATGATCCATTCAATGAGACAAAAATAAGTCATAAGTACACATAAACAGTATATAACTGCAGCTTTCCATAGATCCACAGATGCTTACATCCCTTGCATAAAATGGCATAGTATTTCCTGATAACATATGCATATCTTCTAGTGTACTATAAATGATCTAATTCTCTCTCTCTCACACACACACACACACTGTGTTTACATTCACCAAAACCCTGGTTCTTTATGCTTGTTAACCCTCTTATGATTCATATCATTTGTGTGGATTCTGGATAGTGCTCGGTGCGCTGCAAATTCAAGTTTTACTTTTTGGAATTTTCTGGATTTTTTTCCCCTGAATATTTTCAATCTTCGGTTGGAAAATCTTTGCTTCCATTTAGGATTCAGGTGTCATCCCAACTGACTGCAAAAATGCTGTGATCACTTGTTCATCTACCAGCAACCAGAGCAGGTTTTACGCCTAAGAAATCTACCATTGACCGCATCCTGGCACTTAAGGTTGTCATCGAGTGCAAGCGTGAATATTGGCATAGTTTTTGTGCCGCCTTTGTTGATGTTCGTAAAGCATCTGACTCAGTTGATCAAGTTGCCCTGTGGGACATCCTGAGACTTTGTGAGATCCCCCAAAGTTGCTGGACATTATGGTTGGCCTGTACACTGGTACAGTGTGTGCTGTGCAGGATGGACTAAGAACCTCTGCATTCTTCCCCATTGATTCTGGGGTTTGTCACGGGTGGGTTCCTGTTCCTGCTCTGTTCAGTGCTTGCATGGACTGGGTGTTGGGCAGGGTCATGAGGTCCAGCAGCTGTGGGGCATCTGTTAATGATCTTGACTTTGCATACGATGCTGTGATTTTTACAGAATCAATGGAGGCTCTGAAATGGGATCTTGAGAGACTGAGTGAGGAGTCTGAGTCCTGGTGCTCCCTGTCTTGCTGTATGGCTGTGAGACATGGATGCTATCCAGTGAGCTGAGACGAAGACTGGACTCCTTCAGTACTGTATCTCTTCAGAGAAATCTTGGGTACCACTGCTTTGACTTTGTGTTGAACAAGCAGTTGCTGGAGGAGTCCCAAATGAGGCACATTACCGGCATTGCGAGAGATTGTCTGTTACGGCATACAGCCATGTGGCACGTTTCCTTGAGGGTCATCCGGCTCGCAGGATCCTTGTTGCTGAGGACCTGAGCGGCTGGACCAGGCCAAGGGAATGCCCATGTAACACCTGGCTGCGGCAGATGGATGGCCATTTCTGGAGGGTGGGATTGGACTGTGTGTCTGCCTGGGGAACCGCCGGCCTGGATCCTGAGGCGTTTCATCATAACAGCTCTGTGATTAAACACCTGACCTGACCTGACTGTTGACTGAATCTGCTGATGCAGAAACAGCAGCGACTGAGGACCAACTATACTGTGCAGAAGTCTTAAAGAAGTAAAAAAAATATGTTTAAATTGTCTTCATGTTGGTGTAAATCTATGACATTATGGCTGTCAATGCGTGTTGGCTTAACCATTTCAAAACCTCTCCAAAAGTCTTCCCAGTATTTTCAGCAACCATCCAATACACCAGTACACCCACACCTCATATGGCTAATCAATACATCATTGAGTTTTAAAAAATAAATTAATCAATTAAGTGAGTAGGTGGTGAAATTTAACAAATACATGGAATGACTGAGGTGCCCTTGAGGAGGGTTTTGGGAACTGAAGTGGTGTTCTAGCCATCAAACTAGACATTAGTAACTTTTTGGAGGACAGAAGAAATTCTAGTTTTTATTGTGTTACTGTTAATTTGCATATATTTTAATGTTACATTGTGTTGTTTATTTCTGATAAATATACACTTACTACCCAGATAATTAGCTTTAGATATTCACTTTGACTGCCTCAGACTTGCACAGTGCTGTATAACAGGAAACAGCAGGGCTGGAAAACAGCACAGGCATCATATGGACAGCACACTCACAAGGGCAAGACATGTGGTCTGTTCTGATGGGCCTGCAGTGATTATAATAAACACCAGCAGAATAAACCATCCTGAGGCCACCTCCCTCTCTGTGACGTTCACGGCCCCGGATGGGCGGGGTTCGACAGGTGTAGCGAGTTGCACGTCATCAGCGCCAACATAAAGAGGGCAGAATCACA
>JABFEA020000067.1:30506651-30518270 GCA_019775915.2 Cyphomyrus plagiostoma
GTCTGGTCCCTCCCAAGGTTTCTTCCTTCTTGGGAGTTTTTCCTTGCCACTGTCGCCTATGGCTTACTCACTGGGGGTTTTGGGTGAGGATGCTGTAAAGCGCTTTGAGACGATGTAAAGTCGTGATAATGCGCTATACAAAATAAAGTTGTTGCTGTTATATGCTCAGCAAAAGACGGTATGTCATCTAAACAGCCATGTTGTGATGGAAGGTAGTGATGGCAGGGCAAAAAAAAACTTAGTCTTGGAGACATTTAGCTGGAAGTGAAGGTTCTTCATGCAGGCTACAATGTCATTGAGGCATCGAGATCTAAGCAGAGACAGTGGTGCCGTCAGGAGGGATGGTCAGGTATATCTCAATGGTTTTCTGTGAAATAGTGTTAGGTGAAGCCATGAGACTGGATGATGAGAGGTAATGTAAAGACATAAGAGGAAAGGATGAAGGACAGAGCCATGGGGAACAATGGTTGTTACCTGGCATGGCACCTCTGCACCCCAAACCACTTGATTTGTCTGTTCGAATGCTGCAAAGTTGAGAAAGGGTGATTTGATGATTCACTGTATCAAAGGCTGCAGAGAGGCCTAGCAGGATCAGGATGGACGACCAGGATGCTTGTGTCCCAGTGTGTGTCTAGTAAAACACGCTTATATGCCCCAGTGTGTATTAGAACACTCATGCATCCCTGTGCATTGTGTCCCACTGTGTGTGATTTCATGATTAATGCAAGCTCCTTATTGGTTGTTCCCATTACACTCTTTGCATTTGTCAGTGTGTGCATGTCTTTGTGCATTTGCATGGTTTTACACACACACACAAGTTTGTGTTCAACTCAGATGCGTCTCCACATGATTCTGTATGTAAATATGTATGTGTACATTTTAAGTATATGAGGGAGTGATGGAGGGAAGGAGTGAGGGAGTGTTGCTACTTCTAGGGAGGTCTCTGCCTGTCTAACACTGCTTGGTTTGTGCTCATGGTTCCCTGCAGTGCCCCCTCCCCCCTTCAAAACCAGGTACCTCCCTCCGAAAGGGGCCTGAAAAAGAATAAACAAATCCTTTGAATGCTCACCACTTAGACTTTTTGTGGCAACACAGTTGATTGCATCGGAACATCTCAGATCATTAGACCACGGTGAGTGTGGGTGTGGTGAAATTAAACACGCATTTAGCTATATTCACATCTGGCACCAGTCCTCTATGTTAGAGGGCTCCTGGCTAAAAGCATTACGTAAATTTTCCCCTTCATGGCAAACGGTCCTTTTCATAAGCTGTTTTTCAGGGGAAGAGACAGCTGTGTGAGGTGAGGAAACCCCACCTCCAGGGAGACAGGAAGAACCTGAGTCTTCCCTTCTTAACTAAAGCATTTTACTAGCAGTAAAAATTGTTTACAAATGACTATCAACCTGACACACCGTGAACCTGCTATATTTTATTTCCCAGTCCTCCTAACACTCCAGGTGGGGGCAAGGGCATGTTTCCTTTTATCTGCCCCCCATCCCAGTATCATCACACACATCCAAGAATCTGTTTTTATGTTGTTAGCATGTTCTCCAACATAGGCGAGATCAGGTTCCTTTTCTCCATTTTAATGTGCTTGAAAATTAATATCATGGTCGTCCAGTCAGTGCATTCGAATGAATTGGGGGGGGGAGCACACTGGGGGCCAAGCTAATCTCAGACATGTGGGTGGTTGGGAGGGAGGACGGCAGCCTGGTCTGCTATGAAAATGGGAACAATCATTTGAGGAAAAAAAAAACAACCACCTTATCTCCTCAAGTGGGCACAAGCCAGTGTAAGAGATGCTTTGCCTTATACCACATTAAGGACCAGTTCTCCTTGGCAAATCATAGGTGAACACTAAGTAATAGTAAACACTGAGTAATAGCTCATACAATCCAAGCTTGGCCATGTATCAATAACGCTCTGGACTCCCTTAAATAACACTTACTTGTTATAGCTTTGGTGTCCTGCAGAGGCATAAAAAACTTCCCAATAAAAAAAAACAGGTACCATGAAATAAATGATGGATGACAGCCCCAGGGACACAGAGAGTACACGATGTTTCACACAAGTTGGGCTACACCCTTGTCGCCAGCCATATTAATTTACCTTGAAATCCATCATGATTGTTATTGAACAGGTTATGAGCTCTAGTAGTCCATTGGCTAATGCTCAGGCAAGTGTCCCATTGGAGAGGAAATCACAGACCTGAGGCGCTTTCCCACCGAAGTTCAGGAACCTTGTTTTTTTTTCCTTCTTTTTTTCCCCTTTTTTCTGTGGTTTTGACAGTTATTGGGGGGGGGGGGGGAAATCAGTCACACGGTTTGATATATACACCCCGTGACATGTTTATAATTCATAACTAAATCTGGCCAGCAGTTTGATCTTTTGTTATCCACAGAATATAAAATGATGTTTATTGACTGTTATTCCACTAAGTAGTGTAGCCAAAACCAGCGATTAGACAAAAGTGAGTGAACAGTCAATCAAATTTTCCGATGCAGAAATATGGAGACACAAGCAAAATGTAATGATTGATGCATTTTCTGTAACTAAAACAAAAATTAAAGAGTGGACAAGCATCTCTGGACACTCTGGTTAACAGCAGGCTATTAAGTGTATTGCTATGGTAAACTCTGGAGTAATGTCATTTAATATTACAACTTTCTTTGGCCATGACCACACCAAGGGAAGGAGCTCAGGCAGTCACTCAAAATAAAATGTCAGTCACTGTGTGGCGGTGATGTTTCTTTAACAACATTGATAACAGAACCAAGCCAGTGTTTAATAAACACATGAACAGATTGTCTGAGTTAATTAATGAACTTAAGGAAACATACTACTGTTTTCATCCATTCCATCCATCCCACTGCATGCTCTTTTAAGTGTTTTAAAAAGCTGAGTAATTATAGTGGGAGCCAAAAGACCCTCCCACTACCAACTAAAAACGCAACCATGCAATAAAGGCATTCTAATGCTGATACAAAGATTTCCAGTATTACAGATTATATTAAAACCTGTAACCTGCCCCTTTTATCACTAAAATTGTGTCCAAATTACAAACTATCCAGTGAAAACACTATTAGAGAATTGGAGAACATTGACTGCATGGTTAAAGTGCTACTGACCTCAAATCACAAACCCGCAGGTCCGCCTAAAAATTAGCAATGGATTAATCATTCAAGCAAAGTGACATCAGTGACACAGAAGGTGTCTGACAGGCGGGACACTCTGGCACGGCGCCTGTCATCCACATGGATTAGCTTCAGGAGGCAGAGACAAGGGCTCGGTCATCCCAGTTCCCCTCAAATTGACGTTCGCTCCCCCTGCACCAGGCGGCCCCTCAAAGCCCAGGTGTCCTGTACGCCAGATGGCACCGCAAAAAAGCAGAAGAAGAACCTTAACTCAAAATAAAGCATGTTGAAAAACATCAGTCCAATACAGGCAGTGCTTGGGTTGTAATGAGATGCACGCGGATGCTATCCCCCCATGGGAAAAATGACAAAAACCACCCCGTTTGAAAATACACCATCTCCCCCCCCCCCACCCCACCACTACCTCAACTGTTCTGCGTAATATCCCTCACATAAAAGCAAATGTACCGACTACACAACAGGCAAACTGCATCCGGATCTGATTTCCTCCTGCCTCCACCAAGATTAGACCCCCAACTTGACCACTAACAGGATCATGAAGGTCTCAGGCAGCAGAGAGCAGAAGCCTGGGGAACACCCTGTGCAGGAGGCAGTCCACCACAGAGCACGGACATACACACACACACTTAGAGATTGTTGCTAATTCAGAGATACCAATTAGCAGAAATACGTATTTTCAGACTATAGGTATTAGCCAGAGTACCCAGGAAGCAATGTCCACAGAGCAGAGGCACAAGTGTTCACTAAAAATAAAAAGGAATGTAACATAAGGGTGGGAACCCTTTTTATCTGAAGGCAGCTGTGTCTGCAGTCTTCAAGCAGCTATTGATTTACAGCAAAAACACAAATATGCTACTTCACAAAGAGTTATTAACTTTATCATGCAGAATGCTGGTGTTTACGAAGGTCTTAACACAGCTGTTTCATCCTGTGAAAGGTTCCCCTGCGAGGCTACTTCCTGCTCAGCTACAGAGCTCCATTACATAAATAAAATGTCGGGCGGAATCAATCACCACCGCATGCCTTCAGAAGAATGTGTTTCCTGTCCGTGGCACTAACTGACTTCCTAGGTCACTCAGAATGAATGGCTGTCCTTCCACATCAAGGTTAACTGAAGAGAAGTGAATAAAATTGTTTTGCTTGTTTTTTTCCTTTACTTTCAATTCCTACTCCATTCTTTTGAACATTTATGTTCTTAAAAAGGCAATCCTACTTAGGATACAGGCAGGTGTCGCTTACCTGGGTGGTGCAGCATGACCTGCAGCATGAGTCCTTGTGGGGATGCCAGACCATCGGCACTGACTGAAAACTTCTAATCTGAACACTAAATCCCAATTCAGTGTTTACTAATAAATACTTTACTGAAAAAGTGATGTTACAGTGATGAATGAATGAATGGATTATATAATATGTAGCGCACCATCTTGTCACTGTGTAAATGTAGCATGTAAAGTATATTGTGTAGTAAGTTAGTATGTCGTAGTATACTGTTTAGTAAATGTGCAAATAGAGTACCGTGAGGCTCAGGGAGACTATATTTCATCCTAGACGCAAACATGTTTGATGGGCTAACAATAACGATCTGCTGAATCTTGAATGCCATGGTGGTAATCTGGAATGTTAACACTTAACGCTCCATGCACTTTTAGTTCCCACCTGAAAGTTTATGTTGTCCAGGGAATACTTCCGGGCTGCTATCTCCTTCACCTCGTTCTCAATTTTCTCCTGTGTTGTCCCTTTCACATCGATGTAGTAGCAGTCTGCACTGGCATAGTGACAGGAAATGGCCTGGGGAGGGAGAGCCACGTGGATTGCAGCTATGTTTCTGGCATGCAAGAACAAACACCAAAATGCCATCTACAGAGGTGGGGTGGAATGTGAGTGTCATATTTTCCCAGAAGTTTCCATCTTATAGTTGCTGATGTGTTTACAAAGCAGGATCCCCAACCTCAGACCTCACAATGCACAAACTCAGTGTTTAAGTACCTGCCATCATAGTAACTATGAATGCATACCTTATTGATCTGCAGAAGGTATGCACACATAAAACAGCTTTAACAATGATACAACAAAATAACTAAAGGGCAAATTCCAAAACTCACTCCACAGGATACATTTTTGGGAAAATTTCAGAGGACTTACTGAGTTTTGCTTCCCAAAACTGTAACATATGGAAAATCCTGAATTGACTATGTACATAATTGTACAAAAATTACAAAAATAAACATTTTATTTTTCCAGATGTTGTACCAAATGTTAACTAAAATTTTCTCTAAAACCTACTGGATCCCCACCCTAAAAAGACTCGCATGGAGCATCCTGCTCTAGAACCCAAGGATCCATCAATGCAGAAAGTGAGATCTACACTGGGTTCTGTATAAGTTACCTTCCGAAAGCCCTGAGTCTGGTTCATTCCCGATCCATGGATCAGCAGAGGGTGGAAGAACACTGTGTCTCCTTTCTCCATCTCCAGGTGAACCCTGGGCAGGTCTGGGTTGTAGTCCCGAACACCATGGTACATCTTATTCACCCCACCCTGGATGCCAGTGGAATGTCAGAGGGAAGCAAAAGGAGATGAACAGAAGCTGTAGCTTCCCCGCTAAGTGAAAAACCTTTACTTGCAGCTAATATAAAGTTAAGAAACTTCAAAGGATGGGGAGAGAGTAGATTAATAGGCAAGAACTGTATAAGGACCAGCACCATTTTATATTCACGGCACCATCCTCAGCTTTTGAGTCTGTACCCAGCTCTGTTGGTGACATCTAGCTCCATATCCCACCCCATCCCCCATTAGCACCTCCCTCCTGTAGGCATACAGACCTCCCACTCAGGGTAGTCATGCTCCTTCAGGGTGCCACGGTGGGTCCCAGGCAGCACCACCAGGCAGCCATTACTTTGGTGAATATGCTCCATGGCAGTCCAGGCACAGACAATGCGGTCGGCAGGCCGGAAAGGGAAGTAGTGCAGGTCCTGGTGCATGGGGTGACGAGACGTCTTCTTCCCTGTCAGGGAACCAACCCAGAGGTCTAGGATCACGCTGCTCAGCTCCCCATTAATAATCAAATGATGTACCAACGATGAGCATGAAAAATCTAATAACAAAAGAAACTATAGGGATTCAGCGATTATGTTCTGGCTTTTGTTGGTGCATTTGTGTTATACATGGAATGTAGAGCAAAACAGTTACAGTTGTGTAGCCTACTCATATTTTAATCAAGTCCCTCCATTATTTTTACTTGTATTTCAAATAATGACTGTATTTTGTAAATGTTGAAAACAGGCAACTATCTCATAGGAAGAACTGAGATCGTCAACTGTGTTAAGCCAGTAACGCTAAAACATTTCAATATTGTCAGAGGAAACAAAACTTTGCATGGGTTGCAATTTTAATGATGGTCACTTCTCAAGATTATCTAGTTAGGTACTCCAAGAGGCTAAAGGAGACATAGCTTATAGTTATTAATTGAGGTTATTTATAGCTAACCTCAGTTTTGGATGAGTCCATGAATGTCTTTTTAAGAAGCGGTTGCATTGCAGTCGCACTATTGTGGATTATTTAAGTTCTGTAATGACAAAATTTTCATTCACTTTCAAGGTGAAATGATTAGGCCTGTCGCGGTAAACGATAAATCGATGAATTGCACGATAATTAAAATGAGGACGATAAATTATCGCGGCCGGAAAAATTTCATTTGCATGCTTGTTTGTTTTCCTTGTGTCTCTCTCTACCAAATGCGAATATCGGCTCTTTTTAGCAAACCAGCTCGTTTGTCTCGGCTCACCAAGAAGAGCCGGCTGGCTCTTTTTAAATAACCCACCCCTCTCTTCCTTAAACCTGATGCTGATTGGTGAGACCTGATTTGAGCTTGTTAAAAATAAGACGCTGTCCAGTGGGCGGGCTTTTTCTGAAGACAGTGTGTTCTGACCACTGTCGTCCTTAATGTTTAAGCAGCTCAAAAACCCAGACAATTCTATAAACATTAATAAAACAGCTCTTGAACGGGAGCCAGTTCCCATCGTTCACTAAAAAGAGACGGCTCGTTCTTTCTCGTGTCAGTGGGCTCTTTGCACGTTAGCTTCCGCGTTCATGCAAATGCAGGTCGCTCATTTCCGGTCTGTGAAAAATGCCATTGGTTTATACATGCCGTTTACAGGACTTGCCCAAACTTATGATCAACGACGTACATCATTTTTGTAAATACTTCTCCAAAGTACCAAGGAGTAAATTAGAGAAGGGCTTTAAGATATTTACCTTGTGTTACGTCCACGGATACAAAGACGAGTCTTATTTGTTCAACTTTGTGGCGGGCGTTAGCTATAGCTCACGCTAATAGACGCTACTCCCAGACAGTGATAGCGTATGCGTGCAGCAGTGAAGTAACTATGAACATCCTCAGTCATTCTAGCGGAGAATATTTAACTTAGTATGTTCTTTATGTGCTTAATTACACATTGTGTTAATCTGTGTTTGCTATTCTTAGTGTCAAACAGAAACACGGGAACAGGAGAGGTTGCTGCTTCAGATCCATTAAGAAGCACAACAAACATCGTAGTATACAAGTATGGCAGCACTGGTAATTTGTCACAGTTCTAATTAAAGCGGTTCAGTATTCAGATTTGTGTTGTATAGACTAAAGCTTACGATAAACCGCCATAAAACGAGCCACGGAGACGCTGCTGCGA
The DNA here is from genome assembly GCA_019775915.2 of Cyphomyrus plagiostoma. NCBI lineage: Eukaryota > Metazoa > Chordata > Actinopteri > Osteoglossiformes > Mormyridae > Cyphomyrus > Cyphomyrus plagiostoma. Next base: position 30,514,490 of record JABFEA020000067.1, read on the forward strand.
ACGCTTTCAGATAATGTGAAAATACGTTGTATAAATAAAATTGAATATTTAGGTACAGTATTATACTATTATATAGCATATTTACACAGTTCAGTAATTTAATATAGTAATATAGTTTAATATATACAGTACTGAAATGTGAAGAGTTTGAAACGGTCGTACTATATTTTGCAATCAAAATTAGCGATGCTGTCCGTTTTATTACATATTATTTATGTAAGAAATATACACGTGTCAGTTAGACTGAGATAAAAAGAAAAAATAGAAGAAAAACTGTGTTATGATGATCACCCGATTATAATTATCAATTTCGGGCAGGCAGACGTATTCACTATAAAGTGGTAAGGTAAAATGTGGCAATAAATTATATGAAACGTGAGTATAAATATGTTGGATTTGCCAAATATCCCAGAGGTTTGCGTGGAAACTTTAAACTCGATTGTATTTTGAAGACGTGGTGCACTAAGGAAATTATTATTATTGTTTTTTTAGCTTCTGAAACACAAGTTTATCCTTTCATGTGCTCATAATTACTCAAACCAAAATCAAGTGAGCCGTATGACGTTTACGGATATGACGTCACTGCGATGTTATTGTTTATCGCAATAATTCCTGGGACAATTTATCGCCCAGCAAAATTTGTTATCGTGACAGGCCTAGAAATGATCCCACAAAACTGAGGCTTTCACTCTCTTTATATTTGGACCTACATCGATTATGCTCCATGTTCCTTCCTCCATATCAAATCAAAATGTATCAGATTTATCAAGTTTATTTATCAAATGCACTGCAACCAGTGGCAGATGCAGGCAATTAAATGAGTTTCCCTGAGAGCTTCCTATAGTAATAGAAATATGAAGAAAATATAATCATAAAAGAAAATAAAATGGAAATGTGCAAATTGTCCCTACTAATAGCCTGATCAGTTATTGATTGTGTTACTGCCTGAAGGTAGAAGGTGCTGCAGTGTCTGTTTGTGTGTAATCTGATGCTCTGATACGGTTTCCTTGATGTGCAGTTGGGATGACTAGGATCCTTAAGGATGGACCTGACCGTCTTGAGGCATCTACTTGTTTTGATATGTTGAATGTCAGGCAGATTGCAACCAGAAAAACTATATTGCCGAGTAACTGGGAATTTTAACTGACACTTTGAAAAACAAACAAACAAAACTGAGGAATCAAGTTTAACTGAATAATTGTGACAGCTCTACTCCCAATTCTGACAGTCAAGGACTCACATATGCACATTTGCAAGTTGCATTTATTGTGGTAAACTGTTTGAAGTGAACACACTGCCATTTTCCAAATAGCTTTAACCTGTCGCGGCATGGCTGACACCTACTATATTATAGCTGCAGTGGGGGAAGGGGGTAAAAGTGCAGAGTGAAGTTCTTGTGTGCTTCCTAGTGCTTTCCCTTCCATATGTGAATCATATGTGGTCTAAATCGGACTGTAACTTATCATCCCTAGTTAATGATAAAACCTATTAAGAGTTGTGCGGTTGGTTCTTGCTCTCCATCCTGACAAGACAAATTCTTATAACTGGGTTTTGACTATCTATTCAGAATAAGCTCTATAAAGGCAATGCATAGTGTTTCAGTATAGAAAGCGGAACAGGGATTTATGGGTGTCCAGACTGACTGCAAAAACGTATGGTCCAATTTATATGTCACATCAAAGTGTTTAGCACATCAATTAATCCATCACAAGAATATTCATCAGCCTTATAGAACACCAACAAAGACTTCAAAATGAATATTTCCCAGAGCCAACATTGCACACTATGCCATAATTCCAGCCACTTTCCTTCATGTGTTTTGGGATTGCTCCTCTATACCCTTAATTCTGGAAGTATGCCATTCAAATGGTCTACAAGTTTTTTTACACTGATCTCATGCTTAACCCTAGTTTTAGGCTTATTAAACGACTTAAATCTCTTCACTTGAACTTTATCTACTGTGAAAAACATCTGGTATTCACAGGCTTTACTGCCACTAAAAAAAAAACAAAACAAAAAAACAGCTGTGGTTCAAGACAGACAAACTTGAAATGTTTCTGAATTACATCCTTGCTTAATGATCACTCCACTGGAAGAGACATCCACCAGATTGAATAGAGCTAGTTAATCCACAGTTCTTGCACAGAAGGGACTTTGCTTATCTATTACAAGCATTCTGTCCTGTTGATGTTTCTGTGTTTTTATCATTGTTACGTCCTTGCCAAAAATAGTATTTATTCCCAGATCCACCCATTGTTTATTACTACTCATTTTTGTTTTCTGTTTTATTTTAGGTTTTAGGTGCATGCTCAATTGAAAACTAATAAAAAGCATAATCACAAAAACTGCCTTTTTAATAATATATATCTAAGTAAATATATAAAACCACTGTTTCAATGTAACGCAGATACTGTCCCTGATTGCGGGGTGTGATGTTTGTAAAATATATGCAAGATGTTTCACATTTTTCTTTCATCTTCTAGCTGTTTTTAAATGTTGTGCCAGCTTCATCACAGCCTTGCCATGTGCTGATAGGAAGGCGGCCAGAGCTTTGAAAGCTCACCTGCATCCGGCGGCTTGTTGATGAGCATGGTGTGCATGGCCATGATGTTCGGCCCGGTGAAGCACTCCACGTACTTCAGGATCTGACACACAAGGGGTGCACAGGTAAGCAAAGCAAGGCAGTCGATACAGCAGAAATGAGGCCATAATGAGACTACTGGCAGGGACTGGCTTTGGGGGGTGGGACTGAGGGTGTCAGTATGTCAGAGGTCTTCTGCCTGTTTTCAGACCTGAGGCAGGGAGCAATAGGTGAACAGCTCTGGGTCCTCCTGGAAGTCCTGCAGCTTAGACACTGCCTTCTGGTCAGGGACGAACTCCGACTTGGCGATGGCCACATCCCGCATAATGATCAGACCTGGGATGTGAACTTCTCTCCTACAGATGCGTTCGAACTCCATCCTGAGAGGACAGACAGACATCTGTGCATAGCACATCTGAGATGACTTTGATGGAGTACTTACTGCAGAAATAATCTTATCTGACAGGTTAGCGAAACGGGTCAAAAGCTGCCCTTTGACCAGGCATCATTCACACTGTCATCAAAAACACTGCGGATCACCTGCTTCATGGCAGAGAAACCCTTCAGTTGCTACATTTTGTAGCCAGTAGATAGCTTGGCGCTTAAACGCACTGACTTGAAGGTCAGCAGTCCAAGGAACATCACTACTACTGCACCTTAAAGGAGTGAATTATTTCTGCAAAAAGCTGTAAAATTGTCACCATGTTGGAGAAGCAGCAAAATAACAATAGCAACAATTATTATCATCATCATCATCATCATAAAATTGTATGCTTCCTGGAATTGGCTTACATCATCACCACCAGCACAAATAAAATGTAATTCATTTTCTTACATCTCGTTTTCATCTCCTACAATGTACATTTTCCGACATAAAATCTCTGTAACATCAAAGCAAGGTTGTGTCTGTCACATGGAAAATGTGAAAAGACACGTATTAGATTTTCAAAAAGTAGCCCGTATTGACAGTGGATTAAACTAGCTATTAACTAATGTGTGTGGGTCTAGCTATCCATCCATCCGTTGTCCAAACCGCTTATCCTACTGGGTCGCGGGGGGGTCCGGAGCCTATCCCGGAAGCAACGGGCAGGAGGTAGGGAACAACCGTGGACGGGGGGCCAGGCCATCGCAGGGCACACTCACACACCAGTCACGCACACATGCACACCTACGGGCAATTTGGCAACTCCAATCAGCCTC
>JABFEA020000067.1:30527725-30541853 GCA_019775915.2 Cyphomyrus plagiostoma
TATATCTATCTTTTGTTTTTTTTAAATCTGTCTCAACAGATATATCTTCACCCTGCATACTCGTTCTCTTATTGATTTAAATTTCTTTTTTCTGTAGTTCTATTAGTGTTTATCTAAATCATATTCAATTAGCAGAAGGTCAGGGGTGAGATTGGAAAACTCAGATCACATCTGTCACTGACAAGCATGGTGTGGAAAGCTGTCAACCCCATGAGACGGGTGTCCCCGCAAGACGCTCTGGCTCCTGCCAGCTGACCTTGCGAGTCCTGCATGGTCTGATAGCGAAGACCACTCCATCTCTGTCTGGCAGACCTCATGTTAGCAGGCCTCTAAAGGGAGCCGGGTTAGTCTTTTTGGTGTTGTTATAGAGGCTGCGTGTAACCAAACAAAGCAGCTCCTTGTGTGAGCGTTTTAATCCAGCAGAATAGGAACTGGCCACGTCCCAAATTGGGCCAGTACTTCTGAAGACCTCAGGTTAATTTTCCCCATTAACGAAGCCATAAGTTCTTTATGCAGAGCGGTCCCTTGAACATGTGATCCTAGCCGTAGGGCTCTGTGCGCCTTTTGTAACAGTGTGATAATGTAATTGCCCGTTATGACCTCATGGTTTGTGATCAGCCTGGACAGTGCACACAGGGGGGCGGGCATGGGGTCCGTCAGTAGTCCTGTCCCAGCGAGGACCTAAGCACGCCGTACCAGGCTTGTCGCCTAGGGTGACCCGTATCCCACATTGTCCCCACTGTTCTCATCTGTGTCTTTGCCTCCCTGCCCCTTGGGGTGAGAATCACCCCACATGGAATGTGGCAGCTTTGTCTGAGCCCACTTTTATCATGTAAATGAAGGAGGGGGTTTTTAGGAGGATTCCTCTCCCACCCCGACCCCTCCCTGTCTGGGCCTGTCGGGGGCCAGGGGGACTGCCATGCTACCGTCACCTCTAATGTCCCATGTAGGTGAGGTTTGGGAGGGGGGGAAGTTGGTGGTCATTACTTTTACTGACTGCTTTGGAATGAGAAGCGTAACAGAGCCGACTGCCCATGCCGATGTTGCTAACAGACGTATGATTGGCCGTTCCCGAGCCGTATGCGCCGAACAGTTATAAACAAAAGGCGCTGATGCTTGGCGGCAGGATGGTGAGCAGGAAGCTGCCCCATCACTGTTGATGCACCAGCAGGCCGGGTGGAGGCCTGAGGTCACAGACCGCTAAGGTTAGACTAGTGCACAACTTCTGCTCATTTGCGAAAAATCTCTTGCTGGTATGATATTGCAGTTTTAATGGGATCCAGGCTCGCTCAGTGGAGATGGTGTTGGGGGAGGTAGCTGTCTGGAATCTTTTGGAAGCTTATCTGTACTCTGCAGGCTGGTAAGTTAACCCCCCCCCCCCCCCCGAGTTTTGGCAGAGTGGTTCAAACACGGGGTGTGGTGTATGGGGTAGCTGAGGATGCTGGTGTGCCAAGGGATTGGGAACAGCCTCATAGATCCCTCTTCGCAGACTGAGTCTGGGTCCCCTGGAGGAACACTGATGACTGGTCCTCAGTGAGCTGGGCTCTATACACTTCTGTTGTGGGGTCTCTCAGTTACCCCTTCTATCTACCTGTGATTCACTGTCACCTCTCCATGCTATTAGTTTCACTTCACGTGTTTATTTTGCCGCTTGTTAAGCAAGATGGCCGCCGTCATGCAGTTGCCATTGACGACAGGACCTAGGCAGCAGGGACGGCTGGTTGCACTCAGCGCAGAGCAGCGGCTTGTGTAACCACACTGGAGGTAAATCCGTTCACATTGTGAAACGCTGGGGAGGGCTTGATGGAAGTCATATGGGTGTGGAGTTTCAATATGTCTGTGAGGGGTAGAGGGGCACCAGTGGTCCTTCTGGCATGCCGAGCAGCTGGCCCATTTGCCCAACGTGAGGCTCTATATTGAGGGGTCCCGTCCCCCTAGCAGAACGTGGCTGGTGTGGGTAGTGATAGCCACAGAAGCCACATCCCGTTTGGCTAGAGCAGTTGGACTGGGGAGGGGGCTACACCCCATAATGGAGTCTCGACAAGCGATGCCAAGAGGAGACGCTGTCACCCTCCCACCATCATTCTACTGCATAGGTGTGGCAGAAGGTAGAAGCGGGTGTGCCAGACTGGGATGCTGGGAACAGGTGGGCTGTCTGGGTGTGCTGGGGGCAGGGCCCGTCCCTATCATTGGTCATTTGGAGCTGTCACTCACAAATCTCCCCCAGCCTTTAGAGGGATGGGCAGATGCTTCCTGTCACCTGATTGCCTGCTGGAGGTGCAGAGAGCCAGCTGGGACAAATCAGCAGGATATCTGGAAACATAGGGAGATGTTTTGCTGCCCGATTAGCTTCATCTAAATGTTTGGACGTCCTTCGGTTGATTCCCTTGGAACAGACATCCCAGCTTTTGAGGCTCAGTGTGTTTTTCATGTGGGATGCAGCTCCAGGTGAAAATTAGGTGTGTTTTCCTCTGATGATGGGCTTCTCACACTCCTTAGCCAGCATGAAACTGCTGTCCGGACTGTCCAGAAAATGGCTTCCTAGGTAGCCCAGACTGAAAGAGAGAGTATTTCCTCTTTATTTACATGAGGGTGTACACGGCTTGTCACATATAGTTTAGTCTCCCATGCTGAGTCGTGTTTATTTAGCAGGCTTCTGTCTGCAGAGATGATGGCAGTGAAATGGACATAACAGAATAGTGATACTCTCCCCAAAGGGATGAATGAATTATCTTGCTGTCCATGAGATACACACACAGGTGAGAGTTTGCTTGGGGGTCACAGCACAGTGTTGGTCAGCATCGAGCAGGCATTGAGCAATTGGTGATAAAGGACCTATTTATGGCGTTAGTCTGCTGGCTGTGGGATTGGAGCCAGTGACATTGTGATCTAACCTGCTGAACTACACACTGGATGATGTCATATGATGTCAAAGAAGTCCCTCTTTTTTAGACTTTTAGTTTCAGTTTGAATATGCACATCCTCATTCTACCAGTTTCTGTACTGGACTGTGCCCAGGCTACTGTCAACTAATCCAAACAGCCCCATCAACGCCTCCCACTTTTGCCTACCTGGTCTTGAACTGATCTCCAGGAACAGCCAGGAATTGAGTGTGTCTCTTCTGCAACTCTTTGGTGCCCATATCTGTTTTAAATCTCTCTACCCAGTTGGACCAATGAGGGGTGATGTCACTGCTTGTTTTTGCCTTGTGGCCTTGATGGACTCCGTTGGTGTGGCCTGTTTGCTGGGACTGGCATTCCTCATCTTGGAATTCGGCCTTGGATTACCCACTCGAGTTGGGAATGAAAACGGCAATTGTCTCTCCCCCCCTCCCCAGCCGCTCTGGCAGAGGCGTTCCCTGTGAATTGGGCGCATGGCATTCCCACTGGAATTCCCAGTGCTATAATCGGTCTAGAGGGCATTAATAATCATTCACGTTCTCAGCTTCCTTGTCCTCACTGCCCTGGGAGGTAATGGGGTGTTACTGTCTTATCTTTGTTGGGTGGACACTTTACCCTCTCCTGCTGCTTGGGTTGCCCTTACTTCTGTGACGTCAGGAAGTTTGGCTACTGTTGGGGTGGGGGGAGGAGGCATGGTGATATTTGAAGAATAGAGGCTGACGTCTGCTGCATCAATCCACCGCACCCTGCACTGGAACTCAACACCTGGTGCCTTCTGTCGCGTGGTGTGGTGGGGGGGGCGGCCTGGGAACAGTGAGCTATTCCAGGCTTGTAGGGAATGCGGGGGGCAAGGAGCGGCCCATCATTGGCTGGGACAGCAGGGGTTTCTGGGAAGCTGTGAGGAAGCCTGTGGGCATCTTTTCTCTCCACTTTGGGAGTTTTTTTTGGGGGGGGGCGGGGGTGGCAGCTGCTGGTGGATGATTGTGGTTTTGTGATCAAGATATACTTTCTTGATCCCAGGGGGAAATTTTCTGCATACAGGAGTGAGGTACAGAAAGTTCAGTCAAATAAACACATGGTGCAGAGACAGCGTACACAGTGCCAGCAAGTAAACAAGCAATCATGTGCAAACAGTATCATGCAGCAAGTAAATATAAAGAAATTAATGGGTGCTCTATGTAGCAAATGTATGATGCTGCATTTCAAAGATGAAATGCCATTCTGGAGCAGCCCAAAGTTCCGGGGGGTTTGTGGCCTACGTCTCTCTCAGTGGAGCGAGGGGATTGAGGTCAGAGCAAAGCTGACCACCCCCTTAGCATGCCGGGCTGTAATCATATTTTGACTGAGCAGCTCTTTGACCATCCTGAGCAGACGGCAATGGAACGATGGTATTTTTGGGAACGTGGTGTAAGGATCCAGACCGTCCCTCATAGCCGCCCCCCCCTCCATCAGAGACGCTGTGCGTCTGTCTCCTTGGTGATCTGAGGAAGTCTGTGCAGTGCACGGAGCTCTGATTGCGGTGCGTGGTTCCTGTCCAGTTCTGAAGAGCCCCATTGTGCCAGCCAGACCTGCAGTCCGATAGCTCTTTCATTCCACAGTGCCGCCCCCATGGGGGAAGCTGGCTTGGTTCCAGGCTCTGAGTCATGTGGCACTGAGGACCTGCCGGTCCCACTCGCGCCTGCCACCCTGCCCCCTCAGCACTAGTGCCAGTGCCAGACACGGAGCGGGGCATTGTGGGTCTGCACAAAGGTCTGCAAATCAATCTGTGCGGTCCCCCCCCCCCCCCGAGCCATGTTAACATTTCCATGGTGTCGCTGTAATGCTGCTGTTAGTGTTGCTCTAAGACTTTGGTTTCAAGGCCAAGCGACACCTAGAGAACAAACATGAAGTTGTGTAGAGGAGCTTGGGTGATTGTTGGGGCAATAGCCACTTAGGAATGTCAAGCCTGAAGTGGGAGCTGCTGTTTATACAGGCTGCGCTGTACACAGGTGGGAGGGGGGGCTTCACACAAACCCTGAGATGTCATTTCACTGGACTCGTTGGCCGCTTGTGACTGGTGTGGTCCAATCAGAGTGAGCTGCTGATAGACCGGTGATGTGCAGCACCAAGGATGTCCACACACTCAAGACCCATCAAGGCCAAGAAAGTGTCCTAACCTCTGACCTCAGGAAGCCATGTGTTCCACTGGGATGTGTGAGGTGTGTGTGTCTGTATTCTTTAGGTGTGTGGCTTTTCTCCTGAAAAAAAGCGTTTCTCCAAGCAGTGCTGGTCCACTTGAGCACCCCCGCCCCCACCAACCACCGCCTGCCCCCCTGCCACCGGTGTCCTACATTGAGCATGTAATTAAGCCTCCTGTGCCCCATCACGCTGGGCTGAGTTGCAGAACGAGATCCCAGGTGCTGGCTGAGCACTGGGCCGCTGTGAGGTGGGGGCACACCCATGTGGAGGGTAGGGTGGCCCCTATGTTCATATCAAAATTGCTTGCATGACGCTTTTTGTTTTTATTCCCATTCATAAAAGAAATGAGGGGGTTGCGTGCTTAGCCAGTAACAGCCAGCTGAGATATTGCTCCATTTGAGATTTTTCTTTGCTACCTTCCAGTCTCTGTGGCCATGCTGAAAGCAGGCACTCTGTGGGGGGGTTCGGGGGCTGGATTGGTCATGCAGCTGCCCTCCAAGAGTCCAGCGTGTGCTACTATACTGCTCAGCATTATCCCCACAATCCTTTGTTAGCCGAAATGAGGGTCCTTACAAAACTGATGTGAGGTCAGGGATTGGGGCCACTTCCTGCTTCATGTCCAAGTCCTTGTGCCCAACTTGGCCCTCTGCTGTCCTGTGCTATGATTGGTCAGTTTGTTTTTGGCTCTCTGACTGCTGTAAATAACTAATTCTCCCTTTGCCAGTAATGACCATTTTATCCCTTTGCTGATTAAAATGCACATTATTATGATAATAAATTCTGTTCTTTATTAAGTAAAATTTCTTTGTCGGTATGATGCTAATGTGACTGTTTTGAAGCTGTTCTCCTAGTTGTAATATGAACTGTAATGTAATAAGACACTCCCAGGCCGCCGTGTGTGATGATTCAGCAGTATGTCCACCTGTTTTTGGCAGTCTGCCTATGCTGCCCTGAGAGGAACCTATGGAAGGGTCCACTGTTTCCCAGAGCGGGGGTGTTCTTGCTTGTGCTCATGCCAGTTAATATGTGCAAAGCAAGCATAAGGCTGACAACTTGTTAGTCCTCCTCACCTGGGGGACCTAGCTCTCACCCTTCTGGGTCTGCAGTCTGTGCCGGGGAGACCTGAGGGTTGGGTGTTGTCACTGCCCCCTGCTGGCACATGCCTCTGACTCGTGCTGGTAGAGGATGACCCCCAGGTGCTCGGGGTGGGGGGACACATGGCATCCACGTGTTCCACTGAAGGTGCTGAATGTGGCTCAGGGAAAGCAGGTATAGCAGCGGCATATTGGCCACAGCGCCCCCCCCCCCCCAAAACCAGGTGTCTTGTGGTGCTTCACTCTACTGAATTGCAGATATCCACGAGGAGACTGCATGTGGGGGCTATTGGGAAATGACGGGAAGTGGGTCAGGGCCAACAAAATGCTGTGGACCCCCACTTTAGTGACATGCGAAGGCAGGAATCAGCCAGTCGGCATCTGTGTGTCTGCCCTGAGACCACGACTCCCTCTCATACACACACACACACGTGTCTTCTGTTCACGGTCTCTCTCTCTGCCATGACTCAGCCAAGGCTCTCTTTGCAAGTGGCCTCCTCACTGCCTGACGGCTCAGTGACCACATGCTTGCCGAGCGTGATGAGTACAGTAGTGAGACACTCTCTACTCCCTTTCTGTCCTGGGGGGCCCTCTCCCGTAGGTTGGCAGTGTGCCCCTTGGAGAAGTGAAGAGCATGCGGGCGTCTGCTGAAGGGCCCAGCTTGACTTGTGGAGTGCAGATGAGGGATGAAAGGGTAATTGCTGTTGAAATGCTAATATGGGGGGGCATGTGTTGTGAGGAGCCTCAGATGTGGCAGCCCGCTCTGCCGGGGTAAGGTGCGGTGCGGTGGGGTGAGGGTTATCACACATGCACATGCTCTGCTTTGAATGAGGGGGGGCGGTTAACCAGCTTCCAAAGCTGATCCGTGCTCTGGGGCAGGGAGGTGCTTCTCATACCAGAATCTGTTCCCGCGTGTGTGTATGTCCATGTTTGAGCCTCTTGAGTCACTTCCCCCCATGAGCTGGCCGGATATCCTGAACGTGAGGAACTGGCCGAGGTAAGGTGGGGAGAAGTGGTCACCCTTATCCATGCACCACAGGGTCCAATCAGTGTCACCGAGGAACTGTGGAACCACTTCCTGTGAGTCAGCTGGGAATGCAGACACCTAAGTGTGTTGGGAGTCAGAGTGATCATGTATGATTGTACAATGTATGTACTCTGTGTGTGTGAGAGAGATCCAGCAGGGCATAATCTCATGCATGCCACATGACATTTGGGTGAAGGGACCTCGTTGTTGATGGTGAGAGGTCGTAAAAATTCATATGTTTTTGTGTCGGCACTCTTGTGGGAGTCCCCAGGCCCCGTCACCCCTGCGACAGAAGGTTATGACTGGGTATTAGCTGGCATTTTTCTGCCTTTTCTTGGGAAGTCTCTTGGTGGGTGTGCCCCATTCTTCATCAGACTTGGTACATTCCAATCCTTGTTTCCTTTTTCCAGCAGTCTGTGTGGCCCTGGCTCCCCCTCTGTGTGGTTCAGCCCCCACAGGCACCTGATGGAGAGGTGGACACTGGTCTGCTTTTCACACTCATTTTGCCTCACTTTAGGGCATCACCTGTGCTGACACCCCATGTCTGTCAAGATTGGCTGCATTGTAGGAAATGTAGTGCCAGCCAGTGGTACAGTGGTACTGCTCACTATTCCTGCCAAAGGCAAGTCCACTTGCCCTTGCAGAAAGTCTTGCTAGTAGCCACATTGCTCATTACATCTTTGATAGCTCTAGTGAAGCTCAGAGGGCTGGTGAAGACAGAGACTGAGGCAGAACTGCTCTTTTTAATTGGGGAGCCACTTATTCATTCTCTTTGATTAATGAGATGGCATCAAAGATATTGCTAATCAGTCCTCCCCCAGTCCCAATCCCGCATCCATTTTTACTGCTGATAGATACAGCCTGTCTGGCCCATAGGGTTGGGGGGGGGGGGGCTGTCAATTTATCATCCCCTTGAGATGTCACTCCTCATTATTCCCCCTTTGATCTTGGCGCCTCAGTGACCTGGCATCATTCTAGGAGGAATTGCTTCAGAATCTGGACCTTGAGGGTCTCTGTTCTGTCCTTGGTGGATGCCCAATATAGTTATAAGTAGGGCTGTCGCGATCATGTCATGATGTATGCGAAACTGGGCATAAGTAAACGTCCGTATAGTACAGAAAAGCCAGCATCTAGAGAAATGTTTCACCCGTCATATAAAGCCCTTGTGATTATCGTGTGTACATGCGCTATATAATTGCGATTACGTCACGGCATGATCGTGACAGCCCTAGTTATAAGAGACACAGACCTTTGACAGGGAAGAGGAGAACCCTTGTTATAAGGTCCCTGTTATTGATTGTTAAATGTTTGATGTCCCATCTCTGCTGTTGGTGTCTGGTCTCTCTTGCACTCCTACACCCACATGCTTGCTTGTGTAACATGGGTCTGCTGAGATAGACCTCCAGGCCTCCTGCTGACCATTAAAGCTTGTTTGGTGTCACATGCGTGCCGTCCCCACTTTCTATAACAGATCATGTCCACAAGCACACAGACAAATAGATAATTCACCAACCCAGGGAAAGGGGCTCGTTGTCCCAGACACAGTGAGTAGTTGTTCTTGAGTGACAAAAGGCCATGTTCAGCTAGAACACTTCCCAGAGTTTCACTATTTCTTTTAATGTTTTTCTTGATGACCAAACTGACCAGCCTTAATGCTCCTGGCTCAGGTGCTGCTTGCTAGCTTGCCCCCTGCCTTCACTAACGTCCCTCCCTTTCCTGGCTCACTCAATTGCTGCCCAGTCATGAGTTATTTCTGTCATCGCTTCGTTTTTTGAAAATGAAAGTGGGAAATGAAACTGATTTTACGTTTTATCATGTTGAGCGCAGGGATTTTGTCACTAAAATATTGCCCTAGGGTATTTTTTTGTTGGCACATGATGTTTTGAAAACCGCAATTTAGCTCTCCTGCGTCCCGACCCGACCCCGTATCCGACACAGTATAATATTTTTCACCCGTTTCAACTAATTTTGCGGGTCCCCCTTCGGGTACCCGAACCCCTGCAGGACCTTTATGGGAGAGATGGTCTTACTAATATAGATGGAGTTATGACACTAGTCTAGTTCTGTGTCTTGTTTTCTGCTTACCTATACAATTTGCAAAACCAGCCTGTGTTTACTATATGACTTCCTGCTGTAATGCCTTTGCTATGAATGTATGTTACCCTTTCAAAAACAGTTATTGAAATTTACAGATCAAATCATACACTGCAATATATATCGTCTACCGTCTATGGTTCAAATTATACCGCAATATGAATTTTATGCCATATCGCCCAGCCCTATTCCAGATGACAGGGCATATTTGGCCTTTTACTTTTCTATCCTTACTTTCTCTCACTCCCCCCTTCTGGGAGGAACATTTAGGCCTTGTGAAGGATGATATTCTGTCCATTTCCACTGCCTAAGAGCAAACTGGCCTGTCTTTGGATGGCCAGTGTGCCTGGCTGTCAGTTCCTGGGATCTGGTCACAAGTTGGACTGTGGTGGGGTGGCGGGTAGGGGGTAGGGGTGGTGAGGTCATGCCAGACAGAGGGACGTTGGGAATCTCAGCTGGTCAGCTGATGCTCCTGCATTTTCCCACTGCCCATCTGGAGGTTGGAAGATGTTATCCTGAGTGTTTTTGAGGCTTCATGAAGAAAGCAGCAACTTCCAGAACTCCTGCTTGTTCAGGGTACTCTACCTCTGACCACTATGCAGCAGAGTGGCTAGAGAGGTATTGTTTTAGGTGTTAAGGTGATGTTGGTCTAGGATGTATAATTGCCTCTTTAAAAGGAAGCCCCTGTGACCTCACTGTGACCTGGTTGACTGCTTTTGGAGGGCTAGGATAAGATTTGTTGTTCTTGGGAGACCTGCTCCCATAGGGATTTTAGCACTTGAAGAGGAGGAGGGTCTGTGGTTCCAAGCAATATGGAATTATCGGCCAGGTCGTTGGTCACTTGGTACAGTGATATCAGGTGCTGCTCATGGTGGGGGAACAGAGCAGGGAGGGGCCAGGCAGCCAGTGGTGTAGCGACAGAACCAAACGAGCATGGCTGTCTGTCTCTGCTACCAAGCCTGAGTTCTGTTACCATGTCATCCTTACAATTTTCCATTTCGGCTTGTTATTGATAGAGGAGGGAAATCCTTTTTTGCAGTTTTTTCTTGTTTAATGAAAATTTCATTTTATTCAGCAGTGACTCTGTGTGCACAATGGATGGATGGGTGACACTCTCTGCTCGGATGTTTTTATTCAGTCTAAATCCCACCTCTCTGCTCAGCTTCATGCGGTCATACTTCCTGTCCCGTCTGATTGGTGCTCTCTCTAACTCTGTCTCATCCCTGTGTCTTGCCATCATGTGGGGTCAAGCGGTTTGTAGAGTGGGCTGCAGGCCCGTGCTGTCTTCAGGGGTTCTTGTGCTGTAAAGATCAACACTCATTCTATCAAGGTGGCCTGCCGCCCTGGTTTGACCAGGTGGCTGTTGTTGATGCGGTGCGATTTGCCAGTGGAGACCTTCCAGGAACCATCAGAAGTCTACTGACTTCACCGACACTGGTGTTTATCAAAGTGCAGCTTTTCATGTGACTGTAACGGCTGTCATCTATATTAGAAGCCGTGACCCATTTGATCGAGAGACATGTTAAAAATGGATTTGTGATCCTGACCCCGTGCATGCCCCAGCCTCTTTATTAGTGTGGGGGGAGGGTTTAAACTCCCTGACACTGTGAGAGGCTCTTGATTGGTTTTCGCAACTAATCGAGTTTGCAGGGTGGGGGTTGGGGGTCTCTGGCAAACCCTGCCCCTCTTCTTTGAATAACGTTGGCTGTCTCTGTGCTTCCTTTGTTCTTATGCCTTGTTTGTCCAAGGAGTGAGAAAATATATCAGAAATACTGCTGGTGGTGGTGGTGGTCGGGGGGGGGGGACCTTCCTCTTCACCAGACTGGCTCAAACCTGTGGAATTCGCTGTGGCATGTCTGGGTGGGGGTGCCCCTGTTTGGGGTGAGCGGCACAGTTATCCCTGAGGTAATGCCCCCCCCGCGACCAAAACCAGCCAATAAGCAGTTCAGTATTTAAGTGTTTTAACAGAAGGAGGAATATCTGAAGTCTGTGACAGGTAAATGACACAAAATTTCAGGGTGCCACTTTTCCCTCCACGCGTTTCCCTCTACTTTTGGGGGGAGGGGTGCGGGGTTCTATTCCCCCAGGAAGGTGACTTTTGCACAACCAGTTCATGTTCCTGTCTTTCCCGCATCCTACTGTAAACTCAGATTGACCTGGGATCACCTGACTGACCTGGGCTTTTTGATAAATGTGGCCAAGGGATGTCGATGGCCTCTGAAGTTTACAGGCCTCCTGTGTGTACAGCACCCCCCCCCCCCCCACACAGCTGATCAGTGCTGCTCACATGTCAGCACAGCAGGCCACCTCTGTTCAAGGTCCCTTAGAGAAGAGTGTGTGCATGTCTCTATGAGCACGCCCATGTGTGTGTCATCATTTTGTTTTTATATTTTTACAGTATTGGGTCCCAGTATTACCAGTTTGTCCCTGTAAGGATATAGAGCTTTTCCGTACTGATGATTTTTTTTGTCTTTCTGTGTGCTGGATAAAGGCTGCTTGGCTGCTTACTTTAATCCCCTTCTTTTGGACTCTGGACCTGCTCCGCCTTCACTCCACCGTAACATGCACTCAAGCTGATCCAGACAGATGCTGTATTTTCTAGCAAGCGCATTGGCCTGATTGCGGGGGGAGGGGGGGGGTGTCAGGTTCCCCAGACAGTCGAACCTGTTTCAACTGCAGGAAGCATGAAGTGTTGAGGGTCCAAGCTGCAGATGTGGATGTACAAAGTCCCCCCACCCCCTTCCTCCAACAGGTAGCCCTCTGGAGCTGTATTCCGTTCCTGAAAAGGCCTGCAGGATGCAGAGCTTCACTTGTATCGGAGCTCTCTCCCTTCCCCCCTAGGCCTTGCCTTATGTATTCCACTTAGTGCAGGATTATTGTAATTCAACACCCATCTGTTCAGGGAATGTCCCTCCTGGCTCATCCAGACCCTTAGCTGCTCTGTCTTCATCCATCATCCCTTAGCTGGTCTCTTCTCCATCCTGGAGATACATGTTTTTGACTTGAGGAGCTCTCCTGTTAGGTTGGATATCTCCTCCTCAGAAGATCAGGGTTCTGAGTGATCCCCTTGTTGCTTTGTTTGAAAGGTGTTCCATAGATATTGCTCCTATAATGCTTATGGTGCATTCGTTTCTCTATTGAAACTCAGAAATTCCGAGTTGAGTGACATCTCGTCCGACAATCTCCCGTTCGAGCTACCCACATCTCGGAACAGACATGGCTGCCTTCATGAACACGTTGCTGTGTGTTCTTACTATATATTTTAGCAGATTTTGAGTGAGATTATTTTTTCTGAGAGACAAACAGGAATCACAAACTATTCAAACCACATTAAAAGCTTTATTAAAATATTTTAATACGTTCATAGCGACATTCTTTTTTCGAGAGACAAACAAACTACAAACAAACCAAAGACACTAACAAGTCTGGTAAAAATCTGAGATATTGCATGCTAGGATACTGTTTACGGTCATGATATGGTATTTTCTGAATCAAACACGTTCAATTACATTTATAACTATTAATACATTTCACAAAATAAACATTTTTAAAGATTTATAAAACAGAATTACTGTTGAGTATGTAAGCCACCATGTTAAAATTACGTCACTGGGGCAACTTGGACAACAAAATGTTGTCCGACATCAACGTCACAAAAGAGGCGTGTTTCCGACGTGAAGTGACGTTTTCATCAGAGTTTCGACTTGGTGAGAAATAATCGAACATCCCATTACACTTATACCTGGACTTTAATTAGAAAGCTCAGCCTAGCTACATTTATGCCTAATTGACTTACTGACAGCTCTATGTCTGTGATGTGCTATCTGCCTCATTTCTGTATAGGCAGTCCGGTGATTACAAATGGGTTCCATTCCCTAAGTCTGTCTTTCAGTCGAATTTTAGGTAAGTTGGAAAAATAATGCAGTACACAATAACAATAATTATGCAATAACAATAAAAGTACCTTGGTTCTTGAACTTAATCCTTTCTGGACTCCGGATCAAATCCTAAAAAGTTTGAGTTCTGATCAAATTTTTCCCATTAGAAATAACGTAAAACCAATTAATTGGTTCCCAGCCCCCCAAAATTACACCTTTTTTTTGTAGCATTTAAATACAAAATGAACAAGATAAAACTACAGCATTTTTTTCTTAATGGCTTCCAAAACAATAAAGATCTTATCCCAACATTACCCCTGTCCTGCCCCATATCCTCCGCTCCATCCGTGTGCCGCGCCCCCTCGTTAATCTCGTGTGGGATCCCCATGTGATCAGCTGTTTCTGGTTTTTGTCATTAGTCCTCTGTATTTAGTCCGCGTTTCGGTTTGCTTCCCCAGCCCGGTCATTGGGTGCGTTCCATTTGCTTACAGGGCTGGCTGAAAGCAACGCATTCTGATCCTGACACAATGCATTGCGACCTCTCACCTGGCTATTAGGTCAGCATTCACGGTTTGACATCTGATATTCAGATCGAGTTCTAGGTGAAACTGGTTTGTTCAAATTTCAAGAAATTTTAGTTCTAGTGAGTTTGAGAACCGAGGTACCACAGTAACTGTAAACTGTACTGTACTCTAAGTCGAGCCAATGAACCGCTGAAGCCTTACAATGTTTTCAGGAGCGTCACGAAGTGCCGTTAATCCGAAATTTTTCTGTAATTGGATTTATGGCAGACCATTCCTAAGTACGAGTTGTCCATAGGCCGAGCATCACTTTGAACGAAAGTGCCTGTTGTAGATGTGGATGTTATACTGGAGCTCTCTGTCTCTCTCTCTCACTCACTCACACACACACACACACACACACACACACACACACACACACACACACACACACACA
>JABFEA020000067.1:30558071-30575119 GCA_019775915.2 Cyphomyrus plagiostoma
TGGTCATTGGCCCCCTTTATACAGAAAGATCATAAACAGACCTGGAATGGACTTCTGTCACCATGGTAACCTTCGGAGCAGGCCCCAGGGAGATCACGTGTGCTTGTTAAGCTAGAAGATAGGAGCTTATGGTATTTATGTTGCAGAACAGAGGCTACACCATTGAAGAGATGCCAACTTTGTTTTAGAGTATATGATCTCCTCAGTGCTGCGATCATTTAAAGTAGTGAGAACATCTCATGTACATTTTACATTATGTGATATGTGAGGTCATTAGTGTGCTGTTAAGCAGGACAGGAAAGAGAATTCAGGTGATTTCACATTCAGAGCAAGATCTTCTAAAGTCTTTCATATTCCTAGTTTCATCTAATTGGACAAAGGACTGGAAGTAAAGACCAATCAGAAATGCTAGAAAACCTGCAATCTACGCTGCCTTCTGTCTACAGAAAAAAAGCAGATGCTGAGAAGCAGTGTTTAGAGATCGGTGCACAGAAAAATGTGCTACGAGCTGCCTGTGCTTATGTGATCCGAGTGCCAATGGGGGTCACAGCACATGGCAGCCATAATGGCATCATGTTACAGAAAGTGTCACATTTTAAATAATAGTAAATATGCAGGTCTGAGTCTGTCCCAATAATACCGCTCTGCTGCTATAGACAGCCCCCCCCAAGCCAGCCACTTATCAAGCCATGATGATGCACAAGCGGACTCTGAATAATATTCTCATCTTCAGTCTTGCTATCTGAACGGAGCGTGCAGGAGGTAAGGCTACAGCAGTGTGAGGAAGGCCTGCGGATTCAGAGGGCTGGGTTTGCGGGTGAGGAGCAAAAATGGTGCCTTAGAGACTGGGAGCCCTCTAAGCGCTCATGCCTGTAGATGCTGTAAATTTTACAGGGAGGCACCTTTTGGTGAGGTTGCCGATGCCCATGCCGATAGTCATATCTGACTCTCATAGCTCTGTGCAGACTGTGATTTTTAAGATGTCTGGCCCAGTTCCTGCTATCCTGCTTCTTTCTCATCCAGGTGTTTTTGCAGTCGTGTGCTGACCGCCAATTGCTGCAGTGACCTAACTCCACCACCACAGCCTGCCAGGCACCTGACAGCCTAAAGGCTGCTTCATACTTCTTCGCATGTATACTAGCATATGTGTCCACCCGGACATTTATGACGTGTTTGATGGCATCTTCTGCTTCTGTGGACTAATGCCTGCTGCACTCCAAATTTGTCTGCGCGGCATCGTACACGCAGCTTTGGACATACTTTGCGTGATTGATCGGCTAGCGATCACTTTAAATACCAACATGGCTGGTTTTGAGGGGGCGTTGGGGCAGTTTGCAAAGCCTACAGAATATTTACAAGGCAATAAAACTGTTACGTGCACAGAAATGCATGTGTGTGTGAGTGCAGACTTGTCCCGAATCGAAAATTTCATGCCAGCCAGCTGACCAAAGCTGGCAGCCCTGTGAGGTGGCTCTCTGCATAGAGAAACAGCGCAAACCTCACTGCTGTAGTACATGTGCAGGGAATATCAGAATAATCATTTATATTATTATTTATTATTTTTTATGTAAATACAACATATTGTGCATGTGTGCAAAGTACATGGCTTGACCAGAGAACTATGAACATTTCCATGTACACATAACACAGAGTGGATACGTGAGTGTTTCGTTTGTGTGGTGAATTATGACCTAGCCTTAATATAGCCCAGGGCTGATTATCCCTCCCTCCACCTCCAGGGGGCTCCCAGGCACATAAAGTACAGGAAGCAGTCTGCAGTTTAACTGTGCACAGGGAGAGCACCCCCTTTTGGTTAATTTGAATAATGCAGGATGCTTTTCTTAGCGTAGGATATGCCTGTACCAGTATGTCACATGTGTTGTGTGCACAGTGGAAAGGTCTTGGTTTGTTATAGTGGAAAATCGGGTGTGAGTTAGTAGCAGGTGCCTCAATTTTGTGAGGTTGGAAAATATTAAAGGGGCATCATTGACAGATATCTAAGATGTCACCATCCCACTGTGTCTATTTTAGGCTGTGAAAGTCACAGTGGGCACAGTGGACTGCATATGCCCGTGGTCAGCATCTTTAGTGTGTGGGGTGTGCAGCAGTGTGTGCAACCTGCAGAAACCTGCACTTGTGTTCACAATGTTTTATGGGGTAACGCTGATAACCCACGCATGACCACATCCTCTGCACATGCCTTGGAGGTGAATGACCGGCCTAGACCGGCCTCATCAGCTGTTGCATAGCACAATGTGTGCTGCATACCACTTCTAGTTGCGAGGCCAGTTTTGTTTTTCTGGGAAGTAACCTAGCTCCTGTCTGTCCAGTTTCTCAGATATCATGTAAATGTTAACAAAAACGGTGTCTTGTAGGCCGAGTGTGTTGGTCTTTATCACACTTTCTCCCTCCTTCCCTCTCTCTAGGACCTGAATAAGCGCCTCTCACTGCCAGCAGACATCCGCATACCCGATGGTTACCTGGAGAAGCTGCAACTCAATAGCCCTCCGTTCGACCAGCCTCTCAGCCGCCGATCCCGCAGGGCCTCCCTGGTGAGAGAGTAGGACCTCTCCCCTCCAACATGCCCACGCTCTCCCTCTACTCCCATCCTAAAACCACCTGGTCCCTCCTCTGTTGCTTGTGCCCTTTCTGAGGCTAAAGCCCTCCCCTCACCCTACCCATAAAACCATTGGGCAGCTAATCTCTTCATTTCTCAGCCTTGCCTCCTAGCTCCACCTCCTTACATGATGTCCATGGCTATCCTGTACACTAACATGACACTAAGATGACACTGAAAATGCCAGCATGGTGGCCATTGGCTTCCACTCTGATCACAGGAGCACACAGATGCTCATGTTAAATGGCATAACAACGACACTGCGGGCCCACCTGCCTTTGCACCTGTAATCAGAACGTTCTATAAGTGTGACCTCGTGGATTTGAGGGGGAAAGCTAAGTGCCACATTATCCCTCTCCAGCTCGTCATGTGAATGCAATTCGGCTGTTGATGAAAAATACATGAGCTAAATTACAGAGTTAATAGGGCGCTGTGAGTGTGATACCCCCTGGGCATGTGTATATGTGTGTGTGCGTGAATGTGCATGTCTGTGTGTTACATTTGTGTGCGCGTGTGTGTGGCTTTGTGTCTGCATGTGCGAGTTTGTATTTGTCACATTGTGGGGACCAAATGTCTCCACAACATGCTAAAACTTCTCACTATATAGCTTGTGGGGACATTATTTAGAACCTGACAATATAAACCTCAATTTAATAAAAATCTATGAACATAATCAAAAAATCTAAAAATGCCAAATGTCTTGTATTTTGGTTGGTTGCTTATGGTTTATCTTAGGGCTGGGTTGTCTTTGTTGGGATTAGGCTTATTTCCTTAGAAATGAATGGAGAGTCCCCACAATGATATATAATACAGTGTTTCCCCTACCATTATATTAGGGGGGCGCCCCGCCCCTCCAACAGCACCTTCCTACCCTTCTTGAAGGTCAAGTTAATTTTATGTATTTTCTCTATAGCGCCAGATCACAACAGAAGTAAAGTTACCTTTCCTATAGAACAGGTCTTTACATTGTACAAACTAACTAGCCCTATGCTATCTTTCTTTTTGTATCAACACGGTGGCGTGTTTACAATTCTCCTCTGCTCTCTGTATCGCGCATGGCGGAGTTCCGCCCTGATGCGCGAGCACAGACGCATGCGCGCACGCACAGGTGAGCACACTCCCACCAACAGACAGAGCGCCTGCATCGGAAAATATGTCGCGTCAACCACCCGGTCAGTTTCACAATTATGCTTTAATCTATCACTATTTTAAGCTATCAGCTATTACTTTTAAAGTCTAACAGTTAATGTTATTTGCAGCTCCAGACAAACATCCACAATAGGCCGCAAGGAGACCATCTTGCAGCCTGCATGCTGATCTCCCATATTAAGAGGCTCTAGAAATGTTCTTCCAGAAGCCCAGAAAGATACACTGCAGTGACAAAGGCTGCACACTTTGTGAATAATTGTCATAAAAAGAAATGTGTTCTGGTGTTTAGTTCAGTTGTTATATCGACTACTGTCAAGAAAAGAAACACATGAACACCATGAATCCTGTCTGTCCATTTGCATCCCCCCCCCCCCCCCAAAGCTGTAAACCTAGGGGAAACACTGGAATAAGTGTGTGTGTGTACACATTCAGTTCACTGTATATGAGAGAGTTAGAATCTGCCAAAATGAGCTTGTAACTGTGTGATCTGACCACATGATGTGCTCCATGCCACTGTAATGTCTGAGTAAAGCTCTGCTACTCTCTCTCCCCCCATCCCCTTCTCTGTCTGCCATTGTTGTTGTTCACAGCTTCTGCATGTAAATCGCCAGCCTCACTGTTTTCCTCTCTATTGTTCCCCTTCCGTCATCCATCTCTCTCCTGCTCCTCCCACCCCCTCACTGCAGGGGCAACGGTGCCCCCTGCTGCCCAAAAAAAGCAACGCTGCCCCCTCCACCATTGCAGAGATCGGCGTATTGACAAACGACCCAGCATAAAATGAAATTAGCTTCTAACATGCAAGAGACTGAGTGCATTGCAGAGATGTGTGGGGCAGAGATAAGCCCCCAGCCCTGCCGCAACCAGGCCTGTTTGGCATCAGCCAGGACAGGAATCTCATTAATTCTCTTCTCCCCCTTTTGTGTTCCAGTCGGAAATTGGATTTGGGAAGCTGGAGACGTACATAAAGCTGGACAAACTGGGAGAGGTGAGCGTGTCAGGATCAGGCACAAGCAGATGCTGGAACTGGCCTCACATGTACTGTCATTAGATAACAGGGCAGTCCCTGCTCACTGTGAATATGGTGTGCCCAGGTTATATCATATCAAATATGACATATTTGTCATGCCTGACTCCCTCCACCCAGGGAACCTACGCCACTGTTTTTAAGGGGAGGAGCAAGCTTACCGACAACCTGGTGGCTCTGAAGGAGATCCGCCTGGAGCACGAGGAGGGGGCCCCTTGCACCGCCATCCGAGAGGGTGAGGACTAGCTTCTCTCACCTCATCCAGGGTGACCCCTTATCCTACCCCTTGAACTCTCAACTCTTTCCCTGTTTGACAGTCTTACCTTTCTCACCCTCAGTGTCGCTCCTGAAGGACCTGAAACATGCCAACATTGTGACGTTACATGACATTGTCCACACAGACAAGTCCCTGACACTGGTCTTCGAGTACCTGGTAGGAAGATGACCTTCTGCTCTCTCTGTCTGTGAACCTGCCTCCCTAATTCCCCATTTCAGCTTCATCCTACTGGTTATGTAATGTAAAGAGGCACCACCTTCCATGACTACTTCCTGTCTTGAATAGCTTTTCTTCCTGTGCAGGACAAGGACCTGAAGCAGTACATGGACGACTGCGGAAACATCATGAGCATGCATAATGTGAAGGTAACCTTCTGGTCCAGGGTAACTCCATCAGCCATGTAGACTAGGTCATTCGTGCTGTGCGTACGCACGCTCTGAGAACGCTGTGGGGCTTTCCCAGTCACCTCTGACATCATCAGTGGGATGATGCTGGCTTGCCTAATGACAAACGTTGTCTGTCTCACAGCAGGAAGCAGGGCTAATCCCAGAAGTGGAATGCTACTTTGTTGATCTTTACATAGCATGTATGACATAACTTCGATTAACACAATATATTTAAACCTGTGTTTTTAAAAAAGGGTGCAGTCTTTGTGGGCCATTGTGTCTCCTGCAGTCAGTCTCGTATTCATGGACAAAGTTGAACCATCCATCTGCTGTCAAAACCAGCACCAAAAAACACACCAAGGTTGTTTAGACCACCCAGACAGGCAGCACAATTGACCAGTGATTACTTTGTGGCAAAGTCTGTATTTAAGTTTTCAAATACTCTAAATAGCAGTTGGTATTTGTCACAGTACTGAGTAATTAACAATTGACCAGTTGAATGAGATGTAATTGATAAAACTGTTGAGCTTTTATTTGTTTATTTGTTGAGGAGCAGAATTCAGCAACAATACGTGAATGAATTCACGTTTTATGTTGGTGTCCATGTTGACACGGAAAGAGGAGTTCTTTAAATTCATACTTTCAGAGGAGGAGATGGGGAGGGGGGAACCCGTTCCCACAGGAGGCTCATGTCTGACTTCCATGCAAGCCGGAGCTTTAGCTTTGCCTGCCCTGACATGCCTTGTTCCTTCGTCCCCAGATCTTCCTGTTCCAGATCCTGCGAGGCTTGGCCTACTGCCACAGACGGAAGGTGCTGCACCGTGACCTCAAGCCCCAGAACCTACTGATTAATGAGCGTGGGGAGCTCAAGCTGGCTGACTTTGGTATGTGTCACCCCCTGAACCCCCAACCCACCACTGTGGTGTGAGAGCATGGACGTGCAGACTGACACAGATGCCTGCCTGTTTTTTGTCCAGGTTTAGCCCGGGCCAAGTCCGTGCCCACCAAAACGTACTCCAATGAAGTGGTGACGCTGTGGTACCGGCCCCCGGATGTGCTCCTCGGGTCCTCGGAGTACTCCACACAGATCGACATGTGGTGAGTGAACTGGGCTGATCAAAAGCCCTCTGCTCATTGACTCCTCCTGATGGCTGCCTTCCAGCTCTGTCATGTGTGTTTTTCCATGGAAAAGGCATTCACCTATCAGGCAAGTTGGGACTTTTCAGTAGTTTTCACAGGTTTCCCCCTTGAAATTGATAACAGCACTAGTGTTTGGAGATTTGTGTGCTTTGGGAAATAAATTACCATCAGAATCTGCATACACCCCAGGCCTGAGGTGAAGCAGGGTCTGAATAGAGAAACCTGTGTATATCGGTGTACACTATTTATATTTTGTTCAGATTACGCCATATTGGGAATCCATGAAGAACAGATGTGTCTGCATTAAATGCTTTTGTTTTTAGATTTAGTTGTTTTTGAGAAAGTCCTGTTGAGTGGTTTTAGAAATAATTAGATGTGATTAGTCATTCGCTTACTGAGAATGTGTTTGGAAACCTTAATTTCAAGTTACTGGGAAGCTCCCTTAAAGATTAATATTAGAAACATGTATGTCCACATCTACATGCCCATTTTCTGCATAGTGGTCATGTGACCAGCAGTGGTTCTCTGCTGCAGGGGCGTGGGCTGCATATTCTACGAGATGGCCGCAGGCAGGCCCCTGTTCCCAGGCTCCACGGTGGAGGACGAGCTGCACCTGATTTTCCGGCTGCTGGGTAAGCGAGCCTTGAGGGGACCAGCTGGCAGAATTATAGTGTGTTGGTGATTACCAACTGGGCTAGCTCATAGTCTGTTAATAGATGTTGGTTTTTATCTGTGGAATTCAACCAGTGGCAGTGCCAGCATAGAATCATCATGCACCCAGTGGATTAGCTTTATTTTTCAACTCACCCCTGGTGCAAGTTAGAAAAATGTAACATTGAAATATTAAGTAGACCAATTTCCCTCTTGGGTTATTTTAAAATAATGAATCTGTTATTCTAAATTTAACTATATATTATTTTTTCCTGCAGCTGTGTTTTGGGATTTATTAGAATTCGTTCATCCAATTAGTGTTAGTGTCATGGGATAATACCTCATTCTCTGGTGTAGTTTCCATAGTCACATATAGTGCGATATGTATGAGGGCAGAATAGAAAGTCCCCTGTAGCAGAGCATCAGTCCCCGACTAACATTTTGGCGGCCAGGAGGTACTTGTGAACAACTTCCACGGCACCCTCTAGTGTCCGACAACAACATAAGGAATGTTTTGCTGCCATATGCAAACAGTTAAGCTTAAAATATTTTTTTTAACTTGCAGGGACACCTTCAGAAGACAGTTGGCCAGGAATCTCATCAATTGAAGAGTTTAAATCTTACAATTTTCCCAAATACAAACCGCAACCTTTCATCAATCACGCCCCAAGGTTGTGCGCTCGCCGTTGGTTTTTGTGTTTTATCACTTATTTCTGCCATTGTGCTGTGTCTGTTTCAGATTGCATGTATCGGATCGCTGTGTTTCCTATGCTGAAAATGAGGTTTCGCTCTTATGACTGACCTTTGAGTGCTGGGGAACAAAGGTGTGGGTGGAGTGTTGTGTGAGACCCCCAGTAATTGTAGGGGTCTTTCCTTTCACAACCACCCCATCTGACCCTGTTCTCATTAGCTAGCTAAAACGAGCCACTCTCACTTAGAGATAAGAGACACAGTACTACAAATTAGCATATATCTGGTGCATGGCAGCTCTGCGGATATCATCCCCCATTAAAAGTCTTAACTCATGGCGCGTTTGGGTCCCTCGACTCCCATGCCACGGTGGAGAAGAGGATAAAATTGATCTATAAGTCTGGTTCCAAATTAAACACGACGGTGGCGTTATCGCCTTTTGAGTATTGTTGCCAGGTCCAGCAAAAATCTCCAGCCCAGGGTCTGCTTAAATCTCGCCCTACGGAAGTTGAAGCTAGCCCAATATTTGAAACCCCAATATACTCTATCTCAAAGAAATAAACCAGTATTATACATGATGACTCCATTCAAATGTTCAACATTTTAAATCCACAGTACACAATGATGTCACACAGACAGACGAACTCTCCTTTTCAGTTTGCCAACTGTTGTGTGAGATTTTCAGTTCTAGATAAGTCTGTACCCACATGCTTTTACCTGTACCAGTTTTATTACCTTGTAAATAGTCAGAGTTTGCAAAGTCCCCTACACTTCTGATGTACCTATTTTTAGGTTTATAATGGAATATATATTTGCCATAAGATTGCTGGCATGAGTCTGACAGCGTGAGGGTCACGCTAGATGTATGACAATTTGGCAACCATGCTTTCCATGTGCGTCTGTCTGACTTTCGGTGGATAGCGATTCAGTATTACTCAGCAGTACTTGCATTCATAATAGTTAATTTATTTTTCCCCTATAACATTATGAAAGCACCCAAAAAACCTGCGACCTAATAATATTTACCCGCAACTGTATTTTCAATTCCACCGCGGGCGACAAAGCGACCGGAAGTCATTTATTTTGTATGGGAGGGCGCGTCTCCAGGCGACGAAGGAGCGAAAAAGCCAAGCGAAAAACGCGAGAGGAAACTAACGTATGTACGAGAGATGTTGAAAATGCGCACAAGCGACAGATTTACAGCGCGTGAGATATTTAAAATGCTTGCGAACGAACGAAGATACGCGAGAGATGTTGAAAAGGCGCCACAGAGGAGTTCTAAGGGACAGCATAATACTCAAAATAAATATATCTATAAATAAATTTAGAAAGAAAATTATTTCGTGAAAGGTATTATACTTTGTACTTTACCTATAATCTTGAAATCGTATTTTGTAATTATGTTATGATTCTCATTAGTCATTACTAAAAATATTTTACATAATAGAAATTATTAAATAATTCGAATTATACTTCACAATAAAGTTCACCTTTCTACATTGATGTATTTCGGAATGGCGGTTTTCCGAACCAGCTTTTTATTTCATAATGTTTCTTTTCCTAATGGTGCGCTTTGTCAGCAAGTGTTTGGAGAATGTCTTCACGATGATTGAACATAGAAACGTTGAAAATAAGGAACGCCCTCAGGGTATTAGCCGTAAGACAGAATGCGTGTTGACATGTTTTTGACCTTCTAAACACGATAAAAACATCCATCTTCAAGGACTTCAGCCAGTGATGTTCCATAAATTTGCATGTTTGCATACTGCGAAATGACGTTTCGTTAGAGCAGAGGTCCCCAACCACCGGGCCGCATAGAAAATATTTTATTTCGTCGTATTTACCCCCCGACTTTAAAGGCCGGTCCGTGAAAATATTGTCTGACATGTAACCGGTCCGTGGCGCAAAAAAGGTTGGGAACCGCTGCGTTAGAGGATATGCAAGCAGTTACGCACATTTCAGTGCATGTAACACAATATTAATTGATAATTTAAAAATAAATCAATAGTTTTATTTATGCGTTTGCACTTTCATATATTAGACATAAGCTGATGTTCTGATTAAACTCGTACAATATTTGTCATGCTTATACAAGTACCGCGGCATTTAACATGATTTATGTCAGAACATATGATCGGCGAGGAATGGGCCATTGTGTAGTAAACCGCGTTGTAAACTACGCATCTTTTTCCCTACAACACCCAACAATAAGTTTGAATGACATACATTATTATTAAATATAATACATTTTACGGAATTATTTTAAAATAAAAGAATACATGTAGCTAATGAAATATTTATTCATTTGTAGATACGTGTATTTCATTATCGCGTTCCATAAAACTCACCCTCTCTAGCACACACTAATAATAAAAAGAATAACTCGGTCTCTCTTGTGCTCTGTCAATGTCTTTTGCGTACGCTTGCTGGCTCGCGCGCACTTTCAACATCTCTCGCGTAGATTCACCGCCCCCCTCGCGATTTTCGCTCAGTTTTTCTCAGGTTTGGTTTACATTAATTGATTGATTACTCAGTTCAGTCTCGCAACACTATCCTCGCCGACCCGCCGCCATGTGAACGTGCGGTTGCAGTTACGCGGCGAGAGTGAGATTGAGCTGAGAATTTACGGCCCAATCACGTCTAGATCCCCCCAACCCAAACAACTAAGACTTGATCACAGCTGGGCACCTGGTCTTGTGCATTTTAAATTAATCTACCTCGTTTCGTAATGTGTCAGACAGATCGTCTACTACATTAATTGATATATCAGTCACATAGGTCGTGATTTTAGGTTTTCTGCATTTTTGGCCATTTATAATGGTGGCCTCTGTGACTATATGTCGCTGCTCTAAAGAACTTAACACTACGCATGTAGCAGAGTTCCCAACTTTAGTCACCTGGCTGGCGTGAGATTTTAAATTTTGAGGCCAGTCGGTACACAGATTTACCAGGTTACTGTAAACTTTGTAAATGGTGTGCAGGGTTACCAAACTACCACAACGCTATTGATGTAGTTCATTTCAGTCTTATAATGCAACAATATAGATTTGCCGTAAGAGCTCTTGCCTGACCGTTGGGAGTCTTAGTCAGCGTCACGCCAAATGCGCAGTGTTGCCAATTTAGCGACTTTTCAGACCACCTTGACGACTTTTTTTTTCCAAAAAAGCGCCTAGCGACAAATCTAGCGACTTTTGGACAAACCTTAGCAGCTTTCCAAATGTCGCCAGTACTGTCCTGTAAGCGCGAGGTCTTGCTTTCCCGGTACAGTTACTCATCTCCCTGTGTCTGCTCTGATCAGTGAGCGCTAGCTCCGGCTGAAAGGAGCAGCATATTCCCATGCAGTGTTAGGTTGTATTCTCAGTTAGGATGTAACTGCTGGTTAATGAGTTCCGTTGTGTTGTCTGACAGAAAATATGTAACGTAATTGATAACAATTTTATATCGTACACGTGAGGAAGCATTAGGGAAAACACGCAGAATGCAAATGCGACGTAATTACGTCACCGATATGCAAATATGCGCATGACGCCATCTAGTGACATTTGGCGACTTCCCAAGCAGACTATAGCTACTTTCCATGGAGAATAGTTGGCAACACTGCAAATGCGTGACTTGGCATTACTGATGTAGCGAGACGCGTTTCTTTGTGGCTGGATGCGCTTTTAAGTCATTGAGTGGAGCTCCGATTTCAGTAAAGACGCTCCTCTACTTATGAACTTTCAGACATACGAACGAAGAGGACTGCAAGTCCAAATTGTGTTCACTGGGCTCACATTTCCTGTGCGTAACATCATTTTTTTTCTGCGCGCCATTGCCGCCTAGTACGACTTTTGGCCGCTACTCTCTCCACACAGCAGCGTGCCATGCACACTCCCCGCTTCCCAGTTCTTTGAACTTGCCTTATACCCTTAAATGATGTTGAATAACGACTTACGAACATTTCAAGTTACGAACGGCCATTCGGAACATATCTCATTCGTAAGTAGAGGAGCGTCTGTATTACAATATTTACAACGAGACTTACACCCACCATTGGCGATAGGGACGATTTTTAGTTCTGGGTCCTTGGCGGCGGGGTTCCCATTCCTTTCGGTACTGCTTATTGTAATTTCCTCCACTTTGGCATGGTTTATGATTATAAATTTCTCACTGTCTTAACTTCTTTCTACGAGATTGAGAATATCCACCAACTCCAGTTAAACACTTCCCTCAAATTATTTGTATAAAAATTCATTCCCACCTGATAATCGCTGAACCAGCCCAAAATTCACTACCCACAAAGGAAATCAAAAGAAGCTGCGCAATCTGGCAACAGAGCACGCGCACGAGTATGTCCAAAGCTTTCGACGTATCTGCAAATACGCGGTTGTTTGTAGAGGGAGAAATAATATAAATATAAAACTCATTCCGCGGCATGACAAATGTTATTGTGCTTAACATGTACGGTTTTAACCAGCAGTCTTTCAGTTTGGTCATTTAAGTTTAGGCATTAAAAACGTTGCCTGTGTCCATTGCTACACTGGGTGTGTGTTATTGACCCCTTTAATGCATATGCATTCATGCATTTCATTGTTGGTGGGTTTTGTATCGCAGCTCTTTTATACCATTAATACACGTTACGATTCGCATAGCTGTGCGTGCCCTTGGCTTATGTATACTAGCGGTAGTTTCTCTCTCTTTCTGCCTCTCTCTGCCTGCACTCCCGGGAGGAAATCCTGTGGAATGTATGAAACTGCGCTCAGCTTCCTTCCTTCCGCCCGCCATCCCTCACGACGGCGCCCCTCATCTCTCTCCCTCCCCCTCTTTCAGGTTGGACAGCGAAGGCATCGACCTCTTGTTAGCGTTTCTGAAAGTGAGTATTGCATATAGTATCTCACCGGAGGCTGTTGCATGCTTGTTCTGTACCAAAACGCCCCGTATGTTTCCCCGAAGACTTTTTTTTCCAGATATCAGCAAATTTATATAATCTCTCCCCTGCCCTATTTTTGCATCGCCCGCTGCGATACCATATATTATACCATACGCTGCCAGGAGGTGGCGCCGTCAGTCATTAAAAATGTTCTATTTCTTCTCTAATCATATGAACATACTACATTTACACCTTAAAACCTTAAAAGGTTGTTGTAAAAATGCTTATATCTAGTTTTTAAAAGTAGTGGTTATTTTCTTTAGATTGAGAGCATGTTTAAAATTTTTTGTCTCGGTGATCTTTGCACACATACTGAGAAAATCACTAGCTTCTCCTTGCAGACAAATCCATCTGATAAATACATTGGCGTTTTGAGTGTAGAAAATATTTTAAATTAATCAAGATTACCGTGCATTTTGTAGTCAAATACATTTAGAACAAGTTGTTTACCTCTGTAACTCTATAAACGGAGCTTGCAATTTAATTTGTTTTAG
The DNA here is from genome assembly GCA_019775915.2 of Cyphomyrus plagiostoma. Taxonomy (NCBI): domain Eukaryota; kingdom Metazoa; phylum Chordata; class Actinopteri; order Osteoglossiformes; family Mormyridae; genus Cyphomyrus; species Cyphomyrus plagiostoma. Next base: position 30,571,409 of record JABFEA020000067.1, read on the forward strand.
ACTTCATGCTTTTTAAATGTTGAAATGCCAACAACCAGTTCATAATCCTGTGCATCTGTTGTGCAAGTCATTGTTTTGGTAGCAGTGCATATGTGTGGCATAGATTGTTGAACTGCGTCCTGAAAGTGGAGGCCCTTAACCTTAGTACAGCAGACAGACAGGCAGTGCAATGCTTTTAATAGAGACATGAATCTAGCTGACCTGTCTTTGTCCTCCCCAGTACGAGTCTAAGAAGAGGATCTCAGCCGATGAGTCCATGAAGCAGCCTTACTTTCACAGCCTGGGTATGAGGGTGCATGCGCTGCCAGAGGGTGAGGATGCTCTGTTTCACACACACACACACACACACACACACAGGCCTAGTGAGCAGAACAGGAAGTGCACAGAGAGCACATGGCACACAGATAAATGCAGTCAGACTTCAGTCTCATGCACGCACACATACTGGTGTTCCTGCCTGGTAATTATTGTCTTTTGAGGGCCTTCCCATTGTTCCTTTATTCTTAAACATATCCACACAAACTTTTAACAGACTTTTGGCCTTTTTGAGGCCAATTTATTAAAAGGAAAACAAAAGTATGTTAAGAAATGGTATTTGATTTCTCCGGAATTTGGATGTTTTAAAACCCTGCAACTGTTTTTCTCCCACAAACAGGTGCATCGATATTCACACTGAAGGAGATCCAGCTTCAGAAGGATCCAGGCTATCGGAGCTCCTCATACCCTGAATCAGGTAAGGGCATTGAGTCGCTCCGTTCAAACCTGGCCGCTATGCCCAGACCCCAGAGGCCTCTGCTGGGCTTCCCCTGAGCCTCTGTGGGTGCTGAGGAGCGGCTAAAGTGTGGCAACATCAAAGCCAGGGCTGAAGCTTGGGTCCGAGTGTAAACTATTGATTACTGACCTTCTACCCCTGTCTGTGCAGGAAACAGCAAGAACAGAAGACAAAGCATGCTCTTCTAGACCATCAGCTCCAAATGAAGACATCGACTTCTTCTCATGTATAAACTGACCCACCAGCCGTGGGGGGAGGGAGGCCGGGGAACATGCTTGTGGTGGGCTTCCCCTCTCCCGTGCACGGCCCCCGATCCCAGGGGATCCCTCACCCCTTGTCCCCACCCCACTGGTGGATCTTTAGCGATCCCAAGTTTTCTTGCAGACCATGTGGACTGAAGGAGATGAACTGTAGGTGTTAATTTATTGGGGATGTCCTTTGCTGCTAAACTACTGTCTGTATTTAACACGCTTGTGTTATCATGTGACCTGGCTTGGTTACCACATACCCCCGTCACCCCAGACTGGTCACAAAAATGATTTTGTTGATGGATGTTTTTGCTCTTGTTGCAGTTGTTGTTTTTGAGAATTCAATGGTTCTGGTTTCTTCTACAAAACTCCCGCTGGTTAACCTTGAGTTGTCCTGCATTGCCAGACCTTTAATTGAAATCTTCTGTTGTGTTTATTTTAATTTTTTTTAAAGCTGTTGTTTGATCCTGAAGCAGCTGATATTTTCTTAGACTGAATGCTGCATTCGGAATCGCGGCTCAAGCGCTGTGTTTTTGTTAAAGGCTGCGACAGCATCTCTGCAGATGTCGTTACCGTGGTAATGGTGCTGTGTAGTCACATGACCCCATGCAACTCAACCCCTTACCCGAGTTCACCTTACTGTTGCCGAGCATTTCAAGAAGAATCCAACTGGATGGGATGCAATCCGCTGTCACAGGACCGGACTCCCCCCACGACCCACTCATATGTGAGGAGCGAGCATAGCAATGCAGAAGGAACCAGGGGTGGTGGCGGCTGGCCGCCGCTGGGTTGAGCTGCCGTTTGATGCAAGCCACACCCTGTGTTGCTATGGAAATGGCTTAAACACTGGATCATTTCTAATGAATAGATGATGGGTTGCCACATCTCTGGCCATGAGCCCCATCGGATGGCTGGACTACCTGCCTGCCAACTTTCTTCCTGCACAGCTTTGGACAGCCGGCTGGCCACGCCCCCCTATCTAGGGGGCGCCCCATGCCTCATCTCTGCTACTGTGCTCGTCCGCTTTTCTCTCGTGCACCTAGCTGTGTATATTTAGTTGTGTTAGCCTCTCTTCTGCAGTCTAGTTTAGCAGATCTTCAGTACCTGTAAATCTGTTTCTGTATCCAGATGGTTGGTCTGGTTAGCTGGTCATCAGGGGAGTATTAAAAAAAAAAAAAGGAAAATATACTAGTAGTCACTGTACTAGACTTCAGGGCCGTGAACATCCCACTTACAGAAAACGTAGGTTATTTAACAGTGTTAAAAAAGGCATTTTGTATGTTACGTTTTAACTTTATTTGTGAATAATTGTGTAACTGTGGCATGTTGTGGGGGGGGCCATGATTTTTTTTCTTTTGTTATTTTTACAGAAGAGAAAAATGAATAATATGGAAAAAATGGTGTAAGAGTTTGCATTGGACCACTATTTTACCACCCATCCTCATGGAGAATGCAAATGGTGAAGAAAAATTTCAGATTGAAATTTTACATTTAACAGATCGTTGTTGCTTTTGACTGCCAGTAATATATTAATATTGTTGTACTTTTTTCCCCTGAGTGAGTGGTTTGATTTTTTTTTTATATCTTTATTATTATTATTATTTTATTTTTCTTACCTTTTTTGGTGTTTTACAGGCAGAAGTCAACAGCGCATGGACCACTTAAATTTTTTTGTGTGTGTTGTGTAAGTTCCACCCCACCTGGATCTGAGTCTCACAGTGAACAGCTTTGACCGTTTAACACTTTTTACTGGAGATATTTATTTCTCATAACTATTGAAGTAAATTTAGTCCGTTTCATACAGACTTTTGCGGTGTTCAGTTGGTATTTTAATTACCAGCTTTTTTTGCTGAAAGTTGTCCATGGTGAAGTTGTAGGTCTTCAATGAGACCTTCACATTTAGTGTGTTGCATAAGGTTAAGGGTATTCGGTAAAGCAGCAGTCTTTGTATGAAGATGGTAGCTCACTGCTTCTTTGTGCAAGGAGGAACAGGAAGAGCATTGGCAGAGCCCTACAGAATTACCTCCAGCAGGCCCCTGGTGTGAACAGACTTCATGAGGGTGGCCTGAGGGCCCGACGTCCTCTAGTTGGCCCTGTGCTCATTGCCCAGGACCGTGGAGCTCAACGGGCATTTACCATAGAATACCAGAATTGGCAGGTCTGCCACTGGTGCCCTATGCTTTTCACATAAGAGAGCAGGTTCACCCTGAGCACATGTGACAGAAGTGAAAGGGTCTGGAGAAGCCATGGAGAACATTATGCTGCCTCTGATATTGTTCAGCAAGACTGTTTTGGTGGTGGGTCAGCGATGGTCTGGTGAGGCATATCCATGGAGGGACACACAGACCTCTACAGGCTATACAACACCATCTTGACTGACATTAGGTATTAGGATGAAATCCTTGGACCCATTGTCACACCCTACGCTGGTGCAGTGGGTCCTGGGTTCTTCCTGGTGCACGACAATGCCCGGCCTCATGTGGCGAGAGTATGCAGACAGTTCCTGGAAGATGAAGGAATGGATACCGTTGACTTACCCCCATGCTCGCCTGACCTAAATCCAATGGGACACCTCTGGGACATTATGTTTGTCAATCCGACGCCACCAGGTTGTACCTCAGACTGTCTAGGAGCTCAGTGATGCCCTGGTTCAGATCTGGGAGGAGATCCCCCAGGACACCATCCGTCGTC
>JABFEA020000067.1:30579512-30593937 GCA_019775915.2 Cyphomyrus plagiostoma
ACCTGCCCCCCCCCCCCCCCCCATGTTCTATCCTCTCTGACCCCTTCTCTCCCAGATGTACACTTCCGTCCAGCCCCTGCTCCAACTCTCAGCCACCTGGCGGTCCTACCTGGAACAGGGAGCTGTGGCCCTGCAGCCGGGCAGGACTCAGGGGGGCCACGGGGCTCAGGCTGCTCCAGAAGTGAATGCTGGACAGCAGAGGGCTGGGAGTCAGCAGCAGCCCTGAGGGAGTCTGCAGATATAGCAGAGGGGGGTTAGGGTCAGGGGCTTCAAATCAAGATGGCACTCAGCATGTGAACATGAAATTCACTTTGTCACATGGTTTATGGAAATACCTGCATTCTGCCATATACACGTGTGCTATCCATACTCAGTGGGTGAAAGGCTATGAGTGCTGTAGTAACTAAAGACCCAAGCCTTGCTACTGCACATTTAAATAAGAGTTTATGCACAGATTGTTAATTACATATTGCTCTGGGTGGGAGTTTTAGCTAAGATAAAAGATTCTTAGTTTAAATGCCTGTAATTAGACACAGATTTATCAAAAAGTATAACACTAATCACTCATCAGATTTCAAATTTGAAAAGATAAAATGGTAACACTACACTTTTTTACTACTGAAGTACAAAATATGATAAATCATGACCAAATATAGCTACTTCAGATAAAAGATTCATTAATGATGAAAAAACATGAGATCAGTATTCCAGTTATTACTTGTTCCTTAGTAGTTCCTTAAGTAATTAAGTTTACAGAATTAACCACAATAAAACATGCATCATGATTCATTAGTAATGAATTAACATGTGATCAGTATGTAACAGTTTGCAGTTAATTAATACATAAATAAGAGTATAATACTATTATTTGTCCCCCATCAAGGAAAGTATTACCAATAAAATTACTACCATCGGACATCTGAGCAACCACAACTGTCACTTGCATTAAATATAGTTTGCATGAGAGTGAAGTTTCTCTTTTCTGTAAATGAGTTTAAAGGAGGTTTCTCCTTGCTGTGTTTTAGAGGGGGATTTCCACAAAAATTAAGTGTTTAAGAGAGAAGTGGCTCCTTATTTTTAGTGTGTTTGATAGGTTTCACCTTCTGGTGATTATGCCTAAAAGTGAAACATTTTTCCCTTTGGTCAGTATCCATCACCATTTGGTTGCAGGATCAGTGTAAGAGACAAGCTTCTGGCACATCTGAATCAACCCCTTAACAGTCAAGACATTGAAGGCCCCGCCCCCCTGAGGCCAGGGAGGAGCAAATGAAATCAATCTCTGACCCCTCTCCCCTCCCCCAGACCTGCCACCTAAATGAAGTAGTGTTGTGTTGCTGTGCGACTCGGCGTGGCATTCATGATCTGCTGGATTAAGCACATATGGTTTCATTTATGGATTTTCCTCTCTTATCCCCTATCTGGGAGGATTTGGGAGCCCTACATTTTCCTTTTAAACTCAGGTTGCCTTCTCCTATACAATCTAAGCCCTGGTGAAGTAAATATGAACACATATAAGATTTCAGGCACATGTTTTCTGTTTGAGATGATCTTCCCAGCAGTATTCATATATAGATTCATTATGAACATTGTGGGAACCATTGCACATGTGTAACTACTGTATTGCAATGAACACTGCGATACATTAATTAACAACTTGTTTTAAGGTATCACATCAACACTAAATGTTGACATTAGCACTAAACAGTGTCTCAGAGAAAGGCTGCACAGCCATTGATAGTCTTTGTTTGGTTTCAGTCCATTCGGCTGTTGCTAATTATCTCCAAGTTGATATTCTTTAGGCATGATTGGAGTGTTGGTTAAGAAATTGTACCTGGCCATCGCGCAGCCAATCAAACAGCAGGTCAACCAATGAAATGGATGGGAATTCTAAGCTTATGATTGGTTCATGGGTTGGATGAGTTCTAATTTTCAAAGCAAGTAACAACAGCCCCTGTATCACAAAGTTGGATTTCTTGCTTAGCCGGATAACTTGTTGGAATTCAATCCAATTCAGTTCAATTCAATTAAATTTTATTTGTTACAGTGCATTTTCTCAAAGTGTTTTACATTACCCCTGCCCAAAGTCCCCAGTGAGGAAGGCAGAGGCAACAGTGGCAAGCAAAAACTCCCTAGAAGAAGATATTTTGATTCTTCATCATGGACAGCTATGAATAAGCAGCAGTGCTAAGGACTTAGTGGAGCACAGAGCTGTGTGCACAGGAACCATCCTGATGCAGGGGTCGACACCTACCTGTGCAGTGAAGAAGGCAGGGGTCAGGGACCCTGATGGAAGTGCTGGGCTGTTGAGGGCAATGGATCCGATGTCACTTCCTGACAGTAACAGGGAGGGGGCTGAGATCTCTAGCCCCTTGGGCTTCTTGGTTTTGGGCGGGAGTCCGTTGCTGCCGCTCCTCTTCTCAGCGGACTGGGTGCCGCGCTCTCTGTGACCAGCGGACAGGTTGAGGGGTTGGGCTCCCTGCTCCAGGTCGTCCATCTCCACCTTGGGGCTCCGCCCCTTCCCGGGCAGGAAGCCAGGGCTGGGGGAGGGGGAGGGTGAGCGAGAAGCAGGCAATTGGGGGGAGCCAGGAAGGCTGGGTGGGAAGATGGCCTCTCCAGGAGAGGAAGAGGAGGAGGAGGAGGGGCGGGGCGGGGAGGGAGGCTGCGACACAGCTGAGGGGGCCCCTCCCTTCTCGGAGCGGTTGGGCACAAAGCGGATGACGGTCCGAACCTCCTGAGGGCGCTCCGCCCGTGGCTCCACCTTGACGGCTCGCAGCAGTGGCGGCTGGTTGTGCAGGGAACTGATGGTGAAGGAGGAGTACAAGCCCGAGTGGAGGTATTCGCTCCGGCAGGTAGCGGCAGCGCCGCGCAGGCCTGACAGCGCCACCTTAGGGGGGTCCTCCTCGCCGTCAGCCCCCAGCAGCTCCGCCTCCTGAAGAATGGCCCCGCCCCCCTCTCGGCCCATCTCCACTGTCTGTGGGTCCATCTTCAGAATCTCCGGGAAAGACACAAACTTGTACACAAACTTCTGGCCAATCACCTTCTTGATGATGTTCTGGGAACATGAGGAGTAGGGTGAATTAGTGAAAGAGCTTTTAATATTTCCCTAGAACTACTATTTTGTCACCAAATTCTTCCAAATGTTTCCTTTATGTGACACAATATTCCCCTCTGATAAAGTTTTAACAGCAGAAGTTTCGGGGTCCTCTGTAAATGTCAGAGGGACATCTGTACCTGTAAACCCATGAGCACACACGTCTGCTGAGTATCATGGGATATAATTGTGGCATTATGGGGCCATTTGATTAGTGCGACAAAACCAGACCTTTTACTAAACTAAGAAAATTGTACTGACCTGTTTGGCCTCATTGTTCTTTATACTGACCCCTCAAAGTGGTTAGTTTAATTTAATGCACTTTCACTTTTGTCCTGTCCTACTTGTTTTTCCAGTCTAACGTACCGTTGAGCTAATCAAATAAGCGTAACAGCCATCTGTGTTTATCAACGCCCTGTACGACAACAAGCATGTAACGATTCACTGATTATGCAACAGCTCCTCACAGTAAATCTCCCTGCAGTGGCTTGTACACAGACTACATACTGACTCACCATATCATAGGTGATATATGATTCATGTCATAATGGATATATTGATTCTATGGATCATTCTTTATATGCTGACTCCCTGTGACCTGTATAGTAGCTTAGAGTCACCTTGACATAGTTCAAACTTTGACTCTCTGTATGTTAGCTTAGACTCACCTGGTCATGCATTGACTTTCTGTATTGCAGCTTATTTTCCCCGTATCATAGTTCACATATTGACTCTCCATATTGCACCCCACTGTGTCATAGTTTAGACACTGACACTCTAAACTGCACCTGAGACTCACCTGGTTATGCACTGAATCACCATAATGCAGCTGAACCCTGTCATAGCTCATACACTGACAATCTGTATTGTAGCTAAAACTTACCTGCTCATGTACTTTCTGTATTGCAGCTTAGACTCACTCTGTCATAGTTCATGCACTGACTCTCCATATTGCAGCTCAGACTCACCTTGTCATAGTAGTAGCGCAGGGCACGACTCAGCTTGTCGTAGTTCATGTTGGTCTTGTTCTTGCGCAGGCCCCACAGCTTGGCCACCTCCTCTGATTTAAGCAGCTTGAATTCGCCATCGTTGGAGGTCCAACAGATCAAATGCTTGTGATTCTGATCCAGAAGCAGCTGCAGCAGGAACTGCCACAGTGTGATCGCGCTTTCCATCCCTAGGACCAACAAGATGCAGCCATACCTATGAAACCATCTTCTAGACAATAGTCATCACATACATGACACTGCCACTGAACCAGCATCAATGCAGGCACAAGACAAGGGACACCATCAATATCACCATACTGCTAAATTAAAAACACCTTTATGGGTCTCCAGCTATGCTGTAGAACATTTCAAGAATCTTACAGCTAAACACAGCATTCCTGGAATCAATGATTATTATCTCTGCTCTAAGTACCCCAAAGCTTCTATCTATGAATTCAAAACATGGCGTGCAGCAAGAACATGGCTGAATCGGGAACAGGAGGAAAAGGAGACGAGCCAGATGAGGCACATGGGCTCCCTTGGGCTATTTGTGAAAGTCACTCCAGACCCAAACCAACTCCATAAGCCCATTATGATTCGGATTGTGAGGTGGTTTGGAGGGGAGCAGCTTGTAGTAGAAGATGCACAAGAGGAGCAATGAGAGAGGCAGCAGACCCACCCACAGGTCAGAGATGGGCGCAGTAGCTGAATGAGCCTCTGGCCTGGTGTCTGGGCTGGAAGCACGAACACTGCAAGGCTTTGAACTGAACTTCACATGAGAAAACTGGCACAGGAATCCGCTTCTCATTCAGGATCCAGCAGACATTACTGCGCCTTTCCTGTTCTGCTACATGTTAAGCAAAGCCTGTAAAAAGCCCATGTCAGACGTCCAGTACAGCCTGTGGTTGTGCCAAGACCTTAATTAGCTTGTTCAGGAGGTTTAAGGGCTGATGTCATTGAAGCTTCAGGAGGGGCTATTGGTGGTGACTCATGGCAACTTTTCCTTTAAGCCTAAAAGTTTTCTTTTCTTCTGAAAAGTGGCTCCAACGAGAAGATGCTGATTCAGGTTCACGTTTATCAGGTCAGCTCCCTAAACTAAACTGTAGATCTTACTGATGCATTGACAAAATGCATCAAATCTGAGGCCTTCTCATAAAATTAACTTCTAATTACCCTATTGAATGACAGGAAGTAGGAAATGATATGTGGGAGAGGAAGGTCTCTCCAGGAGAGCAAGAACAGGAGGGGCAGGTTGGGAAGGAAGGCCCACAGCCCAAATCACATGAGCACGTAATGCTGACAAAGCCAATCAGCTGGGATTCCATTCCCTGGCCCCAACACATACCTTTGGCTAGGCTGTCAAATGCCTGCTAGACACTGGCTGTCACGGATGAGTCTCACGTTAATCTTTCAATCAGCTTGTAGCCTGCCCATACACCCATTGCTGATTAGCAGCATGAAGAGGGTGGGGCTGGCAGAGCTGGGACTTGGGAGAACAGCGCTACAGCTCCTGTTAAACACAGAGCTGCAGATGCCGAAACCAAAAAGCTGTAACCAGGATGGAAATGAGGGGATCATACTGAACCGCTTCCGTGCCCACAATCTCACATGGCAGCCGGTCTGCTGCTGTATTTTTGGATCCAGAGCCGTAAGTAGCGTGGCTACATTGATTTAAGCACTCCGGTCATCTGGAGTAAAGAGCATCCATTTGTTGCAATCATGCCGAGATCTGGCAGGGTTGAGCACTCCAATTAGCCCCCGCTCTAAACCCCGTGTTCACCTGCCCTGGGCCAGACCAATGTGCTCAGAAGGGGGGCCACTTTCTGTATCCCCCCCCCAAAGTGCAATTGACCAAAGCATATCAAGAAGAGTGTCTGTTTTTCAAGTGGCTGTACAAACAGGGGTATGGCTCTAATTCACATATAGTCCTCTATTATTCTAAATACCCTTGTTGGAAAACCCCTAGTTCCTGTCATTAAAATCAGGGGGGCGACCATGTTCCTGCATAAAAAAAAGCTTATTTACCGTTTACCGTACACCATGACTGTAGCACATAAACACACAAAATGTATAGTATGCACAGTAATATGACATATTTACCTGGTTTTTATTATTATTTGTAAGGCAGCCTAGCTTAAGCGCCCTCCTCAGGCGTATGATGTCAGGGTCCCACCTAACAATAGAACCTGCTCCTGCTCTCTGATGGGTTTTAATCATGCTCACAAAACAAGTCAGACAGCAGACAGCTCAATGAGTGCGGAAGGAAAAAACCACATTTAGGCAAATGACTACCTACAATGCCCCACTGTCATCAAATTTACCTTTACTGCCTTATAACATTCCAGAGGTGTGTGTAAACTGCTTCAAAGAACAAAGCAGTCATTCAGGTATCAATTAAATGATTTCATATGTGTTATTAACATAACTAATTAAGTTGTTTATATCACTTCCTGGTTCTAAACGGAAACTTCTAGGCAAATACGATGGACAGGAAGAAGAAAGTCATTTTGGTCCATTAATAGAAATGCAAAATTTCAGAATTACTTGAAAGATGTTGAAATTGTTTGCAACCAAGCAGAATAGTATTTTTCTTTTGAGTTGAGATTAAAAGGGTGTTGCTGGGCCTCCAGCAAAGAGGTGACTCAGATTGTTGAAAGGGGGGGGTGCTAGATGATCCTGCTGGTGCCTCATTCAGCACTGCTTCTCCACTGGCGGAACCGGAAGCTGCACCGATGCAGCTGGAGGAGCCTTACTTGCAAAAAATTAGGGAGAGCAAAGTAAAAAAAAATAATGAGTAACCTCCTGAGAGCTCACCCATTCATTTATGTCCATTGTAGTGGACATTTTATTTTTGCATTTATCTTTTCACTGATGTTAGGAAACGTATTTATTCCTGTTGTGCACTAGAGGACAAGCTGTGAAATAAAACGTTTTAAAAAATTGAGAAAATCTAAATTGTAAGACGTCTTATTTCCTCCAAAGACAAACAACCTACAATTGAAGGACACTTTTTTCCTTGGGTCTCAGGAGGATATTTATCAAGAAAAAGCAATATCAGCCATGTAAACATCAGATCGCGAAGCTGAGCTCCACAGAGATATCATATGGTAGGTATCATCATTATTATGATCCCACAGCCTAGTTCTGGATGGATGGATGATTAATCTCATGTTTTGGTGTGATAGCGAGCACCATAGGGCTATGGTTATGTATTACTATCATTATGGACCTAGAGTCTACTTCTGGGGCACTTGGCTGCGAGTTGCCTCTTGCCCAGCCGGTGTCTCACATTCACCTCCTGTTCATGTCTATTTCCTTCAGGAACTCTGCTTTTCCTTCGCAGTCCATGGATGTTATGTGAATTTGAGGACTCTGTATTGCCTCTAATACCTGCCATGGACTAGCATCCTGTCTTATGCGTGTGCCCTGCTCTAGACTACAGCTAAGAATATTTTACCCAAAGCAACTTATATAATTTACAATTTAACCGAGTTACTGACCAATTAAGGTAGTTTGCTCACCAACAGCCCAGCATGACTTCTGGGATGTTACCCAAGACGCTTTTAGTCCCATAAGCCCTCCACCCTCTGACGTCAGAGTGGTGTAAACGTGAGGCGGACTGTCGGGAGGCCCTGCTCGAACCCCTGCTCCTCAGGGGCCCAGAGAAAGAAATGGGGGGGTGGGGGGCAGCAGTGGAGGTCAGGCACCCCGCCAGTATGTCAGTAGCAGGAGGGGGTGACATAGGGAGGGGGGGTGATTCCTTAAAGAAATATGCTGCGGTCCAGCAGCCCCCACTTCTACAGGAAACAGAGGGGGCCAAATGCAGACCCACATCTGGGGGGGTGGCGCTGCCGCCTATGCCGATAGGCCAAAGCAGGCCCCGGATCGCATGGTTTCAGGTAGGTTGGGCGCTTATAAATATGTCCCAGTATCCACCATCACACTGAAATCACCAAACTCCCTGCCCCCCCCACTTCTGTGAACAAATAAATCACGGAGGCAGCCTAGCACACTGGTCTGTGCTGTGGCGGGCGCCGCCCCCGCCCCATCAGGATCCGTTTACTCAGCTGACGACTCGCCACCTTCTCGTTTTCTCTTCCCCTCCCCATAGTGGTGGGGGGAGGTGGGGGCGGGGGGCTGGCTGGCCGCCGGTCAAGCAGACAGTCCCCTTGAGTGCTCAAAGTAGAAATCTGCACTACCTGCTCCGACTGACTGGTTTAGTGCAGCTGTCGAGTGCTGGGGGGGGGGTGAGTTCAGTGGGTCCGCCTGTCGGATCGGCACCAGAGCAGGTCTTTCCCAAGTAGTCGGCGAGGTGGGTTTGACGGTGGCTTAGCGCCACCCCGCCTGGGACGGCCCAGATGGTTTATGGCCTCTGGATCCCCCGTCCTTTTCGGGGAAGGGCTCGTCACGCTCTGGAATTTATGCAGCATCTTTCTCACTCCGCCAGCTTTGACCTCAACAGGCCCAAGGAGGACGACACTGGGCCTGTTTACTCTGACGCACCGAGTAAAAATAGCAGCAAGGCCTAAAATTACACTAATGAACTCTCTTCATTCAAGACGTCTGTGGTGCTACGTTATGACGCTCAATTAAATATAGACATTTAGTCACTGATTTAAGCCACTTTCAATGTGTAGCTGGGACAAATACTCATTAATACAGCTGGATACGTCACTGGAATGATACAGGTTGTCATCGCACCAGGGTACAAGACCAGGAATCCTTGGAGCATTAATACCAGCATACAGAGAGCTACGCTACCTGGTAATCTGACAGCAGTAAGCCAACCAGCATTGACCACGGTTAGTTATGAACAGTCTCCTACACATGCGTGATGATTTATCAAAGCCTGGTATGGAGTATGTTGGTACTCTTGATGTTACCACTGTGACTCACTTAAATATTGTTTTTAGGAAAACCATGCGCTTCTACTGAAGAGGGTAGTGACTCCAAACATTTGACCCCAAATCGCACAGTCATAAGACACGTCCATGCTGGGTCCATGTGGAAAGCCGACCAGAGAAGCCCATAATGAACTCTGAAACCCCCCTTTATCACACCTTCCGTTCCCGGTGAAAAACAAACTGTGACATGACCACTTCCCACCCGGGGGTAGGGGACGCAGGTCCACACACCAGTGAGTTGCAGTTTTGCTTGTCTGCAGGACTGAGAAGATGCACCGAAGAGAATTTTTACACAGTACCTGGGGAGCTCAGAGACTCCAGTAAAACCAGTCTCCAGCATTTGGTGTTCTCCATCTCCCACTCCGTCCTATAAGTGTGGAACTGATTTAAAAAAGCTCCCGTGCACTCTAACGGTAAACTGCCACTCCCTCAGTCCACCTCACAGAGCCCTCCTCACCCATCATACAATGCTTCCCAACACTTCAGGGAATAAGCACAAAAGTCAGAGTGGAACAAGGAAGGTTTTTTTTCCACCAGAAGCAAAATAAACCATTTCCTGCCAAAGCATCCTCTAAGTTTCCATCTGCATTCAAAAACTATAAAACTGTCTAAATCAGGACTTCCTCCAATTCTGATCTGAAGTGCGTCTTCCTGGGAAAGGCGATCATGGATTGAAAGGTGGGAATTCCTGCCAGGGGTACAGATCGGAAGCCCCGGATGCTGCAGGGCTCCTCCAAACAGATAGCTTCCTTTGCCATTTTCCAGCCTCTTTCGACATCGACAACAAAACATCCCTTTTCCTTAGCTTTTCCTCAAATGCGTCTAAAGGAGCCATTATGTTTCTAAGGGTCTTGGGGATGTGCCACCACGTGACCAAATAAATATTAAAATGTCATGTTTGGATATGAGTTTTAGTACACTTCTACATATAATGCAAAAAGCAAAGCTAAAACTGTACCCAGATTAATGGGAAATCTGAGGAAAACTAATGATATAATGGTGCACTTCGTAGATAAAGAATGCACAATAACATGGGGTTACAATAACTACATAAAAGCACAGCTGTGCTAGCCCACTGACAGTCCAGAACAATCTCTAAACAGAGAAGACATGCTGGGCTGTGATAGATGTGCAATAAGTCAGCTGGAGCTAAGCGTAGTGCACGTCAGGTCTGTCAGAGAGTGGCAAGTTTCTCTGTAAGGTTCACTGCGAAACACACAATCAAACACCCACTTAGTCTGGGAATACCCAGAGTTGTTCTATTTGCCTTCTCTGCGTATATTTAGGCTCCGTTTCCTCTGGTGCAATTTGATACTGGAGAATAATGAGTCATTGTTTGCGGCAGACAGAGGGAGTCCTCAAAGTCCACCGTTTGTGGCTTTTTTTCCAGCTCCTAGGAGCGATCTTCACATTTTGCATGCTCAATGTGCCCCGTGATTCCCAGGGGCTGCCCCCACCATGAAGGACTCCCCAGCACAAATGGAACGCCATGGTCTGGAGACACAGGGTGCAGATGGTGAGGCGGGGCTATGTGGAGCGGATCATAGGCCTGGTGCGGTGCGGAGATGAACCAGCACAGAACAGATTTCAATCCAAACAGTCATAACTAAATAGCCAGCCAGCACACTGTCCTAACCAATGGTCTCCTCCCATAAAATTCCACATCTAACTGGAACCCTTGCTACTGGGCTTGTGTGCAGATCCTCCAGTGCCTGTAGATGCCCACTGACACATGCATTTTATATTATCAAAATATGTAAATGTGTCTGACCCAGGACGTGCATGAAAACAACGTTCCTACTATCAGCACGTCAACTGCTATTCAGCTTAATACCATTCAGTCCTTTTTTAGATAGAACCCCAGGCCACACATTTGCCCCAAAGGCCATAATGCTAAAAGGAGATTTAAAACAAACCATCCATGCCAAAATGAAAGAATTTAACTGCGGTTTAATGTTGCACAACAGTAAAAAGAGAGATTCTTGATCATTTGTGTCCCACCATGGCAATTACAGGTTAAGGCGGGATATCGCATAAATCATCTTCGCAGGTCGAGTCATATAACCCTGCTGCCCAAACTCCCAGTACCACTTCCCTGCTCGATTGCAATCGGGAAAAGTTTCTCTTGATGTGGGTGCCGCCTCAGCATGAGGAGGGAGTGGCCAGTCGCACCTTCACTGCAGGCCTGGGCGGCACGGCTGCACTGTCATATTGCTCAGCAAAATATTACTCCCGTAGTCCTGTATGTATAGGCAAATGGAAGAAATGTAAGATTGAGTCACCCCAGAAGAGAGCGGTTTGTAGAAAATGAAAAATGAACTGAAAAAAGGAACTGATTTTTTCTGTAAAATATATAAGGGGAACATGTTAAGTCACCTCCCCCTTTCATCGGCCAAAGATGAGGACCCATAACTCCTGCTCCTCTGCTGCATCCTACCTGCCTGCATTAGTAAGATAACACCTCCAAAACACCCCCCTGCCCATTCCTACCCATCTCAAGTACAGGCCAATAGGCCTATCTACCTTATATATCTGGACTTGCCTGGCTGCAGCATCAGCAATCCAGCTTGGACAAAATGAAATGCTCGACATAAATGATTGACAAAAATCCGGCAAAATATCTCGGAGGGGTTAACACAACCTTGGTGAATAATTCAATTATTCGGGAGAGCGTTTTCCACATTGTTAACAGCAAGGCACCGGTGCTAGGGTTGAGATATGAACACGACTTCCTAGTGTTTGTTTACGTGTTATTATAACCACAACCGTGCCGGCCACCAGCCCGTTTCTGTAACGGGTTACAGCGGCGCGCGGGGGTGGGGGTCTATTTCACAGTTGCCGTAAAAACACATGGCCCCGCTGGAGAGGCTTTAGGGGAGCGGTTCTCCAAGCCTGTCCACAGGTACAACAGCTCGGACCGGAGCCCCTATGCGCACAAAACCTTCCAGTGTTGAGGGGAACGGAAACTCCTAATGAGATTAGTCGGTGTGCGCAGACATTGCTTAGCCATGACTAAATCTCCTCTCTTCCTGTTCGCAGGCAGTGGAAAATCCGAGAGCCGAATTTGCGTCCACCCCGCCGTAGCATCCCCGCAAATTTTAATAGACTTTTTTTTCCCCAACTTCATAAATAAACTCCCCCAACATCACCGGCGTCTACTTAAAAATGCAAACAGTTGCAAACAGATCGCAAACGCGAAGTAGATGCATGGAGACGCTGGGAAAACTACAGTTTCTTTGTTTGCGCCAATGAGTCATTTTCAAGATGTTGTCTGCTGCCAGCTTCAAAGCGGAAGCGCATGGCAATTAGTCTCTCTGTTTCCAGACAAACCAGAAACTCTACTAGAGCCTTTTAAAGGGCCATGCGCCTATTTTCCCCGACGGCCGCGCTCTATTATGAACTATAAAAACTTCACTCTTTTGTTTGGTTTACTTAAAACCAAACCGGCAGCGTCGTCGTTTCTGTTTGCATCGCTGCCCGACATCAATACGCTTCGGCGTCCATTATGCACATGAACAACTATCACAGACAGTGTGAGAATATGCAAGTTCACATATTAATAATAAATTCACCATTTTTTTTTCTGCTGAAATACTCGCCCCGAAAGAATAAGGTATATTCAAAACGGCATTTTTATCGGTACAAAAAAATTAAAGCCTACGGTTACTGCAATTTCAAGTTCATGATGATGCCTGTGTTGTATCAAATTTCCAAAGTCATTTTTGAGGTTAACGTTACAAAATCTTACAGTACACAAAACATTAAAATTTATCAATGTCTTAAAAAATAAAAAGTTGTCGGACTAAAGAAAATAAATTCGTTTCCACGTACCCAGATATGAGAAGTTTGATTTTCCTCCGCAATACTTTTAAAACGAATCTATTAAAATCCCTTGGTTTTCCATGCTTACTGTCGTCTCGACTGCTCTGTTGAACTGTAATGAGATCCTGATTTTTTTTTTCTTCTTCTTCAGAGCAGGAAGTTGGAGCAGGCAGACAGAGTGCCGGCTCACTTCCTCTCCTGCATTATTCCCCAGGCGGTTTGCCGTCTGTGTAAACAGGCTTTTCCTCCCTTCGTCTCTCTCTGCCCGCCGATGTCCAACATTGCGCTATTATAGCACACATAGTAATATTGTAACTCTAACTACATGCAGAAGGGCTCCAACTGACGTCACCGTCTTCCTGTCGAGCGCCACTGGGAGGAGCTCGTATTCCTTCCGTCACACACTCGGCCGAGGTGTGTGCGTGTTTAAACAAAGTGTTACCGAGTCATATTGTGTACTCATACGTGTATGCTTCTGAAACCACTTTTCATTGCGCGACAGGGATGGGATCGGTCTTATGGCCCGCTGGTGGGGTGGAGTTGGGGAAGAGGGGGGGGATTGCAAATAAGTTTAACAGATGCCGGGGCAAAAGCCAGACCCCCCGTCTGATCGCGCTTTTATCTGGGGGATCATGGTAATGAAAGCGTAAAACCCGTAATGTCAGAGTCCGCAAAGCTTAAGTCAGAAATAACATTTTGATAGGAGGACAACAGACTCTGTGCAAAATTATACTAGGCATATGCAATGGCGTCGACTTTGGAAAATAGGCTACAGGATGAACATGCAGGGCGTGTATGGAATGGATGGTCTTTATTTGCTACGTTTATTGCTCTCCCACGCCATATACATAAACACAAACACTATCTGGACCACCACCAACAGTGTGGATAATGCATTAGCGTATAATACGTATATTCAAATGCAGAATGTTTTTTTTCACAGCCTAAATTTGATTTTTTTAAAATTAAAACTCCTAAAAGTAATGTGGTTATGTCATAGTTCGACAATTACCTGCCTAATAGATGACAAAATTATCTGCTACCAAGTTTTGCTAGCCTGTGCCATGAATCAAGTTGTTAATATTTTTTGTATTGTTTGTATGTATGGAAATGTTCAAAGACAATATTTTTCAAGGAAATATTTCATAGTTGGGCAGAGTTTACCCTGTGTCTGTCTATTACAGCTGCCCCCCACTTAATCTGAGCGCCACCCTGCACAACAATGGCCCCATTTCGGGAGGATCCACAGACCGATTTCCTGGAGGGATATCCTTTGGTTGTGCAGGAAACGGGGGGCTCTCAAACATCTGCGGTCACATGACAAGGCCGTGTCCCAGGGCACACGCAAACCTCATGAAGGTACACAGACACATACACACACATGTGCATAAGGATACAATAAGCTGAGTAGTTTACAGCATGCACAAACATATATACTCAGGAAGCAATACATAGATGTACATGCATGTGCACCACTAAAGAAACATGCACATACATATACACTCACCTAAAGGATTATTAGGAACACCTATTCAATTTCTTATTAATGCAATTATCTAATCAACCAATCACATGGCAGTTGCTTCAATGCATTTAGGGGTGTGGTACTGGTCAAGACA
>JABFEA020000067.1:30598658-30609931 GCA_019775915.2 Cyphomyrus plagiostoma
ATGTAAAGCGCCCTGGGACAACTCTGTTGTGAAGGGCGCTATATAAAAATAAACTGAATTGAATTGAATTGAATTGCGGTATAAATGTGCCTGCTCTCACAGTGTTCCCCAGTTTGGTCATTGTCAACGTAAGACATCATCTGTCAGGTCTAGTGTGTCCCCCATATAAAGTTTGTGCCTTCTCCCAAGCTGCTGTATCCGAGTTGTGCCTGCCCAACCCGTGTCATGACACAGTATGGGTGTTTTTCAACTGCACCAAGTACCATACTTTGAGAAGGTACTAAAAGTACAGTACTTTAAGGTGTTGGTTTTCTACTGGCATAAAAAAATTAGTGCTGGTGCCGAAATTATATGAACTTGAGGCAGGGTGTTTTGAACTGAATTAAAAAAATTGCTGTAATATATTATACAGCTTGGCGGTGTGTAATATGTAATATTAATACCAGCATCGCAAGTTATAAACATACACTTCTTACATTGCCAGTCAGCTATATTAGGAGAAGGCTCTTTCTTGCAGACATTATAGTGCAGGGGGTTAAAACTTAGCTAAAATATTTTTACTTTTATTCTGTCATAGGAAAAAAACTTAGCAAGCTTTGCAATTTTAATGATTATATAATTATAAATTGTTATGCGTTTAAAAATCAAATTAAAGTTTTATCTCCACTGCTTTTGCATGAGCGCTGTATGCGTTCTCCAAGACAATGGTAATCATTTTCATCCTTGTTGTTTAAATTACTTGAAGATGTTTTATAAATACTCCGATATTTATTACAAAAAAATTACATTGCTAGGACAGCATGCTATATACATGCTGTTTTAGGATATTCAACAAAATACTTTCTAATTTCTTGTCACGCCATCTGGATATTTTTCCTGTATATGTTGTTATGACCAAATCACATTTTTTTAACTTAACTGTTGTCAAGGTGGTGTTTGTATTTTGTTTAGAGGCAGGTTAAAACCAATTGACAATGAAAGTACTGTATACTGGTACTCAACCAGAAGTCAGCGGAAAAGTGAAAGTACCGTACCAAAGTACCATACTTGATGTGTTAGAAAAAATTCCCTACATTATTTTGTTGTAATTTTCTTTTTCTTGTATTGCCATTGTGTTGTTTTTGTGTTATCCTGTGCTGTGTGACTTTGCAATTATACTGTGTCTTGAGATCTAAAAAATGTACATGTGCATGCAAGTGCTTTCTTGTACAAGTGAATTTTACATGCCGTGTTGTAATGTACAGCCTTGCAATGACAACACTTGTGTCTTTGACTTTAAGTATCAGTTTCCTAAAAAAATAATGATCAGTAAATGGCAGTGGGAAAATGGAAAAGTGTCATTCAGAATTGTGGAGCTCAGGAGCATACTGTCATGTGAAGTGGGACAAAGGATGCAGGAGCAGGCAAAATGAACAGCGGTTTTATTGAACTGAAAGAGTAAAGGCAGAACATACACAGGATCGCATGGGATCTAAAACGAGAGGATGGGAATAAGAGAAGGAAGTGGCAATATGAGAGAAGAATGTCAATGACAGGACTGGAGAACACAGGACAAGACTAACAAAGGAAAAAATTAGAGGCAACTGGAGTGATTAACACAAGGGAACTGAGCAATGGGAAAAGAACCGAAGCATGATGAGTGGGAGCAGGGTTTGTCCTGGGAAGCTCAGATCTAACCCTGGGATGCAGGACCAAAGGACTTCGGAGGGCCAGCAAGACCAGGAGTCACTGGGGGGGGACAGCAGGGTCGGGTAGTGCTGAGGGGACCACATAGCCAGGTGGTGTCTAGGGGACTGCAGGACAGGAACAGGAAGGTGCCAAGGGAACTACAGGGCAGGAACTGGAAGGCGCCATAGGGACTGCAGGACAGGAGCGGGAGGGTGTTGTGGTTCCCTTCCTCAGGGCCATGACAGGAGAGGTGCAACATTGGGCAGATGGGAGTCGGAACAACCGCCATGGATGGTATGCTCCCGTCCTCCCCTCGGCCGGGCCCTCCCTTGGGCCCCTGCCAATATCAGTGACCTTATTGGGACCTGGGGCCAGAGCAGCTCAAGCATTGGGCAGAGGCCTACAGCGGGAGACTCAAGGTAAGACCTAGAGGGTCCCACTCATGGTCAGGTATCAGGGTGATGGCAGCCTATAGGGGATGAGGTGGGCACCAGCAGGATATCAGGAGGAGACCAGGCAGGCACTGGCAGGACATCATGAGAAGACGAGCAAGGTGCCACCAGGACATGCACTGCAGGGTGCCAGTGGGACCCTGAGGTGTTTCGTTGTGTGGTTTGCGTGGCTCCTCGACCTGACCTGACTTCTTAATTATTGACTTGTATTCATATACCATGCCCACTCAATGATGAGGAGAGCAGGTGGATACGTAAATGTAATAGTTCAAGTGCAGCGCCACCATGCATGGATGGCTCTAGTAAGAATATATGCAGAATTGTCTTAAGAGACTAATGATCAGAAAATAGAATGTAATGAGCAGATAAACACACAACATTTACATATTCATGCTAAATGTCTGAGGGTGGGCTTTCAGCAGAGCTTGTGTCCATATTCAAAAAACTTTTGCATAACTGGAAAAGTAATGGAAGTTGTAATTCAAGTAAAAATGGTAGATTACCTGGATTCAAATAACATTCTGAGAGATAGCCAACATGGATTTAGGAGAGATAGGTCCAGTTCTTTGAGGAAACTACAAGAGAAATTGATCACAAAAAGGCCTACAATGTGATCTACTTAGATATCCAGAAGACGTTTGATGTTGCCCCCCACAAACAGGTCATGCTTAAGTTAAAAAATGCAGGGATTTTAGAAACTATAGCAGCTTGGATTGAAAACTGGTTAACAGACAGGAAGCAGTGGGTAGTTATTAGAGGCACAATGTCACAGTGGGCCTCGTTCATAGTGGGGTACTGCAAGGTTCAATATTACGACCACTATTGTTCCTAATTTACATTAATGAAACTGACACTAATACATAAAGTAAACTGGTTAAATTTGCAGACGACACCAAGGTGGGTGGTGTAGCAGATACTGATGTAGCAGCATAGAGGCTACAAAGGGATATGTAAATTTATATTTAAATTATTATTTATTTAAATGTATATTTAATTTATAGTTATATTTAATTAGCGACTTGGCTGATTCAAGATTCAAAGCGTTTATCGTCATATGTTCAGTAGAAACATGCATTTATCTGTGCAATGAAATTCTTACTATGCACACAAAATGCTGAGATACAACATAACAGAAAAAATAGAAAAAGAAATACTTTTAAGTGTATTGTGCAAAAGACCTTAATGTGCAAAAATTATAGTATTATGTAGTATGGTAGTATGGTATGGTAGTATGGTTGTATGATGTCCATTAATCATACTCCTGTCGGCTGTTGAGGAATCTGATGGCAGTGGGGAAGAAGGAGTTGTTAAGTCGGGAGGTTCTAGATTTCACACTTCTGTACCTCTGTCTTGAGGGCAGAAGTGTGAACAGTCCTTGTTGGGGGTGTGTGAGGTCTTTGAGGGTGGAGGGAGCTCTCTTCTGGACTCCGTGGTGATAGCTGCTCTGCAAAGAGGGCAGAGGAGTCCAGATGATCTTCTCCGCAGTCGTTACCACTCTCTGCAGGCGTTTTGCAGTCCATAGCTGTAGTGCCGCCATACTATGGGGTGATGCAGCTGGTCAGTGTGCTCTCCACAATGCAGCTGTAGAAGTTGCTGAGGATCTTGGTTGACATACCAAACTTCCTCAGCCTCCTCAGGAAGTACAGCCGTTGTTGAGCCTTCTTGACCAGCTGGTGTTCAGTGACCAGGTGAGGTCCTCGCTGATGTGGACACCCTCTCCACTTCAAGCTCTCGGATGAACAGTGGCTGGTGAGGCCTCCTCCTCTTCCTCGTGTCCACTATCCTTTGTCTTCTCCATGAGGTGTGTCCTCACACCATAACACCAGACTGGCCACCTCTTTCTGTAGGCCGATTTGTCCCCTCCAGTGAGGCGACCAATCACTGCAGTGTCGTCCGCAAACTTCAGAATGATGTTGTCTTTGTGGGAGGCGGCACAGTCATAGGTGAACAGGGTGTGGAGGATGGGGCTGAGAACACAACCCTGTGGGATGCCAGTGTTTGTGGTGATGCTGGCTGAAGTCCTGTTACCGATCCTGACAGACTGAGGTCTGCCTGTCAAAAAGTCCAGGAGACTGTCACAGGCTGAGTGTGGTTAATTTGTGGGTGAGTTTGTGGGGGATGACCATGTTGAAGGTGGAGCTGTAATCAATGAAGAGCATCCTGATTATTTTTTTTCCAGGTGGGAGAGGGAATAGAGAAGGGCAGCAGCAATGGTGTCTGATGTGGACCTGTTGGGTCAGTAGGTATACTACAGGGGGTCCAGTGTGTCTGGGATGTCGCTGTGGATGTCGGCCAGCACCACTCTCTCAAAACACTTTGTGATGATTGGAGTGAGTGCTGCTGGTCTGTAGTCGTTCTTGCAGGTGGCTGTGCTTTTCTTGGGGAGGGGGACAATGATTGTGGCCTTGAAACAGGTGGGAACAGTGGTCTGGCTGAGGGAAAGGTTGAAGATTGAAGTAAGAACATCAGCCAGCTCGTTAGCACATGCTTTGAGGGCCCGCCCAGGAATGTATGCATAACTCCTCTCTGTGCTGTGGCTGGTGGTCTCAAAGCGGGTGTATAAGGTGTTGAGCTCATCCAGCAGGCTGCCTGCAAAGCTGATGGTGTTGGTGGTGGTCCTGTACTCTGTGATGTGCTGCAGGCCTTACCACATCCGTCTAGGGTCAGCAGAAGAATACAAGCCACCCAGCTTTTCTCTGTACTGCGTCTTGGTCGCCGTGATGGCTTTCCACAGTCTGTACTTTTCAGCCTTGTACTCCATCTCATTGCCTGATCTAAATGCAAGAGAGTGAGTACGCAGCATATATCGTACCTGACTGTTATTCCAGGGCTTCTGGTTGGGGAACTTTCTGACTTGTGTGGTGGGCACAATATTGTCAACACAAGTGCTAATGTACCCAGTCACATACTCAGCATAGTCCTGTATTCTGACAGAATAGTCCTTCATAGTGGCTGCAGTTTTGAACACACCCTAGTCTGTCTGAGCAAAACAGTCCTGCAGGATGCTCTCAGTCTCAGGGGTCCATAGTTTCACAAGTTTGGTGACAAGGTTTGATTGTTTCAGTCTTTGGCTGTAAGCTGGGTAAAAGTCAAGTCTGGCCCATATGGGGATCAAACCCTCGACCTTGGCACTATTTTCAAAGCCCTCACATTACCAGTCACCATCAGGGGGCAGCAGTTTTGCAATGGTAGACACGTTGTTTTCTCTCATTGATAAAGGAATCTTGTTAGAAACAGCTGAAGACAAAGGAATAAAATTGGAGTTCTAGTTCTGAACAATCCTTCATACTAACTGATGGACTTTACACAGCACTTGGGAAAGTTGAATAGACCTGTCAGGTGTACAGACAAACATTATACATTATACATGATCACAACCAAGATCTGGTTTTGCACATCATCCTTCGGCTTGACTTTCTTTTTTCCGTCCGGTCTGACTATTAATTTTAGCCAAGCCTCCTATAACTTACCTCTTACTGTGGGGAATGACTCTTGTCCTGTTCCTTTCCAGCATATATCTTCATTCCTGCCTCAGGCTTCACTTTTTATAGCAGAACCTCTGTCTTCAATTTCAGGGAAATACCCTGACTCACCTTAAGGCCCTAGTGGAATATGCAGAAGTTGACATTGGTCATACCACTGTAATACAACATCAACTACATGTAATTTCCACCACAGATGACATACCTATACGTACCTGTACCTATGTTTATCAAGTATCCACTGAGCAACAAAAATGTATTGACCAAGAAGTACAGGACATGATAGTTAAAGGCATCATACATCCTTCCTTTTATGCCCCAGTCATCTGATCCTCCCGTGTACCACGCCCCCTCTCTATCTTGTGTGGAATCCCCATGTTCCTAGCAATTGCTTGTTATGTTAATTACTGTGGTTTATTAAAACCGTCTGTGTGCCTTTCCTTAGTCCAGTGATTAACGTCATTGATGTCAGTTCATGATCCTAAGTGTGTTGCTCCTGAATAATCCCCATGGTTTAAAATACGACTTCTCTGACTCCCGTGCCAATGTGCTGTGACCCTTCCACTTCTCCTTAGGCTTCTCCTGTGGTAATTGAACCTACGAAAAATAGAGATTTAAGGTTTAGTGTTGATTATAGAGCTTCAAATGCTAAAACTCATACTGTTGAATCCTTACATGGTGCTCAGCCTAGATCTTAAAATGGATACTGGCAAGTCCACATAACTTCAGATAATCATGATGATTGTTGCGGGTACATAACATAACCCCCCCCCAAAGGTGCGCACACCGGACGTGCCTCAGGAGAGGCGACGGATGAGACGAAGCGAACTGGGCAAACAGGACCCGAAAAACAAAACAAAACCCATCAACCGAGACCAGGGAACAGAATCAAAACACAAGAATCCAAGACAGGACCTGACAAAGAACCGGGAACACAGACAGGCAAACCCGGAAGGGAGAGGCAGAGGGAACACCAACAGGTGGAACAAGAGGGCTGGGAGTGAACGGAGAGACAAGAGGGGCGAGAGGAGGGACTGAAACAGGTGGGACAAAGCGAGGAGGAGCAGACAAGACAGGAACAGGAGGAGAACACCAGGGAGCCCGAAGGCACCCAGGCAGGTGACGGGCAGTGGCTGGAGGAGCTGCAGGCGAGAGGGCGACCCCAGCAGGAGGGGGCCCCACAGGGGCCAAGGAGCCGGGTCGAGGGAGTGCCGGAGGAGACCCGGAGGGAGCAGGAGGGACCAGCGGCGCAGGCAGGCAGGAGGGGGAAGCCGCCGCTGGCGACGGAAAAACCGGAGCCCGTGAAGGCGCCATCCGACGCCCAGCCAGAGCAGGGGGGCCCGGAGGCGGCCAATGCGGAGCCAGAGGCGGGACAGAAGACCGGCACTGAAGCCCCAGAGGGGGACCCGGAGGTGACCACCGACCAGAAGCCAAAGGACCCCCAGGCAGCCACCGGACCACGCCCAGGGGCTGTACGGGCATGCCAGGGGGAGGAACGGGAGGGACCCTGACCCTCCATTTGTGCCCTCTCCCTTTCCGGGACACGGAGAGGCAGGGACCCCGTTGGGCTTCTTCACCTCTCTGGGGCACTGATGGTTGAGCTGGGTGCCCTCCTGGGTCAGGGGAACCCAGTAACTGGATCCTCGAAGGGTCTCACTCAAGCTCTTCCTCTTCTGCCATAAGAGGAGCGATGGTGTTATTGTCCGGGACCTCCTCAGAGACAGAGAGTTCTGGGCCGGACTGGTCAAGGGCTGGTGTCGCTGCAGCCGCGGGTGGTGCAAGCAGGGCCGTGGGAGGATCAGGAACAAGCAGGGCCACGGGCGGAGCAAGAACAGGCCATAACCCCCCCCAGGAGAGGCGTGGTGGTAGTGGCCTCGGGTGCGGCTGCAGCTGCGGGCGGAGGCGGGTCCAGAACAATCGCCTCAGCAGCAGGCGGGTCCGGAGCAGGCGCCTCATAGCCTGGCTCAGGCAGGGCAGGTGTCGGCAGGTTTGGCACCAGCCGGTCGGGCACTGCCCCTTTAAAGCACTGGGGATCCGCGGGATAGCATCCGTTACCGGGCTGATCCATCGCGGGCAATTCGCGCTGGCCGGTAGAAGTATGCCTCCAACGGAGGCTTCTGCACACCGTAGAGGCATTGCCGGCTGATAGCTGCGGTGTTCGCCCAGGCGATTGGGGAGCTCCCTCATTCACCACCGTTCTCCAAGGCGGGGATGAGCGAGCAGCTGCCCAGAAGAATGCTTGCTCTCTCCTGGTCCCAAGCGGCGTACTCCTCCCAGTGCTCAGTGATCTGGCGAAGCAGGCGGCGGAGGATCTTTCTTGCCTGGTGCAGCGGATACTGCTGTCCGGCCAGGTGCTCCGCTGACAGGAGGTCCGGGCCCCGGCTGGCCAGCTCCAGAGCTGCGGGGTCCTCTTGTACCTCAGGTTGGGACTGCCAATGCACAAAGTCTTGCAGCAGACCGAGCCGATGGTGCTCGGCCTGCTGCTTTGTGCTTATGGGGAGACTTGTCATTCTGTTGCGAGTGCCGGCGGACGAGCGGTCAAGCAGGAGAGAGGACCCAGGAAATCGGGCAAACGGGGTTTATTCGGGACGGACCAGGAAGACGAAGGATCGACACGAGGTAACATCAATGACAAGTCTGGGGAAGACTGACTCAGACGAGGACTAAATCCACAGGACTAGCAGACACTAACAAGGAACAGGTGAGAACAATCCGGAATAAACGAAAGGTAACGAGGTGGGCATGGCACACATGAGGATCGGACAGAGCTGGACGTAACAATGATGATAATCGATATTAATTTATTCAGCTGCCTTTTGGATTGAAAAATGCTTCTGCAACATTTCAACTGTTAATGACAAGAGTGCTGAAGGAAATTATTGGAAAATGCAGCTTTGTCTATATTGTACTAAATTCACACTCATGGAAGCTATATCTTATCTAATTTAGGGACAACTTGAAAATGCTGGTGAACACTGGGAATCCACATGAGCGTTAACGAGAGGGGCGTGGCACAGGAGAATCGGCACAATCGGGGTGTGACAGAACCCCCCCCCCAAAGGCGCACACACTGGGGAATGGAGGAACGGGACCAGGGACACAGGACCTGGAAAGTGAAAGCAAAACATCAACAGGGCACATGGAACAAGACAGACACGCAGAACAGACACAAATATAGCAACCCAGACAACAACTGACAAACCATACGAAAAGCAAACAGGCACTGGGGCAACAACACAGGGGGAACACCAACGGGAGGAACGAAGGGGCCAGGAGTGAACAAAGGAGAAACAGGAAGATGAGGAGTAGACACAGAGGGCACAAAGGTAGAGGGCGACGAGGCAAAGGGCAGGGGGAAATGGGAAACTGGAGGAAACCCCGCAGGCGAGGGGCAGAAGCCGCAGGGACACCAGGCGAGCGTGAGGAGGGAGCAGGAGGGAATGCCGAAGGTGGCAAGGAGGAAGGTGGAGAGACTGACGGAGGGGGCAAGGAGGAAGGCGAAGGGGACACAGGCAGAGGGGAGG
This sequence comes from Cyphomyrus plagiostoma, assembly GCA_019775915.2. Classification (NCBI taxonomy): domain Eukaryota; kingdom Metazoa; phylum Chordata; class Actinopteri; order Osteoglossiformes; family Mormyridae; genus Cyphomyrus; species Cyphomyrus plagiostoma. The sequence goes on from JABFEA020000067.1 coordinate 30,607,785, forward strand.
AGGGAGCAGCAGTCATGGCAGTCAAAGGCACAGCCACCGCTGACTAAAGCGCAGGTGACCGACGAGTCAGAGACGGGGGACTCGCAGGTGACCACAGATCACACTGGGGTGATGGTGGAGAAGTCAATGGAGAGGTCAGGGTGACTCCTGAGGGGTCCCATTTAACCTCCTGCGAGTCCTCCTGTCTTTAGTTCTTCCGCTTCTTCTGCCTTCCTGCAGCGGGTGGGGCACCTCAGGTAGTTCAATGAACAAACCATACGGCCAGCCTCACACAAAGTCCTCAACCAACTGCTTCATGTTCGCTTCAGCCACTCTGCTTCTCATTTGCCACAGGTTTTCGTGCACCTCAGCCGCAAGGTGCGTGTCTTTAGATAGCAATGCCTTGTCCAACTTATCCCTCGTCCAAAAGGCAATGGCTTGCAGTCCGGGATTGCCCCTTACCTTGGGCTGCTCTAGCCAGTAAGTTACCCCTTCCTTAAGACTGAGGTATTTCTCCTCAGTCAGGCAAGAGGTTTGTTTCTGGAGTTCTGTTAATCTGTCATGAGTTACGAGGCACGGACAAGGGAGCCTGGCAAAGGACTCGGGTAAAATAAAGGTATTTAATGGGCAGACAAAGCGGCATAAGGAACAAACAGCATAACAATACAAAAAGTACGAACTAATAAGGACAACTCGAAACAGCTGGTGAACACTGGGAATCCACATGACATTAATGAGGGGGGCGTGGTACAGGAGAATCAGCATGATCGGGTTGTGACACAAGGCATAAAGTTAAAGATGACACATTTCTTTAATATTTTTAGCAAGATTACATTTTTATTTTAATCAATCACAAGTACAAAATACCAAAAAACTTGAAGGGCCTGAAGCACAATTTTAGGCACCCAACATGGTCAGTGCTTATTAACACCCCCTTTGGCAGGTATCACAGCTTGTAAATGATTTTTGTGGCCAGCTAAGGGTCTTTCAATTATTACTTGGAGGATTTTCATCCATGCCCTGCGATAGGCTGGCCCCCCATCCAGGGTTGTTCCCTGCCTTGTGCCCGTTGCTTCCGGGATAGGCTCTGGACCCCCAGCGACCCAGTAGGGTAAGCGGTTTGGAAAATGGATGGATGGATGGATGGATTTTCATCCACTCGTCCTTTTTAATTAGGACTTTTTTTTACAGTTGGTGTGATGTCTGCTGCCAGAATTTGCTGGTAGTTATTCGAATCCATTATTCCCTCTACCAATGACATATTCCCTGTGCTACTGGCTACAACACAAGCCCAAAGCATGACTGTTCCACCTCCAGGCTTAATGGTTGGAGAGGTGTTATTTTCCGGAAATTCAGCTTTTTTTCTCCAAACATACCTTTGCGCATTGTGTCCAAAAAATCTATTTTGACTTTATCGGACCGCAGGTCCTGTCACCAGAATGCATAAGACTTGTGTAGATATTTATTTGCAAAATGCAGACGCTGAATTTTGTGGCTAGGATACAGGAAAGGATTTATTCTGCAGATTCTACCAAGAAGGTCATATTAATTCAAGTGTTCCTGCAAGTACAATAGTCTGCTAAATCTTCGTGGAGGTCTTTATCAGTCAAACTGTGTTTTTTTATTTGCCTTTTAGCAATCCAACAAGCAGTTCCTTCAGAAAGTGTTCCTGGTCTTCCAGACCTCAGCCTCAGCCTCACCATTTATGTTAACTATAATTTCTTATTAGCAATACAAACTGAAGAAACAGCTACTTGAAAATGCTTTGCTATCTTCTTGTAGCCTTCTTCTGCTTTGTGAGCGTCAATTATTTTATGTTTAAGAGTGCTGGGGGACTGCTTAGAGGATCCTGTGGCTGCTGATTGTTGGGACAAGGTTTGAGGAGTCAGAGAATTTATACAGCTTTGCACTTCGAATCACCTGGGGTTTCCCAACAATGACTGTGAACAACCTATAGTCCTAATGAGCTAATGAAGTTCTGGGACCTTAGTAAGACAATCTCCTGAACTCCAAAATGAATGTCAGAATGGGAAAGAGAGGTGATTTAAGCAATTTTGAGCGTGGCATGGTTCTTGGTGCCAGGCGGGCCGATCTGAGTATTTCACAATCTGCTCAGTTACTGGGATTTTCACGCACAACCATTTCTAGGGTTTACAAAGAATGGTGTG
>JABFEA020000067.1:30637832-30658980 GCA_019775915.2 Cyphomyrus plagiostoma
CCTGTTTTTTTTTGGGATTTATTTCCCCACCTTTATTTTCCTGGTTTTGAGCACTGCAAATAAATTTTACTTCGCACTGAAGTGCTATTGCGGCTGGAGCCATCATTTTTTTACCGCTGTATACGAACGATTACCACGTCCGTGAGCGAGTGGTGGTTCTCGCTTTACCACAGAGGGTATTAAGCGATACACTAACTCAGACAGTTAAGTTAACTCAGACTAAGACAGATAGAAGGCTAGGAAATGAAGAATGACAGCTTGCTTTTGCAAAACATAGGTCAGTGCTGCCACCTACAGACAGACGCCATGAGTCTTGTAACATGTAATATATGGCTGCAGCCAGGAGCCGAGTGGGAGAGGGAGTGTCGAGTAGGAGGGGTTTATCCAAAGGAGTAGGAGGGGTTCATAATGAGGGTTAGGGTTAGCGTATCAGATGATAACAATTATAAACCCCTCCCACATTGTGCCTCCTACTTGACATTGCCCCTCCCATTCAACATTTGGCTCCTCTGTGCTGCTCCTCTCTTTAGACCTGCGAGCATTCCAGTATCGGTTGATTGAACCTGATACAAAGAGTGGTTTGCTTGGCTACATGTAGGTGGTGGCTCGGTCCCTTTGACTGGATATCCTCACACGTTGGCAGGACCTTGGAGAGCGACTGGTGTCAGTCAGAGCCGCAGTACCCACAGATCACGATATGCCTCGCTTTACCGTTCATGTCCGGGACGAGTGGCTGACGGTGCCCTGCAAAGACCCCTCCTACACTATTCAGTGGCTGGGTTTGGAGGCCATCAAGCGCTACACGAAGAACAAGCCAGACAACGGAGGAATCAAATCTGTCAAGGACATAAGCTTTGTGGCCAGGAGGTGCCAAGGACAAGGGCTGCTGGACCCCGATGACACCATAGAGGATGTCCTAGAAGACAACGACTTTGTCGAACTGGGTAATCTGTAGAGTTAGAAGAAATGTGACTAATCTCCCATATAGAATGTTTTTGCTGCATAGTTTAAAAGATATTGCCCAATGTCTGCTTTAAGCATACACCCTACAATGTTATTAATGTGTTTGATGTGACTGTCTCCACTACAGCGATTGATGGGGACACCATGTCTCCTGACTTTATCCCTTTCCAGCCCGGAGTCTCACACCTGTATCCTTGCCAATTAAGCATAGTACTAATAGTATTAATAATACTATTAGTACTAGTACTTCTCTTTTGCCATTCTTGGGGGGTAGTTGTGGGTTGTGAGGATTATGGCACATTAAAATCTTTTTATCCTTTAGGTATTGCAAAGGGTTATTCCCCTTAACAGCTCACAGAACAGCAGCGTATCGGGAGCCAGAGAGTGTGAGACCTTCCGTTTATTCATATATCTATTGCATGTGGAAGTTTATTCATGTCTAATAGCAGACTTATTGAATGAGCAATTCATTGCCGTTGTGTTTTTTTCTCCAGTATCTTCATCTGGATGGCAACAATCTCACATCATCAGATCTTGTGGATTTAGGAAAAGGACTGCACAAGATTAAGGTAGGTCTATTAGTCACATTGGTTGAGTCATATTTAGGTTTTCTTTTACTCATTTAATTAGATGGGTGCTGCAGTGAGTGCAGATTAACCGGTGTCACCTGTTCCTTTTTCCAGTTGACTCCAGAGGCAGAGACTAAGGTTGTGCAATCCAGGGAATTTCTGGACACTATTGTTAATGATCACAAAGGTATGATAAATGAAGGTGATTTCACAGCTTCTAGGTCTTTTAAAATAGTTGAATTATCCTCATGAAACAATGGAAAGTTTTTAATAGTTATCTGCTTGTCAGTGTGATGAGAAAAACTAATCAAAAAAGGACAAATAAATCTCTTCATGCAGTATATCTTCTTCCACTGCTTTTTTGTTTGATTGTTTTGTTCTTCTTTAATAAATAAACCGACTGTTAAACAACTGTTAAATAAAAACATTTATTTGGATGAAAACATTATACTGAACATAGTGTATTTCAGTTTGTTTATAGATGTATTTAAAAAAATAATTTTACGTGTCGTTTGAACAAAGTTTTCTTTAAGGATTTTCACAATGTACTCTTGCTTACATTCTTTTCCAAAAAAGCCAAAATCACATAGTTATTATAAGATTTGCTCATTCTCAAAGGCAAACAGCGAAATGTCAAAGAACATGTTTACTCAAGAGCAGTAAGAGTCTTACTTCTGACACCAAATGTGACATCGCCTCTGTACAGATCAAATGTATATATATATATATATATATATATATATAACCATCCAAAACTCAAAAAGTCTTGAAGTTTCTTATTAAAAGCAATGAGATACTCAAATACACTTTCACCAGTATAAGCATTGTAGAGATGGATGAAGTGGGTGGATGCTTCCATGTAGATTATCCTTAAAAACTGGTGCATCATTAGTTGATCTGTCTGTTAGTTTAGGCTGGGAAAGTTTTAAGATGTCATTTGCTCTCAAGGAAATTAACCTTCTGAAGGATTAAACTTGCATTAAAAGTGTAATGATATGTTTATATCAATTACTGTTTGAGACAGAAGTGTACAGAATGAAGAACACAAAGTTATCTGAAAATATGACTGATGTCAGTTTTTATTCAGCTATCTACAGTCTATGATATTATAAATTTTACATAGGAAATGGGGGGGACAGAGTAACAGATCATAATAACTGGCAAGTAAGCATCAAGGTAGCTCACAGTCACACTAGCAAAAGTGATACGGGGTTACTGTATGCACTAGTGGTCCATTTATGAAAAGTAATGTAGTGCCGAACTTGTAATACCAGCTTTCTTTTCTTTCAGTTGTATATGGCATCACAACTGGGTTTGGGAAATTCGCCAGGACTGTGATCCCAGTCAGCAAGCTAAAGTGAGTCATTAGGCTGGCTTCTTTTTTGCTTTAGTTAAAGAATTCAGAAGACATTTTTAGGAAATTATGTTTGTTCTTTGCTTTGAAGGGAGCTGCAAGAAAACCTGGTTCGATCGCACTCGGCTGGTAAGTCTCTGTTTAGTTCTCATTCTTTTACTTTAGGAAGAAGTATTAGTCAACATGTGCGTAGAGTGTAAATGAAAGAATGTAGGTTTATTGTTATTACTCTCTGCTTAATCTGAGTGTGCAGTGCAGGTCTGGTCACTGTAGTCTTCCTTCCCTGTAGAGTCTATATTAGAGTATAAACACCAGAATTTACCAAAGGTGGTCACTGTGCACTTTTTGTATGGAATGAAGGTGTAGGTGCTCCACTGAGCCCTGAACGAACCCGAATGCTGCTTGCCCTAAGGATTAATGTCCTGGCCAAAGGGCATAGTGGTGTCTCCTTGGAAACACTGCAGAGGATGATAGATGCCTTCAACGGTGAGCCCAAAACCCTCCAGCCACTGGTCGGACCTGCATATGGATGTATTTTGAGTCAGGAGTGGACGCATTATGGGTGACCAGTGTCCCGACTGTCCCCACAGCATCCTGCTTGTCCTACGTACCAGAGAAAGGCACGGTTGGTGCCAGTGGAGACCTTGCACCCCTGTCGCATCTGGCTCTGGGTCTAATGGGAGAAGGGAAGATGTGGTCGCCAATGAGTGGCTGGGCAGATGCCAAATATGTATGCGTCTATAAAAATTAATACTGACGACTTTGAATCTGAAGGAAAACTATCACGGCCACCCTAGGCTTAACAGTATATAGAGATGTGTTGGCCAAAATCATAAAATAAATATAAGATTATATAAGATCACAATCACAAGAAAATGTACATGGTTGGAGTTTTCTTGATATTTGTATTTGTATTACTCGTACAGGTGCTAGAGGCTCATGGACTGAAGCCAATATCACTGAATCCCAAGGAGGTATTGCACTTATAATGTAATATCTATGTTATTTCTCTGAAACTGTCAATATGTCTGTGCAACCGACTGCTTCTGAAACAGAACTCTCAAGTTACAGCAAATTGGGGTCAACTGAGTGAAAGGCTATAAACTAATACAAAAGGTTTGAACATTCACAAAATATGGCACAATGTTAGTGAAGGTCCAATGATTCATTGAAAGGCTCCAAAATGTATTAAATGTTCTAGAGCTTAATACAATGTTCCTGGATACCCTGTGATTAACTGTTAAAGTTAATGCTTCTTGACAGGGCCTGGCTCTCATCAATGGGACCCAGATGATTACATCCTTGGGGGCAGAGGCTGTAGAGAGGGCTCAGGCTATTGCCAGGCAGGCTGACATTATTGCAGCACTGACGCTCGAGGTGCTGAAGGGGACCACCAAAGCTTTTGACAGCGGTGAGAGTCACTTGAGGTGTCAATCAGCTATTACATGAACAATGGTAGCTAAGGCTAAATTGTTACATTCTTGTAGTTATGAAGTCCAGCAAGTATGCTGAACTATAAATAATGTTATAACAGTAAGTGCCATTGCTATTTCATTGGTAATATATTCCAACAGTGTTCATAGTATTGAACAAGTGGAAACACTTCAAGTAAAACACATAAGTTAATTACACTTAACAGAAGTTCATCAGTATATAATATTTGAATGAAGGCTAATACCATAAATACTAGCTAACAATATCCTATCAACTTCTATTATTAAAAAATCTCAGCAGCAACAAATAGACGCCATTTATATTAGCATTTACCCTTTGATATTTGTAGCATCAAACCAGTAGCAGTCTATGGGATGAAACAACTCTATTTCCCTGGAAAGCAAACTGGATTCAGTTAAATTGTACATTTAAGTAAAGAAAATAGTAATCCCCATGTCTGCTAAAAAAAAAACAATATAACTTTTCATTTCAACAACTTTCAAACGCGTGAAGACAATCATTCATTAGATTTATTGATGAGGATGGAAATAAAAATGAATGTCTACCTTAACTTTGGTGAGGGCTGAGGTGGTGGTATGAATGCACAGCTTAAGATAATGAATGGAACATGCATCCCTGCCACTACCCCAGACATCCACAAACTCCGCCCACACCCAGGTCAGCAGGAGGTGGCGCTCCGCTTCCGCTCCCTATTGGACTCAGATCACCACCCGTCTGAAATTGCAGGTGAGTTCCCAGCGATGAGGTTTGTGTTTACCAACATTCAATGCCCATGCCTTCCTGAATGGTGTCTCCTTTACAGAGAGCCACAGGTTCTGTGACCGTGTTCAGGATGCCTACACTATGCGATGCTGTCCTCAGGTAAAGTCACACTCATTATCGTCCTGGCTGGCGTCCACTCCATCACCTGATGGGAGCCTTTGTGAGGTCTGGTCTTCAGTGTAGTACCTGAGTATTCTGTGTGGTTCAGCTTTTTAACATCTGTATCTGAGGGGAGAGATGAAGCTTCAAAACCCACAGTGAATTGGATTATGTGCCATAAATCTTAGTTTGACTGAACAATGAAAAGAGAACATGACTGCTTTATCCATTTGTTACTTGGTTACCATTGAGTGACTGACACCACCTGCCGTCATAATTGGGTTTTGAAGCATCATTTATCCCATCTCTGCCAATCAGCGAATGACAAATACTTAATAATCTGAATTTAAATGAAGACAGCATCTCCATTTTCTTAGCTTTTTAAAGGTGAGCAAGGCTTCATTTGGGATAACAGCCAGTCCTTAATTAAGCATTATTTCTAAATTGTTTTATCTCTCCCAGGTGCACGGCGTGGTAAATGACACAATAGAGTTTGTGAAAAATATCATCAACACAGAAATTAACAGTGCTACGGACAACCCTGTATCTTTTTAAACCAGACAACAGATGACATGCTCATACTTGGTGTAGCATTCATCAAAATAGCCCAATGGGATCTAGGAGTAATGGAGGAGTTGAGGATGGTTAGGTAGAAGTTTGAACTTTGACCAAAGCCTCAGATGGTATTTGCAGAACGTGGAGAGACCATTTCTGGAGGGAACTTCCATGGAGAATATCCAGCCAAAGTAGGCTCTTGGAATTCGATGATGACTTAGTTGGACCCAAAGTCAAAATGGTGCACATTGGAGGGTGTTTTTTTTTATTATTGCATGTTGTTATTCTGCTCCAGGCCCTGGACTATCTCGCCATTGGCGTTCATGAGCTGGGCTCCATCAGCGAGCGCAGGATTGAGCGCCTATGTAACCCCTCCCTCAGCGAGCTCCCTGCCTTCCTGGTCAATGAAGGTGGCCTTAATTCTGGGTTTATGATAGCTCACTGCACTGCTGCCGCACTAGGTCAGCTTGCCGTGCTTCCTGGGGGAAATCCTGCAGACCTTTCACCTCCCGTTTCCCACCGGTACCCATCTTCTCCTGCCTATTCACATTCAACTCCATCTTTGCAGTGTCAGAGAACAAGGTTCTATGCCACCCATCCTCCGTGGACTCTCTGTCCACCAGCGCTGCCACTGAGGACCATGTATCCATGGGTGGCTGGGCAGCCCGGAAGGCTCTGAGGGTGGTGGAACACGTAGAACAAAGTGAGTGACTCCCAGGGTGCTGTAACATCACAACTATTGATTCACTTCCATTGAATTCCATTTATGTGTCTGTGAGAAAACTGGTCCCCAGTTCCCCATATGTGCTTAAATATTGAAGAATCTCAACCATCCCTGGGGTCTTTAGTCGTCAGGAATTAAGACAGTAAAGGAGATGGGCACCGGATGTGGACTTGAGAAGAACCAGAGCAGAACCTGCTGATATGCTGCTCCTCTGGTCACTTCTGTAGACACCATGTCCCTATCATACACACCAGTATAACCTGTTCCTGGAATAGTGGATCCATGTCTTAAAGACTTACTCTCTGGGGTAATGGTGATGCTAATGTATTGGTTGATCTGAATTTATCTTTATCATACTGAATGCATTAGGTGGGTAAGATACTGCAACAGGATCAGTGTAAACTGGGTCCCTGACAATGCCGGTATTAATAGGTACAGTTTTCAAAAGTAGTGTTATTCAGGGAAGTAGCTGCCCTGATTACCACCAGTTAACAGAAATTAGTCGTTCTTGGTGGGTTTTGCCACCAAGTACAACTTTAGGCACCCCAGTGTTACAGAGATTGGGGAGCCGTAATTGGTACTGGTTTGGGCATACATGTAGAAAAGCCCTGACCATTTGACCTGAGTTGGTTATGTAAACTTAATAATCTGAAAGGACACCGGTTTTAGCCAGTCAAAGATGTTGTCAATGTTCCCTAAAATGGGCCTGTTGTTACTGTAGCACTGCATCCACTCTGTGGACTATGCCCTGAAAATGTGCCACTCTGGGGCAATGGGAAATTTAGTGTCTAACTGAAGCTAATGTGTAACACGAGGTGGAGGCCGGTCACAGGAGTGTCACACGCATCCAACACAGCCCTTCGCTCAGGGGAAGTCTTTCCCGACCCCTTGATGAGTTAGCTATCTGCACGCTGGCTTTGTTTGTGAAGCAGGATAAGAATACATGTGCAACTTCTGTTTTTGGTTGCTGTATGTTTGACTAACTGGATTGCTTCACAGTTGGAGGTTACACTGATCCCTCCCCATGAGGCAGTTCCCACACCACACAACTGCCCATACAACTCCCCCCCCCCCATTCATTCATTTTTACCCTTTCTTTATGCCAGTCCTCTCCATTGAGCTGCTCGCTGCCTGTCAAGGGATCGAGTTTCTTCGGCCACTCCGGACAACCACACCACTGGAAAAGGTCTATGACCTTCTGCGAACCATGGTCAGGTAACTTTGAGAGGCAGCATATTTGCACGGATTCCAGTTCTTGGGAGGGTGGGTTAATGATCCAGCCAGCTTAGCTAGTAAACAAGCTAAACAGTGTGTTGGCCTCCTGTCCTCCTGGATCCTCCCCCTCTTTCAGGCCATGGATAAAGGATCGCTTCATGGCCCCAGATATTGAAGCCGTCCACCGGCTGCTGCTGGATCAGAAGGCAAGTGATAGAGACGTCTCACTGTCATAAATGATAGGAACTCTATGGTGGGGACTGGCTTAAGCATCTGAGAAACTAATTTAATCATCACTGGAAATTAATTAGTTGGGAAATAATGGGAGAAGCACTTTGGATGCTAAAGATTTGATGTTAGCCACATATTATCTCCATCCATCCATTTTCCAAACCACTTATCCTTCTAGGTTGTGGGGGGATCAGAGCCTATTCTAGAAGCTACAGGGATGAGGCAGGAAACAACCCAGGATAGGGGGCCAGCCCATCACAGGGCAGACTCACATATACACACCTATGGGCAATTTAGTAACTCCTATTATCCTCAGCATGAGTCTGCCATGGGGAGAACATGCAAACTCCACACACATGTAACCCAGGTGGGGGCTCGAGCCCAGGTCCCAGAGGTGTGAGGCAACAGTGCTAACCACTGCACCACCATGCCACCCCCCGCATATTACATATTATAATCAATTTTATTATATACTTTTAAAGGATCAAAATTTAAATGAAATATCTAATGCGTCATTTTCCATGGTAATATAACAGTATATCCTTGATTGAAATTTGTGAACCCACGTTTTAGAGTGTAAGGGGGAAAATATTTGGGACATAGCATGAGATGATAGTATTGCATGATGTGGGAGTAGTTTTAAACACACATGCAGACCAGCAGAGAATGAGCAGATAATTTTAATCATTCATCCTGTTGCTATTTTCCAGCAAATAACTAAGCATGTTGGTCCTGCCCACACAGGTATGGGCAGTGGCACAGCCATACATTGAAAAGTACCGCATGGAACACATTCCAGAGTCCCGTCCCTCCTCCCCAACTGCCTTTTCACTGGACCCTCCAGCATCTCCTAGGAAACGGGTTCGCCACGAGTGACAGCTCCTTAAATAGCAACCTGTAAAGTGAAGCATATGTTCCCTATCTTACAAGTAACATCCTCATGGTGCTGTTGTGAATGTAGTCTATGTCTAGACTCAAGGCATTTTGGTATGATGGTACCACACAATCTTGATCAAATTTAAAAATTAAATGTTTTTGCTCAATTAACACTCATTGTGAACAAAAATATTTAATGAGAGCTTTGTTTTCTAGGCCGAAAAGCTAATAGCTAAATAGCCAATGTATTAGCTTTAGAAGATGTGCAAGTACCTCAATCAAATATGAAACAACAAAAAAATGATTGGATAATGAAAAAAATGATTGGATAGAAGTAAGGAATTGGACTTTAACAAAAGTTAGCAGTTACATAAGAAGCCAATATATTACTGCAAGGTTTGTTTGAAGCATTGTACATCTTCTTTCTATAGTAGTGCGTTAGTAATTATGAACTGGTGGAAACTTTAAACACGATTTTGTAATTGAAAACATTTGAGGAGAGGCATCTCTCAGTTTTGGAAAAAAAAGATGTTCTCAATAAAATGACGAACACGGATGTTGTCCTGTGTGTCATGTCAAACTCAACTAAATCAATGAACACAATTATTAAATAAACTACAATAACACCATCACTGCAATGAACAAGTCTTTGATAAGCCAGAACTTTCCAGAAGAATGCTGTCTGTACAGTCGCTGGGAGAAGATATCACCTTGATGATGCCAAATAATATTAAAAATAATAATACTAACATAGGAGTAACCATGGATATGGGATTCATTCATACTGTACTTGAAAGCCTCATATTCTAGAGGCATTATGTGACCATGTTTACTGTGGCCCACTGACAACCCCAACATGTCTTTGATAGTTGTTCAGGGTTCAATAACTGTAGCCTGTGACCCACAAGCACTGGCTAGTGCTGCTCCAGTATCTATACAGATCTCAAAGTGACTTCCAGATATGCTGAGTCAGCACACAGAGAGACAATCAGTAACTAGTGGTGTGATTATCGACCCTTTTCTAACCATGGTGGGCGGGATTTACTGTGCTGTCAGTGGTATAAACCTCATAGAGGTAAGGAGCATACACCGATTACAGTGTGTTGCTGTACCCACCACACAACCTCTATGGACCAGTGTGAGGTTTTTTCCCAGTGGCCAGAGTGCCAATCCTGCCACCAACCCCAAAGTTTTTCCCTGTAAGTTTGAGGATCTCCTTATAGTGCTGAGTGTAGATTAATGCATACCCAAGATAAAGGAATTGCAAGTTAAGGGCCTTGCTTAAGGGCCCAACAGAGTAGAATCACTCAGGGCATTCACAGGATTTGAACCAGCAACTTTCCAGCTGCTGGCACAGAGCCCTAGCCTCAGAGCCACCACTCCATCCATAAACCCCATAAAAATCATGAAAAATTCCATAGAAATCATGAAATTGATCAATGGGGAGTAAGAAAATGTCTGTGATTGATAACTCATGACTCCCACCCACTGTAGGCTCCCCTACAGGCTCTTTGCCATCAGTAATGTTATCCCTTCCTCCCATAATGCACCTCTTTTTAGGTGACTGTACAGGACCTATAACTCTCTCACAGCACACCTGACAGTGGAAATAGCTCAGTCTCACAGAAACTTAAAAACGAGAGATTACATCAGCCACTCCAAATACCCAAGTTTTTATTTCTCGTTTTTAATTAAGATTGTTCAAGGATAACAGAAATTGGCAAAATGTATTTCATTTTCAACTAATTCAATTTACCGACAGTGCTTCAAAAATGAGGTTCCTATAGTACAACACTTACAATCACAGACATTGTACATTGCAGACAATAAAATAACAGAAGCATTGTATTTACATTTTTAAACACTGGTATTGATTAAACAAAAGATGGGCTGTGTGAAAGCAGTAATACTAAACATCAAAGTTGGTATTGTTCAGTAACTGTAAATGTTCAGTAGGACATCGTGTTTTTATTTTCATACACAACTTCCCCTTTTATTATAACATACTTGATGAGCTCTTGGTGTCCTCCAAATTGGTATATTAAATGCTCCCACCTACAAGAGTTAAGGGTCAGGGAATCAGCATCAGTGTACAAGCCCAAAGGAAGCACCAAAGCAATTTGGAAGAGATACATTAGTCATTTGAATAATTTCATTGTGAGAGAAACACACATGACAGGGTGGGTTTCATTTATTCAGTATTTATTAAATTCCATATGCATTCTGGTATAGCAAATCACCCAAAGATAATTATAAGTATTTAAATGGGTGACTTTGTGGTGTGGCGAATATGATAAAGCCATCTCTGTGTAAACCATGCTATACCACCTATGGTGTGCAGTAAAGACATTGAGAATAAGGAAAGATGAAGACACAGGTATCAAGGAGGATGGACAGCATGGGGAAGATGGATAGCATGTGGAGGATGGATAGCATGTGGAGAATGGATAGCATAGCAAAGCATGAAGCATAGGGGCTTATGGGGGCCATACCGGGGGCAGTCGACAATGAGCAAGTTGGCCTCCTTGCCAGCCTCCAGTGACCCGTGGCTGTGCGAGCGGCCCAAAGCATATGCAGCATTTATGGTAGCGGCAGCAAGCGCCTGGTCCATGGACAGTCTCATGTTGACGCAAGCCAGATGCATGACCATGGGCTGGGGGAGAAGGAGACATTATAAAGCCATTATGGAAGCACAGCTATCACCTCACCCTCCAATAAACACAAATGCAAAGGGTCTGGGGGTGTCCTTTCTTACACTTATATTATATCACTCCTTTGTAGCCTGGAAACCCCAAGATGTGTGGAACAGGCCTGACTGTCCCTAGTGCTCCTAACTAATACAGAACTCTTCACGTAACTAAAGGGAGTCAGACATCTGTTCACAGAACTAGGAAGCAAGCAGAGCTACAGATATGAAAGCAGGATTCACAGAAGTCTATTGCTTATCCAAAGCAGATGATGGTCATCAGGTTAATTAACCATGAACATTAGACTGATTAACCATAAATATTGTTTTGATGAAGCAAGCATTGAAAATCTGATTCCCCAAGAAAAATAGCGGTGGGAGACATACCAAGCCAAGTCCCTAAGGCCCCCCATGTGGGATAGCAGCCCCAGCCCCAGCCCCAGAGACACTCACCATAGAGCAGCAGTAGGCATTGGGATTGAAGTCACTGCCCAGGGCCACAATGACGCCGGCATCCAGCATGTCCCTTGCTCGCGGCTGAGGGAGCCTGAGCGACAGACATAATCCCAGCCCTGTACATTATGGCTGTTACAACTAAAAAAGCACCTGTGTTTAATGTCTTAAATTGACATTGCCCCATTAGGGGAACTCTGCTGTGGTAATATTCTCCTAAATCATTGTGATAAATTAACTACCTCTACGAACATGTGGCTTTACAAAAAAGATCTACTGATGAGGGAATAACATTATTTTACATGTATCTTTAAAATTAATTACTCAGATAAGCAGAAAATACAGTGCTTAGGCTGGGCAGTGCATCACATTGTCAATACAATTTCCCATACCTCAAGATGTAGGCTGTAGTGGGCAGCAGGACTGCAGCAGTCTTGGACTTTGCCATGGCCACTATCCCCTCATCTGTCACCTCCTCCAGGTGGCTGATGGCCAACGCACCCAACTGTGCCCCTAGCTATGAGACACATATCGACATCACTGGGAGACGCAGAAAGTGGCTGAGGCTGCAACAGGAGGTTTGGAAAACTCCTATCATCCATCCATCTATCTATCTATCTATCAGGCAAAAACCACTGCTAAAGAAGAGGAATATCTAAAATTACATGAAGGCTCATGTAAAATTTGCAAAAAATAGTTCTATGGACGATCAGTCAAAAGTGGAACTATTTTGGAAACATGGGTCCTGCTACATCTGGCATAAAGATCACACAATTTTCTACACAAAGAACATTTTGCCAAAGTCACACATTGTGGAGGTAGTGTGATAGTGTGGGGATGCTTTGCTGCTTCAGGGCCTGGCGATTTGCCATAATTGAGACACGCATGAATTCAGCTGCCTACCAAACACTACAGAAGGGCAATGTCCAGTCATCTAAAGCTAAAGTACAACAGGACCACAGTCCTAAGCATAAAAACAAGTCCATGTTTGAATGTCTGAAAATATGAAAATGAAGGTTTTGGAGTGGCCTAGTCAAAGTCTTGACATTAGTCCCGTTAGATGTTGTGGCAGGCCCTTAAATTAAAACAAGTCTAGAAAAGACTGGGCCACAATTTCTCCACGCCAATGCCAGTCTCCTCTTAATGCAAGTTCTGGATTGCAGTTGCTGCTGGTAAAGGTGACACAGCCAAGAATTAAGTTTGTCAGTTACTTTGACACATGGATGATATAGGTACTGCTGAATTATTTTCCTTCAATAAACGAAATTATCATTTAAAAACTCTGTGTTGTATTTACTCATGTTATCCTTTGTATTATACTGAATTTGTTTGAAAATAAGACACGATTCAGTGGTATGAATAAGCAAAACTAAAGCAAATACAGTGGTACATCAGAACTCAAATTTAATTGGTTCAGAAATCTGGATTGAATCCTAAAAAGTTCAAGTTGTGACCGAATTTTCCCTATAAGAAATAATGTAAAACCAATGAATTGGTTCCCGGCCCTAAAAAATTACACATAAATATGTTTTTTTTAGCATTTAAACACAAAATAAACCGGATAAAACAAGAAGAGCATATACTGTTCTAAACACATCTAAGTACATTTATCAAAACAGTAATTTGTGAAGTAAGAAAATAAATGTAACCAAACAATCATCCGTTCCTTTCGTGTGCCACGCCCCCTCATTAACCCCATGTGGAATCCCTGCGTGATCAGCTGTTTCTGGTTGTTGTCATTAGTCCTCTGTATTTCGTCCGCATTTCAGTTTGTTTCCCCAGTCCGGTCATTGTATTGTCCTTCTGCAATTTGCCTGCCTTACCTGTAATTAAACCCCGTATTCCCCGATACCCTGACATCTGCGCCTTTTTCTCCATTCCGTCCCTGCTAGGCACAATAATATTATTATAACTGAACGTATTAATGGTTTATTATTAATATGAAAATAATAAATAATAAATCTTTATTTTTAAATGTATTTTATTATATAATAATAATTACTATTATTGTCTATCGTCTAAATGTATTTTTACTGTCGACATATATGTAATCAGCTAGTGTAAACATGCACGGTGCTATCACAGCAAATGAGAGGCTAAGACTGAAGCTTTACACTTTGTTTCCGCTGAGAGACGTGCCGCGTGATTCATTTCCCCGCGTGTACAAGTTATCACGGTTTGACTTCTGAGATTCAGATCAAGTTCTAGGTAATTTTTTTTCAAACTGGTTGGTTCAACTTTTAAGAAATTCGAGTACTAATGAGTTCGAGAACTGAGGTACCACTGTACTTTGTCACAACACTATATGAAAACCCCGCAGAGCTGCTCAGTTATGTTCTGTACATTTATTTAACTGAGCTGGGTCTACCTGGGCAGAGTTCATGGGATGCAGCTCATCTCCATGGAAGTTTAGCTGCAGGCCCATGTCCTTTCCGGCCTGGAGAATGGTCCGGGTGGAATGAAGGTCGAACACGCCCTTCTCACAGAATACGTCAATGTTGTCCACTTGGAGCTCACCCTTCGTCATTTTCTCCTGCAGCCGAGGCAGCTGGATGTGCACAATGTCTTCCACGGCCTCTGCCGGGGTCTTCCCCCTGCCGCAGAAATGGCACATCCACCACCACCCCCAAGCGCCAACCCTGGTCATGCCACTCACATACAGTAGTGCCATCTGGCTCATGGTCAGGGTATTAGATGCTATTAAATTTGTAGTATGGTACTACTGTAAACATGCAATTTTCTTCAAAATTAATAAGGTATCTATCTATCTATATATCTCTTTCAGATGTCTTGTCAGGGAAAATGACTTCTTAAAAACAAGCCATGTGTAATGTCAACACCACAAAATGCATCCAGCTCTGTATGGGGGGCGTGTTTGAGATACCTGGGCACAGCGTGTGCTCCACAGTAGGTGGAAGAGATGCAAATGGGCGATGCCAAGCGTGCCCTCTCGATCACCACCAGCATCTTCATCTCTGTCTCCAGGTCCAGCCCATAGCCGCTCTTACACTCCACCAGGGTGGTTCCGGTCCGAAGCATACGAGTCAGCCGGCGTGTCAGGTCCACCAGCAGCTGCTCCTCGGAAGCCCGGCGAGTGTGTTCCACAGTGAAGTGGATCCCACCTCCAGCCTGGTGGACCTCCATGTAGGTGGCTCCTGCCAGCTGTGGGAAGGCCCAAACCACATACCCATACAACATAATCTGAACTTCGCCACTGGTGTTGTCCTTCACTGTTATAACTGAGATGGTCTGGGATGGAAACTTAAATGTGGCATCAGGCTCTGTCACACCCTGCTCCTCTGATCCTCCTGTGTGCCACGCTCCCTCATTAATCTCGTGTGGAATCCTCGTGTCAGCTGTTTTCATTAGTCCTGTGTATTTAAGTCCACGTCAGAGTATGTTTCCCTAGTCCTGTCATTGAAGTCTTGTGTGCCTTGCTGTTTTCCCTAAATAAATCCCGCTTCCTGATTCTTTGTCTCCCTGCTCCTGCTTCCTAGCACCCGACGTGACAGGTTCATACTTCCCTTGGAGCTGAGAGAAATATACCCATAAACTTTAGAGTGCTTTTCATTGTTATTCCTGATCCATGTCACACATAAAAAAAATCTACTCTTAAAATAGTCAGCATTTAGTTGTGATATAGGATCCACCCCACCCAAAAAAAAGCAATTCATTTAAGTGTTCTCATTTGTTTCTATTATAATCAGACCCCCTAGTGAAGACTTTACTTTACTCACCCCGATCCGTGTACCTTGCGTTCATTGGATCTTCGACTCGGAAACCAAAATCGGAAAACAAAAAATGACAAGAAAATAGGGCGATTTCATTATATTTTATCACCAGATTAGAATTGGTGATAAAATATGAATGGGTCATTTCCTGTTTTCAGTGTTTAACACAGGTCCCTGAACAAATAAATACAATATCCAGTAATCCCAAATGTGAAAACTAGATTATTTTTGTAAAAGTTACACTGAGGGTCGCTCAGAGTGTCGCACATTGTGAGACGTAAAGGTCAGCATTTCCCAGCACAGGTCAGGAGGAACATAAAAAATGTCGTCTCTGGAGCCCTATGGCGAGATAATTAAGGATATGCTCAAAAAAAAACACCCATATGCAGATATTTCAGCTACACTGTATCAATTAGGCGTACAGAGGGGGTCCTCTGAAATGAGTGTCCGGTGATTCTGCGTGGAGCACAACTTGAGACAGAGAGGTCTTGTGTCTGACACCTGAAAACAAGTAAAATTACTATTTGATTACCACCGTTTATCTGTCTAATTTTCTAAAACCATATATAACTATACCCATCTATTGCTTGCTTGGATAAGATACAGGTAGCCTATCTACTGTTTCCGCTTAATTATTTTTTTCAGTTTTATTTCCGGGTTAATTTAAAAATAAAAGTGTAAACTTGAAAACAAAAATATAGAAGATCAAGCCATAGTTTTAAAAATCATTTCCTTCTCGAAATCCGATGTGTGACTTTTATTTTAGAATCTGAAACCCAAATAGTGTCTTGAAATCCCTTTTATGATATTGGTTTCCAAGTTGAAAATGCAATGAACGCAAGGTACACGAACCCCCCCCCCCCCTATTAACAGAATCTTAATAAAGCATCGCTATTCTATTCAAATAAATGGGTTAGGTTTAAGTTTCAACACTGGTAGGAACCAAAACAGCTCTGAATCAATATTGGTAGGGACGTGGTCATACCATCTATACCAAAAACCACCACCTTGATTCAAATGAATATTACATGTACAGTATGATGGAGGATGCCAGTGCCAGTGGAATGCATAAATGAAAGCTCATAGCCATGCAAATTAAATGGTCTTATACTCTGGTTTCTGCGGTCTACCTTCATGGCAAACTCATGAACTCTGTCCCCTGCCCACACAGGGTGAGTGTGACCATCGATCAGTCCTGAAAGTAAAAACGGACGTGTGCAATCAGATCTAGTCATTGTCAGGGAATACAAAGACCATAATCTACCTATCAATGCATCCAACCCCAACTGTTTCCCAGCTTCTGTGTGTCAGGATACCTGCCTGGTATGACAACCATGCCGGAGGCATCAATAACGGTGTCAAAAGATGCCCCTTTATACCGAGCGTCGATCGCGTCCACAGGGCCCACCGCTTTCAGCAGCCCGTCTCTGAAATTGCAGGTCACTGGGGTTGGTATAGAATAATCCAAAAAATACATCCCCAAGTCGACATTTTGTAAAGTACACATCTATAAACGTTTCAAACGTTATAACCTTGCTGTAGAATACAAATGCGGCATACCCAAAAGTACATAAATGAATTATCCCCCCCAAATAAATAACCTAAAATTAATCAATTTCTTCGATCTTTTCTCTTGCCACAAGCGTGTTACGATAGACTAAAACTGTAACATGCACACCGACACTACACGGAGGATTCAAATAAACAAAATAAGGCAGTGATGAGTGAATGATTCAGAAGAATGAACATGATAGTTCTCTTACTTCCCGATAATCAAACTTCCATTCTCGACTACGGGCAATTTTTGCATTCCATCTTTGGTTAGAAATCTCTCTCCACCGTTGCAAACTAAGACTATTTGCTTCGCATTTTTAACAAAAAGAAGAAAATTGTTTTCATGTTTAACAGACATGGCTTAGCTTTTTAGATTTTTAGCATGTAACTGATTGATGCCTGGCTACATGATGCTGACTGCTCGTTTTCCACTGGACTTTGAAGTGGGCGGGCCTTTGAGAGACGTTCATTTTGACCAACTGATCAAATTCCCTAAAAAAGCGGTATTTTGGTTTTACAAAAAAAACATGTCTTTATGAATAACAGTACTACTTCAATACAGCAACTAAATCTACTATTTTTCTGTTAACTATTTCCAAGAGCAGATATAACATGAGCGACTGAGCGAAATTAATTGCCAAATTTTGAAATGACAAACTATAAACGAATCCCTGGGGGTAAAGACCAGAGACTGAGTAAGTGAAGCGAAAGTTATACTATCGGAACGGTATCCGAATGTCTAACGCTGCCCTATTTCGAAACGAACTATGGGGGGTCATTGGGGTCTTTATTAAGGTGCACATTGTGCTTGAAAACATGCTTGCATTACACAAGCATGCAGAATGAAGTGGCTCTTGGTGATTATTAACATGCGACACGAACCTGCTTTTCCTTAAGTTTAAAAAGTACATTCGGAACGAAGTCACGGATACTACATTAAGGTGAAAGATTTACATTATATGAAGAGAAACAGAGTAATCCATACATTTCTTTTGGTTCATCAATTTATTGCAGTATGGTATGATTGCACATTTTTGCAGTTCTTCCTAGTTTTCTTATCTGTATTATTTTTTCCCCCCTAGTAATGATAGTAATACTGCAAATATTGAAGCAGCAAGACTCCTGCAACAGGCTGCAAGGCTACTGAGGGGGGAGTCTGCCTCTAGCCAGGCAAATTATTATTCTGTTCAACCTGTGAGAATTGAACGTGCCTTAAATCATACTCAAGCAGATGACGCTATTT
This sequence comes from Cyphomyrus plagiostoma, assembly GCA_019775915.2. Classification (NCBI taxonomy): domain Eukaryota; kingdom Metazoa; phylum Chordata; class Actinopteri; order Osteoglossiformes; family Mormyridae; genus Cyphomyrus; species Cyphomyrus plagiostoma. The sequence continues at coordinate 30,656,303 of JABFEA020000067.1, forward strand.
AGAGAAACTTGGTGAGGCTCTTTCAGCCATATGATCCTGCAAGGGGGCAACATTTTTCATCTCAAAAACCTAGGAAGAGGTCAAGTGTGGCAGAGACATGGATTCACACTTTCTTTTGCCTTGTGGACAAAGATGAAGATCATGTGCCTCCACCACAACGCAGCTTGGCTCTACAAACCATTGGTCTGGGAAGGAAAAGTATAACTTTTCCAGATAAAAATGGAACACATGAAGATCTCTGTGAGACTTTGCATTCTTTTTATCCACTGCTTAAGGATGCAGGAGGATTCCAAATTTTGATTGGTTTCAGGAGCAAAGCCCTGCAGTCCATACCCATACCCACCAGTGGGTATAGTGTTAAGTTCCTTCGGACAGAAAGTGGACTGAACCAGGCTGTGGCCTATGTCAGGCCACTAAAGACTAATGATAGTTACAGGATTCAGATAAGGTTAGTTTTCAATAACTTATCTGTAATATTAATCTCATGTCTGTGTGTAATAGGAAAATTAAGCTTGCACATTCTTGGTGTGATATCCTTTGTAACTCATTCTGAAAATGTGTAATATGTAACGTAAATGTATAGTTTTTTTTTATTTTGGATTCATTATATTTGCTGTTTATGCAGAGTTCTTGTTATTTTGGTAGTTCATACCCTCAAATTACAGTGAATGTAAAGTAGTGCACTGTAATGTTTTTGCAAGGCTTTTTCTTATTTGCGCTTTTTTCTTTGCAATTAATGATGCTCATTCTGCCATGTTTATGTACCATTTTCAATTTAACAAATTATTTTAAAACAATCAACATTTCTACCTTAGACTTAGGACAGACTTTTAAGACATTACAGAAAGGTAACCAACTTGGCACATGCCTGCCCCTCTGTGTAGGCTTTACTATACACCCATCAATTTTTCTTTTGTTCCATTCATCCATACTTTTCTTTCCTTCCTTTCTTGTCCTCCCTTCCACTGCCAAACTCAAAAACACAACCACACGTGATACACACTCATCCCATTACTAAACCCTGAAAAATTTATTTTTGTTAGTTTACAAGACATTCTGCTTTCACTGAGAAAAGACATTAACACAGGTGAAGTTCTTCAATTTAACATGAACCGCAAAAAGGTCTGGGATGGAAACGTACGTGGAATGGAGGCGACCAAATTTCTCTGAAAAAACAGATAGACGTAAAATTCACAGATGATGGAAATTCAGAAGGAGCAGGGGATATGGGAGGGCCAGTGCGAGAGGTTTTCAGACTTGTTGTACAACACATAAGATTTGACCCAATGTTCACTGACCCAGAAAATGAGCGAGTGTTATGTTGTCATGCACCATGTAAGTATTATGGACACTGGACACATCTTTTGTGTTAACTTTTGTCCAGGTGATTTGTCAATCTGTTCTGTTTCAATGCTAGCACTCAGAGACATCAGCTACTTTTACGCAGGATGGCTAATAGCCATGAGTATACTGCATGCAGGACCCTCCCCAAATATCTTTTCTCCAGTGTTATACCAAGCTGTAGGGGTTGGGAGCAGATAGCGTGCAGGCTGACATTGGGGACATACATGACCCTGAAACTGAAAGCTACCTGTTAGAGGTAAATGGCTACACAGTGAAAAATGTGAATCATTTTCATATTGTTTGATATGTGGTAGTCTTCTTTCCATAATTTATTAGTCAGTATAAATAAATATGAATGGTTGTTTTATTCCTTACTCAAAAATATTGTATTATAACATGTCATGGTCTTTGTTATTTAACATGCAGATTGTAGGAGCACAATGTAAGGAAGACATAGATTGTGCTGTGGAGAAATGTGCAAGCCTGCTGTTATTAGCGGGATGCCTCAGGACCGTTACACTTGGCAACAAAAATGAGGTTGTGCAAGATGTCATCAATTGGATTGTTCAACGGACAAGAGCACATTTTGAAAGGCAAGTATATAACTGCTGTACAATAGTACAACAATGAAACAAGGATTAAAACTCAAAAATGCTGTGTGACTGAAAACCATTTTGGTTGAGGGGGGGCAGTGAATGTAAAAAAATACTATTTGTTTTAGCTTTATGTAGTACACTATCTATCTGGATACATAAATTATTTGATAATGAGTAATCAATTTTTGTGTATCTTTTGTCCTATTGTTTACCCTCTCGCATTATGAAATGGAAAAAATGAAGAAATACCAAATTCTTGGATAATTTTGAGCCAATTTGGACTCCTTCAGGTGTATAAATTAGCTGCTTTTAACCTTTCAGGGAGAGAACTACATTTCCTACGATCCCCTGGATGCATACTGGTATCATCCCCCCTTTTTTCCCACTTTTCATCAGATCTGCATTTATCTCAAATATGTCTTTGAGTCTGATTAACAGAAACCTCACAGCTAGAGTCCAATGGATGGAAATCCATCATAGCAACAGAGAACTACCCTGATGTGCTATGCTCAATGCAGTGCAGAGTCATCCAACTACCTTCAAGCAAGTATTCCTCAAGTGTGACAAACTCACTGCTGAAACTCCTGAGCAACTTTTCAAAGAGGAACGTTCTGAGTATGGGAGCAACAAATATGATCAAGAAAGTGTCACTGGAGAGATTACCTACTAGAAACGGAGAGTAAGCAATTCATTCTTACTGACCTCTTGATAATTCAAGTGTTCACTAGATATTCACAC
>JABFEA020000067.1:30695064-30706374 GCA_019775915.2 Cyphomyrus plagiostoma
AATTAAGGCAGTTCTGAAGGCGAAAGGGGGTCAAACACCGTATTAGTATGGTGTTCCTAATAATCATTTAGGTGAGTATATATACAATAACAGACAGAGTCACCTTGCTTATTTTTCAGCCCTAATCCTCAGTTTCTCATGAATATTTTATGCATTGAAACTGTGAACAGCAGTCTAGATGATAGACAGATTGCATGGTACTGCCAAGTACTGATTGTGAGCCCAGCACCAGGAAGCAATTTAGAGAAATTGGCATTTGTTATGAAATATCCATAGGGCAAATATGTAAAGCAACATGCAGCCCTCCTTTCAAAGTAACAACGGTGCCCCCTTCTGGCAGGATTGTTCAAGAGCAATGCTGTACAGCCACATTGGAAGACATATTCTGCAACCAGGGCATAGACATGGCCAAGGACCAGGGGGGCTGTGAAGCACTGCTGTCTGGAAGCTCCTGTGAGGCCAAAACTGCCAGGGTAAAACACTCTCTAGACAGGAACATGCATGCACAGTGAAATTCACAAACATAGAGGAAAACCAAAAATACAATGGGACACAAACACATAGTGGAATGCAGAAATGCAATGGTACACAAACATAGTGGAACACAGAAACACAATGGAACACAAAACACATAGTGGATCGCAGAAACACAATGAAAAGTTCATTCTCTACTCCCTTCTTCCCCACTTTTTTTGTGTCCCTTCATGGAAAATAGTTCAAAATTTCCACAGGATGTTATAGATAAGTGAAACAGAATAATTTTATTGTATAATGCTATATGATTAGATTATTGAAGTATAATCATTGATGTACTGTCCTGTTTACCATACCATACCAAATTTATTTATAAAGCACTTTCCAAACCACGCTGGGCCAAAGTGCTGTACAGAATCAAACATAAAACAAGAAATAAAATAAAAAATATAAAAAAAGGAAAGTTTATTCATCCACCCACTGTCCACTGCTTCTCACAGCAGTCTGAGCCTCTTCCTGCTCCTCTGAAAGGAACAACCAGGAGCTCCCAGTCAAGCTGAGAGATATCATCTCTCCAGAGTCTGAATAGAGAGAGAAAATAAAACACAAAAACTGAGACAGAAACACTTTGGAATACAAACAAAAGGCAAAATAAAAAAATGGAGCATTATGGGCTCAGAAATAACCACACCATTGTGGAACATGGCTTTTTCTTCCCACACCCCAAACCCAATATGTTTGCGCAGATGTGCTGTGACTGCTGCCTGCTAGGCCGGCTCTTGCAGGACCAAGGCCTGAAATGTACCTCCAGCCTCTTGGTGGGTCACCAGTGCATGATGGTGTCCCAGGCATGCTGTAGTGATAAGGCCCCTGAGGACCAAAATGGCACCACATCAGGTAACCACAGTAGCAATGGCATGTGCATAGATGACTGAAAAGATAGGAGGGTGGTCTTTGAATCCCATATGCTCCCGGGGGAAAAGAGAAGGTGGCTCAGTCAGTGGTGTTTCCACCCCCAGAGAAATGAATTCAGTCCAAATTTTAGTTCATGTTTTCCACACACAGACGCTGGAGACAACAGTGGATTGGACAGCCCGGCTTTGAGTGACTGGTGCAGAGGTACTAGTCGGCCCCTCCACACTGTCGCGGTGACAGAAATAAGGCATATTTTAAACAACTGTTATTTTCATCTATATTTGTAGGACGTCATGCATTTTGATAAAACGATCAGCTTTGAAGAGCATTATGCATAAGCACCATTTGGAAATTAGTTGGTTAAATTATGGACAATTAACAGTTAAAAGCTGAGTGGCTGTCAGAAAGGCCCTCCTCCTAATGTAATCTTTAAGTAAGAGATTCACTGGGGGTGTCCTCACGGTAATTCCCAGCACTAACCATGCCCTCTGTGCTTTGCAGCTGCCAGGTGTTCCCAGCATTGCCTGGGCAACAAGACCTGTGGCTGCCTCAAAGGGTACAAATTAAAAGCAGACGGCCGTAACTGTGAAGGTGAGTGCAGGTTGCGACTGCCTCCTGACCCTGTATGACGACAATATTATTCAGGCAAGACAAAATGGCCCTGACACTACAGAAAATGCTGCAGTGATTCAACAACCCACCCATGTAGTGGAAGTTGGTTTCTGTTGGTGCCTGTGCTCAGAGGGTCACAAGTTTAAATCTCAGGGCCTTCGAAGTAATGCCACCTTTGGGCCCTTAAGCAATGCCTTTAATCACAATTGCTCCAGGGGTGCTGGACACAGGCTGATCCTGTGCTCTGACCCCAAAGCTTTCTGTCAAATGTATATATGTCTGTAAGTCTCATGAAAAGAAAGATGGGATGTATGAAAACCTGGTTTTCGCTTGGGATGAATTAAGTATCTGTATTGCGTTTAATTTATGGTCCATCCCCTCAACGTAGACATTAATGAGTGTTTGCTGGGATCCCACAACTGCCTGCCTGGTGAGCGCTGCATCAACACAGCCGGGCATTACCGCTGCCTGCGGGAAATGAGCTGTGGCACAGGGTATGAGCTCACTGAAAGCAACAAGTGTGAAGGTGGGTTTGGGCGCCCCCTGCTGTTTGATGGAGAAATCTGCCAAAGAGGAACATGCATTATGAACAAATTAAATAATAAATTCTTAAATAGTAATCAGTTTCTTTAAATTAAGATGCAAAAAATAACAAATGGACTAAAAGCATGATGTTGTTCCCTTGAAAAACAAAATGATCTTAAAAACTAAATATCAAAATATCTGTAATGCTGTTTAATGGCACTCATTTTCTTTGGTTAATGTCACTGGCTGTTGATGGTTTTGAAGATCTGGTTAAATGAATGTTAATATTTATTTAATAATAAATAAAAAGGTTGTCTTTAGGAGGGTAGACTTTTTTTTGGAACCCCAGCAGATGTGTAAATGCAGTCCATCTCACCCAACCTTTGTCCTCTCCCCACCCAGACATTAACGAGTGTGAGCTGGGGACCCATAACTGTGCCCCACACCTGGATTGTAAGAACCTGCAGGGGTCTTTCCGCTGTGTCCCACGCGAACAGTGCGGGGAGGGATACATCCAGGAGGCACTTGGCAACTGCATCGGTGAGCCCTGATGTAGGACCCAGCAGTGATATGAGGCTGGCTGCCGCAGCCTCGTTTCCCTGGTATGCATCAGCATGGTCTCACTCCCCCCTCCCCCTCTTACAGATATCAATGAGTGCATGAGCCTGGCAATGCCCTGCCCCCCGGGACAGATGTGCCTCAACACCGCAGGTTCCTACGAGTGCCAGAGGAACAACATTAACTGCGGACGGGGATACCACTTGAATGAGGAGGGCACACGCTGTGTGGGTACGTGCCAGTCCTGTCCTGTCCACTAGAGGGAGCCATCACAGGCCTTTGGTGTTACAGAAAGCATTTAGAGGTTGGCGGTTGAGGGTCTTATCCCCACATGCTTGTTGTGACTGGAAACTGTATTCCCAGACGTGGATGAGTGTCAGGGACCTGATGCCCCCTGCAGTGGACATGGATGCATTAACCTGGTGGGCTCATTCCGCTGTGAGTGCCATATTGGCTACCTGTACAACAGCATCACCCGATCCTGCGAGGGTACGTAGGCGGTGGGGGTTGTTACTGGATGATTGTCTGAGGGGGCAACCCTGTCACTTTGGAAATTATCTTCAGTTATGCTAATGTTTGGCTTTGCTGTCCCTCGGCTATACCAGACAACAACGAGTGCCGGCATTATCCTGGACGCCTCTGCGCACACAAATGTGAGAACACCCCGGGGTCCTACAAGTGTAGCTGCACAGCTGGCTTCAAACTAGCCACGGATGGCAGGAACTGTGATGGTAAAGCATTTGCTGCTCACGTTCTTTTATTGAGTTATTTTATTGAGCGAGCTGAAAAGTGAGCTTTGCCAATATTGCTATATATACCCGATAAAACAGAAAAAACAAACAAAACTTATACTTTCAGTGTCACTGTCAGCACTTAAGTTTCACCTTAGGTCCATAAAATAGCCCCAGATCCTGCATAAAATTTGACAGAACTGCAGCAGCAGGCTGTTCTCTACCCCCCATCCCTTGGAATCCACATTGTTTGTTTGATTATTTGAGTCACTGAAGTGTTTAGTAGTACATATTTTACGGCTGAATTTTGCACAGGAGCAACACATTGACTTTGCTTTTGTCCCATAAATTTGAGAACGAAGATCAATAAAAATGCATTTCACTTTGTTAGAATATACTGTGTACAGTGGTTGTGACAACATGATGTTGTGCAGAGTGTAGAGCTTGATGTACATTGTGATGTTATACCGGGTGCAGGATTTGATGTTTTCTGCCCAGTGAAGTTGTTTTGGGTGCAGGATGTTGAGTTGTACAGGGTTTTAAGTCTGAGGTTGTGTGCACTGTGATGATTTATTGAGTGTAAAGTTTGATGTTGTATAAACTGTGCTGTGTTGTGCAGACGTGAACGAATGTGACAGTAATCCTTGCAGTCAGGAGTGTGCCAATGTGTATGGCTCCTACCAGTGCTACTGTCGCCGTGGCTACCAACTCAGTGATACAGATGGGGTTAATTGTGAAGGTAAGAAATTTAGCAACAATATCCATAGTATGAACAATGAATCAAAGAAGTATTGCCTACTCTGAGACGGTGGGTTAATCACTAACCCTCTTCTTCAGACATAGATGAATGTGCTCTCCCCACCGGAGGTCACATCTGTGCTTATCGCTGCCACAACACCCCTGGAAGCTTCCTGTGTTCCTGCCCCTCGTTCGGGTACAGCTTAGCACCCAATGGTCGGAGCTGCCAGGGTGGGGAGCAAATTTGCTTTTGTTTTGTGTGTGGGAGAGGACGGGATTGGGTTTGGGGTTTGATTGTGTTGGGAGGGAGATGAGATAAGGCAGAATGTGGAGGAATTAGAATGAAGAAAGTTATGAGAATGGCATGGCCTAAGATCATGCCAGGATATACATAAAGGTTTGAAACCACCCACCACATGACAAACCACCTCAGGGATGAGACCTGAGTGCATCCATGCTGTGGGAGAGACTTCAGCACCACACTAGTCCAAATGTAAAAGTTTTTTTTTCCGGTGCCCGAAGTGTCAGTCCTGCCACCAAACCCCAAATTTTCCTTGTAAGTTGGAGGACCTCCTTGCAGGGTGCAAGATATTGGATGGAGTTAAATTTGGGTGGGGCCAGGTTATATCAGTCAAACTGGAAAGGAGTGGTGTGAATGTGATTTTGTAGGATGTGTGAAAAGGCACGACTAAGGTTGGATCATGAATCTTGAATAACACATGATAGTACTCCATACTCAAAGCACTCATTTACTGACTTGCTCCTCTTCTCTCTCCAGACATTAACGAATGTGTCACCGGAACCCATAGCTGCTCTTTGGCAGAGAGCTGCTTCAACATACAGGGAGGTTTCCGGTGTTTGTCGTTTGAGTGTCCGTCCAACTACCGCCGTGCTGGGGAAGCGTGAGTACCAATGGGCTTCAGTTCTCTGCCTGCAAGCCTGGAGATCAGCCCTGGTCCTGTGTGACTTTCTGAAAAATCATCCCTGCCTTGGTGTCATTCATTCTTTGCCCCAAGATGTCTCCTTAAATATGAGAGCCAGTACCAATAACAAATGAGCACAGTACCTCTGGTTCTGCTGGCTTTTCTGAATCTTCTGTTAAAATATTTTGCACCAGTGTGACTGGTTTCACCAGAAAGTTATTATCTTTGTTAGAAGATCATTGCAACTCTGTGTTCATGTGGCCATTTCTACTTGAATTTTATTACACTTGGGGCATGAATTAGGTTATGAAGAAATGAGCAGTAGCGTATGCCCAACTTCGTGGAACCCCGAAATGCATAATGATGCAAAGGCTCTTGTGTGTTTTTTTTGTTGAAAAAATGCAGTTTTACAGTATAGAAGAATCTCAATGGATGGGTGAAAGATTCCACAGAGATGGGGTACATGCCATAATGTTGCTATGTTGGGAATCAGTGGAAATGGCCTAACTCTATATACTGTTTCATAATCACAGTCATGACAGACAGCTGGGCTGTGACGATGGCTCTAGTCACAACACCAGGCTAATGGTCCTCCTGACAAAAATTGAACTTTTTTTTTTTTAAAGAATTGATGACAGGTCCTGGGCAGCCCTGTAGGGGGCAGCGAGGAGTCTTCCCTGCTGACACTACTAGTTCTGAAGCAGTTGCATGATTAGAGCCGCATTGACGTAACCCTCTTTTCTCTCTGTTCTCTGTGTGTCTCTCTGTTGGTCTGTTTATCTTGTCTTCTGTCTGTGTTGCAGTCGTTGCGAACGCTTGCCTTGCGATCAGAATAGTGAGTGCCTGGCCTTGCCTTTGAGAATAACCCACTACCACCTCACTTTCCCCACCAATATCCCTGTGCCTGCCAACATCTTCCGCATGGGTCTCTCCAACGTTGTGCCCGGCGACAACATCCAGCTGGCCATCGTCAGTGGTGATGAGGAGGGCTACTTCAGCGCTCAGAGGTCGGCCTCCGGTGGTTCAATTTCCGTTCAGCGACCCATTACAGAACCCAAGGACTTCCTGCTGAATGTAGAGACGCAGCTGTGGCGATATGGAACCGTCAGCACCTTTGTGGCCAAGATCTCCGTCTATGTGACGCACGACCTCTCCAGCACCCCCATCTCACTGTCCCCCCTTTAGACAAAGCCTTAGCTGCTGTCATTCTGCCTACCTCCATTGCCTCTTGGGTGAGCTGCCCTAATTTGTGCTGGAATGAGCACAGAGTCAATGGCGATGAACTGCTTAAACAAACTGAATGTACTGAATGTGTGCTGTAGCTTTGCAGTGGCCACTAGATGGTGGTCTAGGGCAGTGTTAGACAGTGACGCATTGTAGGTCCAAGCTGCCTCCTCACGCTTGCGTCGAGTTTGTCTCCGCTTGGAGCTTTTTGGCTGTAATGTCTGGTCCATGCTCTTGTTTAAATGCATGTGTTTTTTGCTATTAAAACTAATTTTGAAAAAAATCTTGCACACAATTCTGTTTTTACCTCTATCCACTTCAGTTTGGCCTTTCTCCTCGCTAATATTTTAATTTGTATTCAGAGTGTAAGCTATATTGCAATGTCTGTGATGATTCTCTCTGTAGTGATTATGAGTATTTTGTTCTTTACCCATGAGATGTGGGATTTCTTTCTTCCTTCAATGACATGTGGGGTTTCCTTTTTACTTCTGTGACATGTGGGGTTTCCTTCTTCTTTTCTAACATGTAGGGTTTCCTTCTGTAACATATGAGGATTCTGTCTTCCTTTGGGGGGGGGGTGGCTTTCAGAGGTGACCTGCTTCTTCTGGACTTTAACCCATCTGAGTCTGTGGACTTTCTGAGTCTCAGAGTCTCCTGGTTCCCATGGGTGTGATTTGAGTGATTTGTGTGCCACTGGTGCCCCAGCTGTGCTTAGGGAAGGGTGGGGTAGGGGGGTCCTGCCAGTGTGGGGTGAAGTGAAACCCCTGCCCCCCACTTTCCTCCAGTCAATCTATTACTGAAACGGCCTGTTGACAGGTACCATGCAGCAGCAGTGAATGCATCACAGTGTGGCCTGTAATTAGGGCCTTAATGAAAGGGCTGTGGATCCAGAGCTGGCCTGCCGGCCTTGAATGTCTCCCAGCCATGCGGGTTAGCTCACGGATGGTTCGAGTATGGAGCAGTCCCTGGCACTTGATGTTATGGGTCACAGTCAGCTGATGTATGAGTCCACTGGTGCCCCTTTTATTCGTGCCTCGAATCTCAATACCACAACAAAACAGTTTGGGGGTACAGCCCCCCCCCCCCCCGCTCCCTGAAATGCAGGATTTCCCTGCAGCAAAGGAGTGCAGAATCTTTCTTTATGCATGAATATTTTTTTTTAATTATCTTCATTTAAAATACTGACGTTGACTTATGGGGATCTGGGCACTGGCTGCTGGTCGGCACTGTTTGCGGTAGGGCACCATTACTGACACAAACATGAATAATGTCCCCTGTATTTGTGTTGGGATGTCGTCAATGCCTCAGCTAAAAAAGACGGAAGAAAAAAAAAAAATCATCGTTTATTGTCCGCTGGGAGGCTCGCGTCCAAATATCTGCTTTGCTTTATGGCCTGAAATATTACCACTGTCGATGACCAAATAAGATTTGTGGCGAAGGATTCTCACTGGCTGTTGTTTGTACCCTTCTGCCGCAAGTCCATCCTCCGTATTGCCATGGTCTGATTTACTGCCATACCTACAAGCAGAAGCAATATGCATACATGCATGGGTGTGTGCATGTGCAGTGTGGCCTTGGCCTGTGTCCCAGGACAACTTGGAGCAGTGTGTTAATTGCTAATTACAATCCTCTAGCATGTTGACTGGTATTATTACAGGGCTCTCCTGGTAATCTTTATAAAAAAAACTGAGGCCCACAACCCAATCCCTGGTTCTGGTTCCTGTCCAGCCCCGGCACTGAGGGCGTACTTAGCTGGCTTTCCTCCCTCGCTCCCCCCTCCAAATGTCGGCTTGCAGGTGGCCCCGGTCATGGCGTGATGCTATCTGATCAGTCGAGTTGTTTATCTCAGAGAATTCGTCTGGTGCCGGGGGCAGTGGCGTTCCGGACTGAGATGCCGGGATTGGCTGATTGGCGGGAGGACGGGTGTTACATCACCGCGATGACAGGCGTTGGGTGGGTTGTAAAGTTTGTTGTGATGATATGATGTCCTGCAGAACAAAACCTGGCTGTCCGCCCTCTGCCCCCACGAGGTGTCACAGGTGTGCGGTCCAACCAGAGGAGTGAGGGGAAGGTCGCCATGGGGGCAGGCTTCAACTGGGCCATCCTGAAACAAATAGAATAGCCCTCTGGGGTTAACGGTGTGGGGGGGGGGGGAGCCGTCTGCTTGTGTTCTTAGCAATTTACGAGTTTCTCGGAAAGCCAGCAACCATAAATCTTCTTCATGAGATTATGGGATGTGAAGCTGCAAGGCTCAACAAACTTAAATATCTTCTGGGGCTGGCTGTAGATCATGCTGCTCCGAGGTGCGGGTGGGACTCCCTCCAGAAAAACGTGAATAATGCCGTCCGTGGGTTTGAAGAGACTGACCCTGCCTAACCTTCACGTCGCTCTCTTACCGAGCTAAGACAGAATGCCAGCTCACAAAACCATGTCCAGAGTCTCTAACTCTCTGCTGTGTGATTGGTACATGCCATCTGATTGGTGACTGTGACTCACTGTCTGATTGGAGACTGTGATTCTGGTGTTTTTCATTAAGAGGTCCAACCATTGCCTTATTCCCGGGTAATTCCATTTGTATCCTTCACTAAGCAATGCTCAGAAGTGATGTATAGCTTTTTTAACAAAAAAAATCTCTAGCTACTTTTATATGAGTATTTCACAGTGTGTGGCTCATTAGGTTAAGGATCCTTGCCTATTTTGGAAGGTTGTGGATTCAAATCCTAGGACTGGCAGGGTAATCATATTACGGATGGGCCCTTGAGCAAGGCCCTGAATACCGTGGTACTACAAACTGGCTGACCCTGCTGTCTGATTCTCACTTGCACGTTGCTTTGGAAAAAAAGTGTTTGCTAATTTAAAAAAAATGTATAAACTAATATATCTTGGTGTTCAGTGAAGTACTAAAATATCAGAGTTTTGCTTAGCGTTATAATGAGGGTTTCTGCTCTCTGGTCTTTCGTCTTAACTCGTGCCCCACCTGCTGTTTGAAAGCCCCTGTTTCTGCTCCCTCAGCAGGTCTTCGGTTGACCGGTCCGACATCATCCGCTGCGTGAAGTCATGCCAGCCCAATGACATTGGCTGCATCCTGGACCCAGTGCACTCGGTGTCACACACTGTCATCTCCATGCCGACCTATCGGGAGTTCAACAAGCCGGAAGGTAGGGGGCGCCAGCTGTCTCTCTGGCCATTAATCCCCTTCTGATGCATTGTGTGTTTTTTCATTCTTATTACTTCACTTCTGCCTTATATTATCTTTTAAGCTAGAGAGAGGTACATTTCTAATCTGCCATAATTACCAGTCACGTTGTTGTGCTTTTGACAGGACAGTGCTTATGCTAAACCTGGAATCAGCAGTTTCTGGCAAATTCCGGCCAACCTTGACCGGCACTGTGGCTATCTGATAGCAGTGCTGCTCTTTGTATCTGCTGCACTTTTTTGGCCTAGACATTTTCTGTATTTTCTTATGGTTTTCCTACAATGCCTTCTGAACATGTCGAAAATTCATAGGACCGCCAGGGAGTCATTATAAAAGTCTAATCTCAAATTCAAATCCTTTTTGGAGGGAAATGCCATTGCTGCCATGTTAGATTGTACTCCTTTCCCACCAACACAGGGTGAAAAGCCCAGTCCCTGAAAATGCAGCCACAATCAGAGGGGCTCTGGCAGCTTTCTGCATTTCAAATGCAATATCATCCAACAGAGATCGTTTTCCTGAGAACCATGCTGCCGGCCCACTTAGGCCAGGCGATGGCCAACCCTGACATCGTCTTCGACATCCTGGAGGGGAACACACAGAACTACTTTGACATCATTAAGCGCTATGAGGATAACATGGCAGTGGGTGAGTGCCAATTGCCCCTGAGAGCCCAATAACTAGCCAATCCTTGAGGGCCAAGTGACGCCACACACCCCCCAGTGAAGTGCACATGGAAACAGATTTTTTTTGTTTGTTTTTAGAACCAATAGTTTTTCTGACATAATTTTGCATTGAAATGCATGTGTTCAAGCCAGTGCCATGGTAACAGGGGTGACGGGGGTCAGGGAGGTGTCAGGCAGTCACAGAGGGGACAGTTCACAGTGCTATGGCCATGGTCACATTGTCCCATGTGTTTCAGCCCAAGTGCCATGCTCTGTGCCTCTTGTCTGTTTGTACATGTCAGGCAGTAAAAATTTATATAGATTTAGATTTTATGAGTGCGCATGTGTGCTGTATGTGCATGTGTGTGTGTGTGCTGTATGTGCATGTGTATGTGTGTGTGTGCTGTATGTGCGTGTGTGTGTGTGTGCTGTATGTGCATGTGTGTGTGCTGTATGTGCATGTGTGTGTGTGCTGTATGTGCATGTGTGTGTGTGTGCTGTATGTGCATGTGTGTGTGTGTGTGTGCTGTATGTGCATGTGTGTGTGTGTGTGTGTGCTGTATGTGCATGTGTGTGTGTGTGTGTGCATGTGTATGTGCTGTATGTGCTGTATGTGCATGTGTATGTGCTGTATGTGCATGTGTATGTGCTGTATGTGCATGTGTGTGTGTGTGTTGTATGTGCATGTGTATGTGCTGTATGTGCATGTGTGTGTGTGCTGTATGTGCATGTGTATGTGCTGTATGTGCATG
>JABFEA020000067.1:30706474-30718274 GCA_019775915.2 Cyphomyrus plagiostoma
CATGTGTATGTGCTGTATGTGCATGTGTGTGTGCTGTATTGTATGTGCATGTGTATGTGCTGTATGTGCATGTGTGTGTGCTGTATTGTATGTGCATGTGTATGTGCTGTATGTGCATGTGTGTGTGCTGTATTGTATGTGCATGTGTATGTGCTGTATGTGCATGTGTGTATTCTTTTTTATTTTCCCTAACCTGCGCCCCTCCCACAGGAGAGCACCCAACAGGTTAAGTAGCATTTCCCTTGGGCCCCCTGTGGTGCTACACGTAAATACAAATACAATAATAAATGTATGACAACCATAGCATAATACAGTACAAGGTTCATTGACAATACATCTATGAACAACAATAAAGAATGTACCACTGATGGATCGTCCCTGGGGACTAGCAAACCCGTATGGGGATTGTCATTCGGGGATGGGAGTGTAGATGGAATAGGACAATGGAAAAGAAGAATAAGGAAGCTTTAGCCTGTAGATGTGATGATACATCAGCCTGGGATTCACAGTATCTTGGGTCGACTCTCCCATCCCCCCCTTTGCGAGAATGGGTTAGTGCCATTACACAACACAGCTGATGGGAACCTGGTCATTGTGAGTCATGAGGTCGCTTGCATTTTTATGCACATTGTCTGTTCTTGTTTGACGGCAGCTAAGTGGCGGAGCCACATGAAAGGCATGAATGCTCTTTGTCGTGGTGAGCTCTCGCATAAGGATTGTCCCTGACTGGCTGCATTCTCGGCAAGGAATTTGGGTTGGGGAAATCATTGGCTGTGTCCAGCTCTGGGGGGTAGTGATGCCTGGCTGTTAGGAGACAGTGAACGGTGCTGGTATCAAGGTCCACCGAGTCACCTGATTGGTGTGTGAGGGGAGTACTATGGAGATTTTCGTTCATCCCCTAAATGACCACCCATTGCTGTTTTTTGAGCTACAATTCTCCCTTGGTTTATAATCATCACTTTTAAAAGCTCCTCATTCATTTACTCAGAAAGTCTAGGGGATCTCTCATTTAATACAGTGGAAATTGATGCCAAAATGTTATTGAGACAAAGGTCACATTTCACTTCTTTGTGAGACATGTTCATTTCATTTTCATTTCACTTACTTCAGTCAGATTCAGATAAGATGTAGAAATTCCCTCAGTGCTACACCGATATGCTGTTTCAGGAAAACGAGGTCAGAGCCTTCAAAACTGTCCCACTGATTCATCCACAAGGGTTTTCAAAACCTCATGGTCACTGCTACAGGAAGTTACATAGTTAGGAGATCGAGCTCTTCCTTCAAAACATCCAGTTTACTGAGACACCCGGAAGGTGTCTATGAAAGTGAGGGATCTATGGGTGATGTTTCACCTGAGGGTGTTAACAAGAAGCAAATACAGTAAGAAGAAACGACCCAGTGGGGCTTGCTCATCTCAGTCCTGGTTCACTGCCTAGGATTTAAGTCCCATGGGATTTGAATTAATTAGATGGTGAATTGTTGATCATCATTGATTAGCAGGATGCAGGATTATTTGGTAGTACTGTGAGTTTTTGTTTTTATCTGGCTCTGAGTGTGGAGTTTGAATGTCTTCACAAACTTTACAAGGGTTTGCTCATGGTACTTTGATTTTCTCACATTGTTCAAACACAAATCATCTTAAGTAAATATGAGTGTATAGCCTGAAATAGACTGACATTTTGTTAGGCTGGGATAGGCACAGGTCTCATTGAAAACTCATTTTGGGTAAGTGGTTATAGGGAATAGATGAATGGATATTTCTAATGTTCTTCTGATTAGAAGAACATTAAAAATATCTTATAAGTTCTTATACTTGCTAACAGCAACTATAGTGCCACGTTTAGCTGTCTTTAAAATAGTCCCACAGCTGTCCATTTACATTTCATTATGCCATGGTAATTTTGCCAGGAAGTGGTTCGGGGGGGTCTGATGAATGGGAGATGGGATCAAGAGGGTCCAGCTGCAGACGCCTGTAGAGTGGAGCTCCACTGGAAATACGTCATCTCCACAGGAAACACGTGATCTTTAAAGGACTAAAGCGGAGCACCGGTTAGGGTTAGGGTGAGGATTAAGGTTAAGGTTAGTGTTTATTTGCTGTAACGTGAGATCACGTGTTTCTTGTGGAGGTGATGTATTTCCAGTGGAGCTCCACTCTACAGGCGTCTGCAGCTGGACCCTTCTCAGTGGGATGGCACCCAAGGATGTTAAGCCACATCCCCAGCACTGACTGCTCCCACTTAGTCCATGAGTTCAAGTGTTTCACAATTTCCTGGGTGACTTCTTCATTTCCAAGTGGTTGTGCTGGAATTATGCTGGAATTGCCTTCATGAACCATATTTTTTAAGGTAGATTGTTCTTCTAGGGAAAAATATTGATACTGCTATTAACTCTAAACTCAAGTTCTTTTTGTCAACACATCCATGTACAACAGTGTTATTCAAACTTTTTTTGACAAAATTCCCTTAGAGCTGATATACACACATACAAAGACACCTGCTATTCCAGATATGCATCATCATATTTTCTGTTTCACCTCATTTTAGGTGTTGATTTGCCATCATATTTTCTTTTAACACTACCAGCACTTAGAAGTACCTTCATGGTTCATCCATTATATGTTCACTTTATTTTATAATATTTTTGAATGTTGTAATATCAAATTAGGTCTGCCTCCAGCTCAACCACCCCTCTCCATATTCTTTTTTATTTTCTCTAATCTGCGCCTGTCCCGCAGGGCAGCACCCAACAGTTTAAATATCATTCTGCTATGTTGCTACGCATAAATACAAATGCAATAATAAATGTATGACAACCATAGCATAATACAGTAAAATATGAGGTTCATTGACAATACATTTATGAACACCAATAAGGAATGTACATTAGCCATTTACACTGATGGATATTTAAGCAGAGTACATGAAGATAAGGACCTTCTGAAAGGTCCAAGAGCAGGATGCCACTGAGGACAGAAGCCCAGCTTTGTAAAGACTTGAGAGAGAACCTCTCACTGTGCTACTCAATGACACAAACATACTGTAAATAGGAACAGACTGGGTGTGGGTGTGAGCCTGAGAGTGAGGAGTCTGTCATCTGTCAAATGGGGATTAGCATGGCATTTGCTCTGCCCCTCAGCCAACAGCACTCATAGGTGGGCTGGGGATGGGGGGGAGTTGTTGAGATGGGTCTATATAAGCAAGACCAGAATCCCCCCCCTTTTTATCAAAATGGCATTATCCTCACTGAATCCTGAGATCAGTGTCAGTTTCTTACTCCAGACAAACTCTGGGGGGTCTATGGGGCAGGATTATGTTTAATTCATCCTGGGATACTCCCATACTCACTGGAAAAACAGTGACAACCCTGCTTTAGTCTGATCTCTCCCAGCCCAGAATCAGCACCCCCCTTGTGGCTTTGATGACTGTCACGGAACTTTAGTACCTGACTAAGTCGGGGGACTGTCGCCCTTAGGGCAACCCTCGCTGTAAAAACCAGCCAGATGCAGAAAAACACTGTGCCACAAAGGTCACAGGCATGTGCTGGAAGGGTGCACTTTCTAGCTTGGCTGTGGTGTCAACCCAGCACAATGTTCGTTTGTTTTGGTGTCAGATCCATTCATTGTGGATTCTGTCATACACTTCCTCAGGACTCCAAGAAACCATAATACCCTGAAATGGCACTGTTTACTTGTGAGCATTCAATATAGCAGCCCCGCCCATTGGTGTCCATAATGCAGGGCTCTCGTGCCCTGTGTCACCACTTACAACTACAGTGATACCTCAGTTCTTGAACTCATTAAAACTCAAATTTCTTAAAAGTCTAACCAACCAGTTCGAAAAAAAAAATTACCTAGAACTCAATGTGAATCTCAGAAGTCAAAGTGTGAACGCAAACCTAAGATAACTTGTATGTTGAAATCTCTCAGTGGAAACAAAGGGTAACGCTTCAGTCTCAGCTTATGCGCCGAATGACGGTTCAAAATACCCGGCCTTCTTGGTATGCTGGTTAGCGCACCACGAGGGGATTCCATCATTTTTCTGGGGGGCTTCAACACTCACGTGGGCAATGACAGTGTGACCTGGAGAGGGGTGATTGGGAGGAACGGACTCCCTGATCTGAACCCCCCGAGTGATGTTCTGTTATTGGACTTCTGTGCAATGCATGCTTTGTCCATAACGAACACCACGTTTGAGCATAAGGGTGTCCATAAGTGGACATGGTCCATGGCCATGGGGCTACAGGTTGATTATCAATTTCATAATCATATCATCTGATCTGTGACCTTCTGTCTTGGATACTTGGGTAAAGAGAGGAGCAGAGCTGTCAACTGATCACCACCTGGTGGTAAGTAGGCTCAAGTAGCGGGGGAGAAAGCTGGTCAGACCTGGTAGGCCAAGGGCATAGTGAGGGTCTGCTGGAAACGTCTGGCAGAGGCTTCTATTCGCCTGAGCTTTACCTTGCACCTCCGGCAAAATTCCAACTGCATACTGGGGGAGGTTGGGTACATTGAGTCTGAATGGACACTGTTCCGGACCTCCATTGTGGAAGCGGCCGTACGGAGGTATGGTTGCAGGGTGGTCGGTGCCAGTTGTGGCGGTAACCTCCATACCGGATTGTGGACACCAGAGGTGAGGGGGCTGTCAAGCTGAAGAAGGAGGCTTACTGGGAATTATTAGCCTGGAGGCAGCTGACGGGTACTGGACCAACTTTATACCCTTTATACCCTTATACCCTACTGGAGGGGGCCTGGGAGTTTGCCTATCCAGTCCACATGTGTTTTGTGGATTTGGAAAAGGCTTACGACCGGGTTCCCCAAGGTGCTCTGTGGGGGGTGCTTCGGGAGTATGGGGTCCGAGGTTCACTTTTGTGGGTGATTCGGTCCTTGTATGAACGGAGCAGAAGCTTGGTCCGCATTGCTGGTAATAAGTCGGGCGTGTTCCCAGTGCCGGGTTGGGCTCTGCCAGGGCTGCCCTTTGTCATTGGTCTTGTTTATAATATTTATGGACAGGATTTCTAGGCGCAGGCAGGGTGTTGAGGGTGTCCAGTTTGGTGGCCTCAGGATTGCCTCGCTGCTTTTTGTGGACGATGTTGTCCTGTTGGCTTCATCTGCTGGGGATCTCCAGGTTGGTCTCGGGTGGTTAGCCGAGTGTGAAGCAGCGGGGATGAGGATTAGCACCTCCAAGTCCGAAACCATGGTTTTTAGCTGGAAACAGGTGGATTGCCCTCTTCAGGTTAGGGAAGAGGTATTGCCTCAAGTGGAGGAATTAAAGTATCTCAGAGTCTCATTCACAAGTGAGGGTAGGCGAAATTTGGAGCTGGACAGACGAATTGGAGTCTATAGTTTTGCAGGCGCTTAACCGGTTTGTTGTGACTAAGAAAGAACTGAGCCAGAAGGCAAAGCTCTCGATTTATTGGTCCATATTCATTCCTACCCTCACCTATGGTCATGAGCTGTTGGTAGTGACCGAAAGAATGCGATCGTGAATATAGGCAGCCAAAATGAGGTTTCTCCACAGGGTGTCTGGGCTCTCCCTTAGGGAATAGGGTGAGAAGTTCAGATATCCAGGAGGGTCTCAGAGCAGAACCACTGCTTCTCCACGTCAAAAGGACCCAGTTGAGGTGGTTTGTATATCTGGTGCGGATGCCTCCTGGGCGGCTACCTGGAGAGGTTTTCCGTGCATATCCTACAGGGGCAGATCCAGGACATACTGGAGGGATTATATCTCTCGGCTGGCCTGGGAATGCCTCGGTGTCCTCCTTGAAGAGCTGGTAGAGGTAGCTGGGGAGAGGGAGGTCTGGGTATCTCTCCTGAAGCTGCTACCCCCGCAACTCGAACCCCGAACAATCGGTAGGTAATGGATGGATGGATGGATTTCTTATTAATTATTTTGATATTAATAATAAACCATTAATACATTTAATTACAATAATATTGTTGTGCCAAGCGGGGACAGAATGGAGGCAAAGGCACAGACATCAGGATATCAGGGAATACGGGGTTTAATTACAGGTAAGGCAGGCAAAATTCAGACGGACAATACAATGAACGGACGGGGAAACAAACTGAAACATGGACTAAATACCAGGAACAGCTGATTCCACATGGGTTAATGAGGGGGCGTGGCACACGGAAGGACCGGACGATTGGGGCAGGACACATTGTTTAGATACATTTATTTTCTTACTTTAAAAATTACTGCTTAGATGTGTTTAGTACAGTTATGCTTTGCTTTGTTTTGTGTTTAAATGCTAAAAAAACATATTTTGGTGTAATTTTTTTGGGGTCGGGAACCAATTAATTGGTTTTCCATTATTTTTTATGGGGAAAATTCGATCAGAACTCGAACTTTTTAGTGTTCGATCCAGAGTTCTGAACGGCTTAAATTCAAGTTCTGAGGTACCACTGTATTTCCTAAGGGCCACTTAGCATGGAGTGATCCCCAATCCCCAGAAGGTGTGGAAGCCTCCCTATAAGATTGTGAAAGGTTCACAACATAGCCCCAAGCATATGGAGGAACTGGGAAGGACCCCCCTAGCAGTTTATAAGCAAGCTTTTACTCTGATAACTGAGAGAAGCGGTTTCTGTTTAGATACTGAGTCCAACCACAATCCACAATTTGACAAACTGATAGTCAGCTATCTGAGCATCTATAAGATTCTTGACTTGAAAAAATGCAGATCAGCGGTTCCCATCTTGGATCCTTTCAAGTCTCCTTATAAACAGTAGTTAAGTATATAACTTAAGTGAAGTCCACCAGCGTAATTATTGTGGGTGGTAATTACTGTTTGCAGTTTTAAGGTATTTACTCACCATTTTGTCTCATATTGGTTTGCATGACAAGAACTGGCAACCAGGTACACTACAACTGGGGAAGTTGGTGGCGCAGAAGGCCGTGCTATCGTTCGGCAACCAGAGGGTTGCCGGTTTGAGCCCTGCTTACTTCTGACCCCATCAAAGTGTCCTTGAGCAAGACACTGAACCCCAAATTGCTCCCAGTGTGCAGGTTAGCACCTTGCATGCCAGCCTCCGCCACTGGTGTGTGAATGTGAGGCATAAATTGTAAAGCGCTTTGTAGAAAAGCGCTATATAAATGCAGTCCATTTACTAATTTTTTTTTGGCCTTTGTATTTTTGCTCCTTATTTTGCAGTTTAATTTCTGCCTATGAACACCAGGGGGCTCTGTTCACAAGATGAGGAATAGTGAACCCTCCTTGCCCTGGCCCTCGGTCAATGAGGTGAACGGCGTGGTCTGCGGGGGTATTCACTGACTGTACTTTTCCCCTTTAACCGGGGGGGCCCAGCCTTAATTCCCATAAAAACATTGGATATTTTTATATAAATGGACTTGCCTCTGTTTTTTTTTTTTAAATTCTTTGGTCGGCACGCAGGTTAGACGCGGAAATTCCGCCACCGCGCATATTTTCAGCCCTCCTATCCTAAATAAACATGAAACACGGAATATCTGATGAGAAAACAGTAACGGCAGCATGGCGGTGCATCTCGCCTGGGTTTCCCCTATGGCCCATCTAAAATATCTCCCTGTGGTTTTACTACACGGCACCTTCAATTGCCGGTGCCGAAAATCACTTCAGAATGCGAAAGCCATTTCTTTTTCCGAGTCGCTCCCTTTCGGGGCACGACTGCAAGAGAAGTTCATGCAAAGGTCCACCCACCCCCCCACTTAATGATGTCCACGGTTTGGAAACAATAAAAGGCAATTTTATTTCCCTCTCTGGAGTGTCACTATGCAACAGAGGGGGAAAACACAATAACAAGTGGACGGGCAGCAGAGACCCCCTCTGCTAGCCCCAGTATACAGCGACTGTCATGAGTGTCACTGGCCTCCTTCAGGATTGAGCAGAGAAGGAGCCCGTTCACCACTATTTTAACCTGCTCATCCACCCCCCACCCCGTGCCATGATTTTTTCTATATGTATACTTAACCCCTGTATCAGACAGAAGTGCCCATAGACAACGACCCCATATGTCAGTGTCTCCTTGTTGGGACTCAAGGTCTGACAATGCTACCAGACAGACTGTGAATTTCTATCAACGAGCTGCTATGCCATTGAGATTTTATACCACCTATGTTTTTGGTACCGCCTGCCACTTTTCGATTTTTACAGAATTTTGAATGCAACTCACCCTGGTACAGAAGGAAGGTCGGGTGGCTGGGGAGGCAAGGGGGACAAGGGGGGCAGTCAGAAGACCTGGGGGATAGATGGGGGGCAGTAAGAGCACCTGGGGGATGAGGGCCATTCAGTGGACCTGGGAAAACAAATTGGGGATCATTAGAGAACCTGGGGGACAAGATGGGGGCAGAGCATTTGCATGACCTGAGATACAAATGGGAGGGCATTCGGAGGATTTGGGGATAGATGGGGAGTAGGTCCTGCATGGTTTGATAGTGACTGGTGGCTTCTTAAGCAGCGTGGAGCTGGCAGGTCACAATCAGCCCTTGGAGTAATGGGGTGCAGACAGACTTTTTCACTCGGTAATCACACGTTCATTCAAAAAAAAATAATCCAAGAAATTCTTGGTCCACTCAGTCATCTTTTGGTGAGGGTTTGTTTCCCCCCACATATGCAGGTCATGCCCTACAGGGGGAGGAGGTTTCTGGGACAGGAGGGATAAACATGATCCATATTCCCAATATCCAAGTCCTAATTTTCTCTTATCACATATATTAGGCAAGAAAATCAGACAAATTAGTAGCCATGTCAACAGGTGGCTTTTGCAACCACTCAGTATCAAAATGGCTTCTGTTTTTCAAAGGTCTGAAACTCAGACCTTGATCTTCATTGGTAGTTTAGATTGTATCTTCCAATGTGAAGTCACACTCACTAAAGTTTTGCAGGTACTTGGCAGTGCTGGTGCAAGCCTGCAAAAATCATTTGTGTTACCCATCAATTTTCCCATGATCCTTTGCCCACTCTGACTCCACCTTCCCATGTGCATCTGACAGGGGTCGTCCGTCAGGTGAAGCCCATCGTTGGACCCCTAAACACTGTCCTGAAGCTGGCCATGAACTATGTATCATCTGGAGTTGTCTCCCACCGCAACATCATCAACGTGCATGTCTTCGTCTCTGAGTTCTGGTTCTGAGCATAGAACCTCTTCCTTACAAAAATGCAGACACACCATTTCCCCCAAGACCTCATCACGCTCCAGTATGATCCCCCATCCCCTTCACAGATGTGGTTACTGTGACGACGAGAGCATGAGACTGCTTGCACTCTGTGTTACACCGTCTTGCTACTGTTCACAACAGCGTGAGGAGATTCCTCACCTTTTGCTGCTTACATGATACGACGGGACATCACAGCTCTGTGGTCCCAAGCTCATCCCACCGCACCTTGCACCTTCTCTTTGCATGCCCCCTGCAGTGTATGTCTTCTGAGCGAGTTCAGAAAATAGCCAGGGAAGGAGAAATCAGGGGGAGGGACAGTGATGCAAGAATGCCGCCATGCCTAGGCTCCAGGGTGTGACATGAATCACCAACAAAAAGGAAAGGGACAGAAAAGGGAAAGGCGATGAATAAATAATGTATGTTGCCCTTTCAGTGTGTCCCAGTTCATACCTCCTGGTGTTGCTAAAAAGTTGGTATTATATCTTTAACAGTGCATCATTTCACATACAACAGGGCAGTGCGGCAAATTAAGACTTTCTGGGGAAAAAACAGTCCCAGCACTGTCTAAAACTTGCCTGTGTTAGATTTGCACAGAATTGGCCTGTGAATTCTGTATAGCAGTGTTTCTCAGTCCAGTCCTCAAGGATAAAAAGATAGTACACATTTTTGCTCGGTCCCAACTCCCAACACATCTGTACCAGGTAGCCGGTGTTCTGGGTTGGCTGGCAGCTGGAAAGGAACAAAAATGTGGACTGTCTGGGGTCTCCAAATATTGGATTGGGAAACACTGCTCTATAATGCAATCCATCCTTACTTAACATGCAGAAGCTTAATCATTTGGGTCACTGAGTGACTGGCAGGTACTGCCACAGATCAGCACTGTTCCACTTCATGACCACCTCTCCCTGGGTGGCAGTGAGGTTCTTCCAGATATGTCACGATTCTTCCCACAGTCAGAGAGGTGGAGTTCTGGGAAGCTGTAAGTGACCCCTAGTGTGTGGATGTTTGTGTGTTTGTTCATGGAGGTCTCTGTGAATCAGTTTATTGGAATCATTCACCAAGACTGGACAGGAGGCTGACTCAGAACCATTATTTCTCTCATCTTTTGCCGCCACATCACCCTTCCACCGCCATACTCAAGCTCAAGACCAGAGAGCTCATACCTTTGTACCCAAAGGCACTAATCATGAAAAATGCCAAAGGGAATCTCATTAGCAAAGGAGACCAAGGGGTGACATAATCCAGGTATATAATATCCAAACAGGTCTGGATGCTGTTCAACCAAATAGTTATTTTAATATTAGTTCAAATACAAGAGCTCATGGACATGGATGGAAATTAGTGGGAGAACAATTAGATTTAAGGAAGCACTTCTTTATACAGCGTGTAGTTAGAGTATGGAATAGTCTTCCTGTTAGTGTAGCACAAGCTAAAACCCTGGGTTCCTTTAAGTCAGAGCTAGATAAGCTTTTAACAACTTTGAGATATTAGTTAAGTTCTCCCCAAATGAGCTTGATAGGCCAAACTGCTTCCTCTCGTTTGCAAATTTTTTATGTTCTTACTATTCCATGATGTATGGACACAGCCCAGGTAGGGAGGACCAATCAGGGTTGAGTGATGCCTCAATTGTGTGCAGTCACGGGGGAGACATTAACTTGCAGGAACGTCTGGTTAGAGGACTGGAGGCAGAATTGGTTAGGAAAGGGTCCCATTATTATTATTATTATTATTATTATTATTATTTAAAAATACAGCCAGCATTTTTGCCCCCATTACTGAGCAGCCCCTTTGTATTACCCTCATTCACCAGCAAAGCCACATTCTTGATGAAACCCACCAACTCTCTGGCAGCCTTATTGGAAACGGCTGGTGTGACCACCAAGCAGTTGGGCCGGGTAACATGACACTGGCCCTTAGTGAACAATAACCCGGGAAAGCAGATGATACTGTGTGGGGGAGCACCCATAGCCCTGTTGAGCCTCAGGGACAAATGGAGAATGGGTTCCTCTCTCCCTGGGACCGAGAAGGGTGGGTGCGTGGGTGCTTCAGACCACCGTGCAGGAGTGTCTCTGGCATTTCGCAGAGGTAATTAGGGTCAGGTCACCTGATGCATTCCAGACCTTTTATAGCACATGATGGATGGATGGCAGCTTTCTGCTGAAGCAAAACTTAATAAATAACCATGGGCACCAAAAATAGAAGCATCCAGTTTTTCAGGATGCTGACAAAATGCTTCTGGTTCTAACGCGCTACTGGTGGGGACAGCACTCTGGCATTAAGGCTGGGGTGTGACAGCAGACCCAGTGCACCTGGTCTGGGGTGTGACAGTAGACCCAGTGCACCTGGTCTGGGGTGTGTCCCCCCACTGCAGCCCCACCTTCCCAAAACCCCACTGCATTCTTCCCCCATTTGTCTGTCTCCTCTCTCGCCTGGGTCTGTTTTTTTTCCTGGCTGCCTGCTCTGCACTCTACCGCAACACATGTTATAGGATGTAAGTGAGTTCTTTTAATAAAATATGGGCATCCCTTTCGTATTTTGCAAACCGCTTTTTCACATTACAGAAACACAAATATTTTGTAGACATCAGCAGTGGGATGACTGGCGCGGGGGGGTGGGGGGTGGGGGGTGTGGGTGGGGGGGGTGGTGGGGGGGGGGGTTGGGGGGGGGGG
>JABFEA020000067.1:30729238-30741231 GCA_019775915.2 Cyphomyrus plagiostoma
TCTCTCTCTCTCTCTCTCTCTCTCTCTCTCTCTCTCTCTCTCTCTCTCTCTCTCTCTCTCTCTCTCTCTCTCTTTCTGTCTGACTGACTGACTGACTAAATAAATACATATGCTGCAATGACCCGGAGTGAGCCTTAAATTTCCAGCGGTTATTATGTAAAAATTTTGAGTAACAATTCATGTAAAAGATACGTGTAAAAAAAAAAAAAATAATAAAAAAATTAGGCCTACACTGGTTGCGGAACATTCTTAGCAGTTTCAGAAGCTGCCCTGTACTGATCGAGATACATAAATTTGAATATGTCCAAGTCAAACTAGGAAAAAGATGCTAAGAACATTTTTTTTAATCACATAAATTAGGAACAGTTAGCTATTACTCTAATGGGGAAAAATGCACGAAAACCCCTCTTTACTTGCCCATGCCTGAGAATGTAATTTCAGTTAAGTTGCTTAATTTGTTGTGATTTGATGAGGTGTAAAATTATATATTTAAATCAAGAATAATCATCCTTCATTTTTATTCTGTCAGCAGTACCTATTACTTTATGTCACCTCTGGGGTCTATGGGGTTTTCTGTTTCTTTTTCAATCCACAGTTTAATATGTCTCATTCAGTTCTGTTTTAGTTGCAAGGTTCTTTTTTTTGTTGTTCCCTTTTTCAGACATGGGGAGGGGGGACTGAAAAACAAAGAAATATGACCCATGTTTTTTTTTTTTTTTAATTGCAATCTTGAGCTGAGTCTGTCACATTGATTTCCAAGAAATGGTCTATATGTAAATTTATATTTACTGCATATCTAGGCCATATGTATGAAATCAGGTATGCCTCATGTTTATGTGTGGCCGGGTTTGGTGTTCCAGGCACACTTTGGAACACGCCACTCTGAAACGGGGGAATGGTAAACTTTGGATGACAGACTTCCTGCCCCTTCCTCTGCCTTCCATTCAGGATTCTGTGCCAGCTATAGCATTAATAGATAAAGTTGCGTGCAACAATCAAATGTCTAAAACTGCAACCATTTCTGATTATTTGTGGAAAAAGTTTTGCATTTTTCTTCTCAAAAGTATGTTATCAGCTTTTTCTTGTTACTGTTGATTTTCAGTTTGGTTAGGGAGTTGCCTGGTTTATCATGAGGGACTTGGTTGCAACCTGTAGTTGTCATCATCCTTACAGCTGAAGGTTTGTTGATCTTGGATCAGTTTTGATATATCACAATCTGAAATGTGTGCTTTGATGTCATAGATTGGTTATGCCTATTGTCTGTGGAGTTCAGACAATGCCTTTGCCAGCACGAAAAAGACTATGAGGGCAGTCAGAGAAGCTCAGAGCATCTAGATCACTTAGGAGGAATTGCTTTGTCAAACTCTAGTGAAGAATCAATGTCTGTGTTAGTGTGAAATTGGTATGCAGTATGCATTACACATATAGGCATTTTATGTCGCCTAGCCCCTCCTGACAACAGTTTGAGGGTCAGGGCAGGTTGTGGTTGTGGTTCAGACTGGAGAACTCTTCTTCGGCTTCCATATCTTCAGTTAGGATTTTGATCAAATATTGATCTTTTCTGTAAACAAATGGCTCTTTTCTCAATAAAACCAGCACAGTGATTTGGTTTTTTGAAGTGGGCTCAGACCCCCCCTCCCCCCAAACCCTGAGTCTTGCCCTATCTCTGATGCCTAGTCTTAGAGCCAGAGTGAGGCATGTTCTCGTCGCCTCTGTCAGAAGCTGGCCGCCTTTTCTGCATCTGTTTGTTTCCAACAGGGGCTTTTCAAATAAAACTGACTTTCTGAGGTATTTCTCAAATTCCTCGGCCATGACTCACAATACTTTTTCATTTTGTGGCCGTTTCCCATGGAAAATGAAGCCAGCGTAGACGACTGCCTTTTTTTTTTCCACCGCTTCTTTGTCTTGGAGATGAAATGAAAAATGGAATGGCTCTCGCTCATGTTCTCCTCACCACAATTAAGTGCAGGCCGTCTGTGTCTCTGTGGCCGCTTGAGGCGGGGGTGCCTGAGCCCCTTGCTGCTTTTGTTGCCCTGTCTGATGGGGGAAAATGCAGTTTGGCGCAGCATTTCACTGTCAGCGCCTGCTCTCCGGAAGCCAGAGTTAAAAGTACATGTTTCTCATGTCATCTAGCATTATGAAGGACATGTGACAGCAGCCATGACTAGTGATAAGAGTAATGCCTCCAGTTCTTTTGGGCTCAATTTCTGAATATGTATTAAATATGTAGTGAATGGTGTCCCTCATTCTTCCTGCTCTCCAGACACTGAATATACCAGCTACAATGTTCATTCTGAAGCTGTGGGTAATGCAGACATCAACAGCATGTTAGTGTCATCACATGGTCAATTGATCACCAACCGTGCCTCGAAATGCCAGGCTTTGACATATTGGACCTAAAGGTGCTTTAGCTGTGTTTGTATGCACAAAATATCACAAATGTTCTCTCATTTCATGATGGTATGTTAATCAGTGGAAGATTTGGGGTGGGGAATGTTATAAAGGGGTTCTGTTGACCACTGGTTGACATACTGCGCGGTGATCAGCATATCATGACCTTCTGTACCCATCAAGTAAAAATCAAGT
Organism: Cyphomyrus plagiostoma; assembly: GCA_019775915.2. Classification (NCBI taxonomy): domain Eukaryota; kingdom Metazoa; phylum Chordata; class Actinopteri; order Osteoglossiformes; family Mormyridae; genus Cyphomyrus; species Cyphomyrus plagiostoma. Next base: position 30,731,825 of record JABFEA020000067.1, read on the forward strand.
AAAGTCCTGAACTCAGAACAAACTCATGCCCAGTGATGTAACTTTCAGATTGGTGAAGCATTAGAAGAATTAATCACCTGTTAACCTTTGGTAATGCAGTAGGACATTGTCCTTTTTTACGGAACTTCAAGAAAATGTTGACAAGCAAATTGACAGCAATGTGTTTTTAGTTTATGTGCGTGTGAAGAAATGAATTTTTTTGTTCTATGTGTCTATGTTTTCTTTTTTATTTTGATTTAATGATGTTCATATGTAATTGTTCCTTAAAAGCTCCACTGTGTATTTCACCAGATGTTGCCACCCTCAACGCGCTGTGACACACTCATACACATACACCCACGCACAGCCATGCAGAAACTCAGTCGTGGTCACACACGGACCACATGTGTATCTCCTCACCTCAGGACCATTAAAATCTCTGGCCACTGTATGGACAGGCAGTCTATATATAACCCCCAGACCCCCAAGGTCAGCATTTTAAGGACCACCGGAAAGCTTTCCTGCCAATAGTCTACTGCTCAAGGTGGCCTCTCTAATCCAGCAGGGTGAAAACAGTTGAAACATGGCTCTGTACCCCTGGATCAAACGCCCATCCCTCCAGAACTGCTGTCAGAACAGATTTAGGGCCTGAAGATGTGCATTTGAAACTAATTTTCCTTTCCCTCCCAATAAAGAATTTGTTAGAAAATGCATTTCCCAGATATTGGAATCACAGATTAGTCTGATCCTAATTAAATATGCTTGTTTTTCTTCACCAGGGATCTGGGATTCATTAAAGTGTCACTCAGTCATCTTACCATGCTCCTAAAGCTTCAGCTGGAGAACACAGACCGCCAGTTTGAGGGTGAGCCCATCTGTTTCCTCGAGCTGCTCGTGCTTTGATTTTAGTTGCCCTCCTTCATCCTAATGGGGGTAAAAGGGTAATGGCTGTTAGATTATGGACCGTATGAAGAGTTCCTGTATATATAAACGACGAGCAGTTACCGAGTGACAGTCCATGGAACAGTAGAATAAGGTGTGTGTGGCTTTTTGTTTTGGTTTATGGCCATACCAGCAAGAACTCTTACTCCTGAGGCACTTGAACCTGCAGTCTTTTAGCCATTGGTTCATGTTTTTAGGGTTGGAACTGGTGGAGCCCAGAATGTAGGCCGTGGGTGCTGTTCTAGTCCACTCTTATTATCAGACAAACTCACTTAATGTCTGGTCCCGGTCTGTGGCTTTACAGAGCAGCTCAGAGTGACTCTCTGGTATGAAATACTTTCGGATCTACATCGCCTTGCTGCTCTCCACTACAGGCACATTTCCAAAAAAATTGGGGCACTGTGTAAATGTAAATAAAAACAGAATGCAATGATTTACAAATCATACCCCTGTTTTACACTGGATGCATGTGCTGTGGTGCGTTTCCGACATGGCAGCTGCAGCTAATCGCCGCCAATAAAGTCAATGCATGAGTTTACTCCAGATCCTCTGCGTTGCATCTCTACTACGTCTCTGTTCCGTCATATGTCTGGAAGTCCGTGGAGATGGGCATCAAGTCTATTTTTGATGGATACGGATCAAGAACATAACACAGAGCGTCTGCACCAACTCCCCTTCACATCATGGACGACGAAAAGTTAATTTTGGAGGTGGAGAAACACGAAATTGTGTAAGACCCAGACACCCTTTTACAAGGATAATAGTAGAAAGGAGAAGGCGTGGAGTGAAACTGCAGAAGTTTTGGGATTTGATGGTAAGTTGAATCTTCCAATTAGCTATGTAAATACTTGATTTTTAATGAAAGTAACCTGTACTGTGAAGTACTTGTAAACTCCTAATAAAGTGTAGTAATCTACATGGGAGTGACACATTATTTTATCAATAGAAACACAGATAAATGTTATGTTACATGTTATTCTCCCGTGATCATGTGATCTCACAAACCAGCGGCGCGCCGGATCAGACATGCACCACAAACATGTCCAGTGCGAATTGGCGGACGGCCTCGGACAGAATGGGAATGCAGCGCAGTGGATATGTATCCAGTGTAAAACAGGGGATAGACACCCATATCAGCATGAACCCATACGTAATTGCAAATAGAACAAAAGCAACATATCAAATTTTGTTTTATGACAAATATATGTTCAATTTGAAATTGATGTTGCCGGCACATTTAAAAAAATGCTGGGAAAGGGGAATGTTTACCAATGTGTTGCATCGCCTCTCCTTCTAACAATATTCTGTAAACATTTGGGAACTAGAGTTTTGAAATGAAATGTTGTCCCATTCTTGCTAATTTAGGATTTCATCTGCTCAACACTCTCCTTTGTCATATTTTTTGCTTCAAGATGGGCCAAATATTTTCACCCAAACTCCTCTACTACTTAGCCATGCTGTTGTAATGTAAGCATACGGTGATATTGTCTTGACTGCAGCATATGTTGCACCAAAATCTGTAAAAACATTCAGCATTGATGGTGCCTTCCAAAATGTGCAAGCTACCCAAGCTAGGGGCAGTAATGCACCCCCATACCATCACGGATGCTGGCTTTTGAACTGTCTGGTGATAACAAGCTAGATGGTCCCTCTCCTTTTTAGCCCAGAGGGCATAGAGTCCATGATTTCCAAAAAGAATTTGAAATTTTGATTCCTCAGACCACAGGACAATTTTCCATTTGCCTCAATCCATCTTAAATGAGCTCAGGCCCTGAGAAGTCGCAACCTTAAGGGGACCCAGGCCCGGCCTCATTAGGATGGGGCCACCACGGATTATTGGGCACAGTCTGCTTTGTCTGAATCTCTGCGGTGCAGTTTCCATGAAGGGAAATAAGGTCTGCATGACGTCGGTAAACAAGACTTTCTTCTGGAATCACTGTGATGATATTCATATCGCACACTCAGGGTGATCCCCCAGGGCACGATGGGTAGAGCGTGTGAGAGGTGAACGAGCAGAAGGCTTTCCCATTCACAAGAGCTCTGCGTTCTGTTTCCGTGGTAATGTATAATATGCTTAATTGTACAGTGGTCACCCGCAGACTATAAATAGATAGGAAGACCACACGGTTTGAGTCAAACCCGCAAGTCTTATCCTCAAGAGAAGCCCCATTCTCAGGCCTGTTTTTTTGCCATTGTTATTGCTACGGTTTGATATTGGAAATGGCCTGCTTCGGCACTGTCCGCAGTTCAGGATGCTGGAGCGGCTTGCGTTCCTTCATGTGGCCATCAACCTCATCCCTCCATTTCAAAGCACCCAGGCCTTTTCTTCCACTCATAAGGGAGTGTGCGGCTTTTCCCACAATGCTTTTCTCTCCTCAGCCCTACCACCAAAGAATCTTTCATTGTGGGGCACAAACAAGGGGTGCAACCAACATCATGTGTTCACAGGATGCAAAACTGGGAGAAGTATGCCTGAGGCAATGGGAGAGCTCAGTGCTTCAGATCTCGACCAAGATTTAGGAGACAACGAACACAGCACTTATCCGTGACGGGAGAAGAGCCGGAACTGTAGGACGCCGTGGCTTATGGTCCATGGTCCTGTAGTTCGAGTCGTGGCCCCCACCCCAAATGCCACGTTCAAATTAGCTGTGGTTAGGTTCGCTTCAGATGCAGGCCCATCCACGCAAATACCTCTCCCCACCTCTCCCCTGGGTCCTTGGGCCGGGGGAAACCACACACCGGGGTCAAACGCCTTTTTGAGAGACCAGCCAGACCCATAATTTTGCTTTTGTTCCTGATGTAGCCTCAGTGCCTCAAATTTTAAGATTCAAACTGTGCTGGAAAGATCATTGAGAAAAAAAAAATGTGCACACACACAAAAACGGAGTCGCATATTTTGGCATAGCTGGGGGAGTACCGTGTGTGTGTGTGTGTTCATGCACATGCAGGCTGTAACCGTAATGATAAGTAGTACTTGTCAAAACCACTGACCATTACACCCAATTGTAATTTTCCATTTTTACCACATATTTTGGCCTGCTGCAGTGCTGCCCTGTTCCAGAATGTTCCTCTGTGGGGGCCCTTTAAATAGGTGCAATGCCATTGCACTGTCACTGTTTATATTGCATTAACAGCACTCCCGCCTTTCAATCTGAATGGGGATTTTCCTTTAGGGGCCATGATTAATGTTCCCAGTGATAAAATTTACCAAGCAGAGGGGGAATTGAATGCACAACCTGGATTCCATTGTAGTTTGGTTCAAATACAGACCAGTCGGTGATCACTACTTTTAAGGTACACCTTATGATCAAAAGTATTGGGACATCTTACCATTACACCCACAGGAACTGTTATGACATCCCATTCTAAATCCACAGCTATCAATATGGAGTTGGTCCCCCCTTTACAGATATAATAGCTGCCACTCTTCTGGAAATGTTTTGCCCTTTCACTCAGAAGAGTGTTTGTGACTTCAGGCACTGCTGTTGGGCGTGAAGGCCTGGCTCGCAATCACCATTCTAGTTCAAAAGTGTTCAGTCGGGTTGAGTTCAGGGCTCTGTGCGGGCCACTGTGCACTGGGGACTTCCCCAAGCTGTTCCCACAAACTTGGAAGCATAGAATTGTCCATAATGTCTTGGTATGTTAAAGCATTAAGAGTTCCCTTCACTGACTCTAAGAACCCAAGCCCAACAGCCCAGTTCCATTAACCTTCCTCTACCAAATTTACAGTTGGCACAATGCAGTTAGGCAGGTAATGTTCTCCTGGCATATGCCAAATCATGATTCGTCACTGCACAGAACATGTTTCCACTGCTCCAGCCTCCAGCGGTGGCGTACTTTACACCACCCCTTCCAACACTTGGCATTGCGCTTGGTTATGTGAGGCTTGCATGTAGCTGCTCAGCAATGGATACCCATTCCATGAAGCTCCCAACGCACGCGTTTTTTGTGCTGGGGTTAAAGAGGAAGTTTAGAACTCTGTAGTTACTGAGTCAACAGAGCATTGGCAACTTTTACACACTATGTGCCTCAGCACAAGGCAAACTCTCTGTTACTTTACATGGTGGTGCCACTTCATGATGGAGTTGAGATTCTGTTGTTCCTAAATGCTTCCACTTTGCAATAATGCCAACACAAGTTGACCATAAGAATATATTGCAGCGAAGAAATTAGATGAAATGACTTATTGCAAAGGTGGCATCTTGTGACAGTGCACTGAGCTCTTCAGAATGACCCATTGTTTCACAAATGTTTGTAAACCTGCATGCCTAGGTGCTTGATTTTATACACCTGTGGCAATGGGTCTAAATGAAACACTCTGATGATTAAGAGGTGTGTCTCAACATTTTTATCCATATACCATATGCTTGCAAAAAGCCCCTGCTGGATGAGAAGCCTTCATATGGTCTCTGTGTTTATGAAATCAGTTTTACATCCACTCTTGGAAAGGAGACCTTTTGTTGGATACTCCTTGGCCATAAAAGACCAATGACAGGCTCCAGCTGTGACCAGTCTATTTATTCATACCTGACAGACGAGGGTGTCACTTCTAGCTAAAGCCAGCGGTCTAGCAGTTTCCCTGCAGGTGTTGGCATGCACAATGTTTCCTCTGGTAACATTTCTCCGTGGCAGCCCAGCACGCCAAAGTCTTTGCCTCCACAGCAAAACACATTTATCCAGCCAATCAATCATCTAAACCAATGCCTTGGTGACTGGCTTTGGAAGTCTGATTCCCACCCCCACCCCCCATGCATGCATAACAGAGTTCAGCTAGCTAACGGCACTAATAGGCTATATTATGTTGTCATTCAGGAGATGCTCTTATAAATCTTTCATAATATGAGCTTTGTTGTTTTCCAAGGGAAAAAGAACAGACAAGCTGCGATGCATCTCTGTCCTCGCTGTCTTATACCTTGTCCAGACACACACACAGAAACTTGTTTATATATCATTGTTATATATCATTATGGTGTCATGTGGGAATGGCAGCAAAATAGTAAAGTATACCTGTTTTTTTATCTAGTGACATTAGTGGTAATTTTTGACACAGCCCTAGTATGAAAGCACAACTGTAACAGATTACTATGTTTGAAAATGGTAAAGGGGGGACTTTTTTTCTTAATTCATTGCATTGATATCAGTTCAACACCTGTTACTTTACTGTTATGGAAGACATCCTGAGTGAGAATGAAAATGTATTATTTATCCTGTGTTGTTTTGCCTGATACATTAACAGGTTATTGGGAGGGGGTTACTGGGAGAGACTCCCTTCCCACAACAAACCCGCTAAGTTTGTCATATACACAGGTGCAGTTAGGCTGTTATGTTGTTGAGTGAGACTGACTGCCTCAATATAACAAAAAAGTGGTTATTCGAATTCAGTTGTCCGAGGGGCAATTAAAGGCACTTATAACTGTCACTGAAAAATAACTTGCATATATTAATTAATGTAATTATATAATTATTTAGTATTCGTTTAACTCCATAGACAGAGGGATCATGCCATCACTAAAATATTCATTATTATTATTATTATTATAAAACATATGTACATTAATAGTCTGATATTGTTCCCATCCTCGGAAACACAGCATGCCTGTGTATTTTTTTGCCTCCAGAGCTATGGGGTCTCCTTTTCACATACACAGACCCATACCTCATTGTGCCCCTGTATTGACCTGTTGTGGACAGCTGTACTTGTAACACTTCAGCTGTCTTGGTAGTTATGTCCTGATTCATTTGCCATAGTTGTGTGTGACATGAGCAAGGATGTCAGAATGCACTGTCATTTTTCATAATTTCTTGTGGTCATATCCTGGGGATGGCCATAGCATCAACCTACAGTTTCCTCGGCACAAAACAGACCATTTCCTGTGAGAGTGTGCCATGAAATGCCCCTTGAGTTCCTATCCTCAGGCTTCTGAGACTGCTTGTGCCTCTGGCTGTTGGCTTTCTCTGACTGTGCTCCTGTGCTTATTGGTTCCCAAAAAGCTGTGGTCATCAACCCTGATGGGTTCACCATCTGTCTGGTGCATCGCTTTAGGTTTCTTACCACTATTACTAAAACTTTACCTTGATGGCTGTGCACCTCTTACCCAAATAATATGTCCCCTTGACTGCAGTCAGTACTTTCCCAGTGCACCCTGAAGGGGGTGCTATGGCAGATTCTTGGCCCATTCTTCCACACAGTATTTATGCACTGCAAACATTTCAATAATAATAATAATAATGATCGATACTTTATTGATCCCTGTGAGGAAACTCTTTACGCCTCCCTCAACTTGCTCTTTATAGATTAAGTTGCCCATGAAGGGCAGCCACCCGTAGCAGTGCCCAGGGAGCTGGGGGTTAAGGGCCTTGCTCAAGGACCCGCAGATGTGCTGAGTCTGGGTTTGAACCGGCAACCTTGTAAATACAGGCACACAGACTGGGGTTCATAAGCTTGAGTAGCTCCTTTTGTGGTCTTCTGCTCCTTCATTTAACACAGCTGGCTCTAATACTGAGATGCTGTTGAACGACCTGATTATCTGTATCAGGTGTGTTAAATTAGGGCTGCAGCTAAACTCTGCAGGGTGGTAGATCTCCAGGAGCATGAATGAACAGTCCTGATTTAGATGCACTGCCTTGCTCTAGTTGGTCTTCACTTCATGGACCAGTGGTCTGATGCTATCCTGTCATTCTTGGGGATGAAATGGAATTTGTGGTCTTCTCAATGAGTCGTCTCAGGTCCTTTTTCAGGGAAGCATCCTCAAACTATGATTTTGTGGATCACTGGGATGAGGTTCTTACCATGGAATGTGGTATCTGGTTCTTACCAGACATTATGGAGCCCACATCAGGTCTAGAGTTTCACTTTTTACTCATCTGCCTGTAGGACATCATTCCAGAGCTTGTGGGGATCACACAGGTGGTGGTTGGCCTGCTGGAGCTAAATGTTCCCATGCTAAGTGAGCTTTGGTTTCCCTTTACTGCTCCTGCCATGAATCCTGTTTTCTCCTAGCGTCTTTCTGGTGGAGTGAGGAGTGCTGACCTCAGTGGCAGTGAGAGAGGTCTTGTGGATTCCTGGATGTTGTTTTAGGGTTCTTTGTGACTTCCTGGATGATTTTACGCCTTGCTTTTGGAGAGAGTTTGAGGTAGGCCGGTCCTGAGAAGATTCAATACTCTCTTAAACTTTGGCACTATAAAGGACTGACTGCGGTCCAACACAGAGCCTTTGCAATGACTCTCTAACCTCAACAGACTGATAGGCATCAGCAAACTTTTTCTCTAGACACCTTCTCCTAGCTTGGATGTTGAAGGCCAAGTGAGAACTGAAGCCTAGTTTGACTAGGTTGAGCAATGACTTTTTCCACAATGGAAGGTATGATGACCCTGGATACTTAACAAATAAAAAAAAAAAAATGTTACCAGCAAAAGAATCTGTCTGGACTCATTGAGACTGCATGCCATCTCCATGACTGACATAGCTGTTGTATCCTCTCCCCAACAGCACTGCGTTGTGGAGTACAGTTCCTTGGAAACCTCGCTGTGGGGAACCAGACCTGCAAAGATGACATTTGGATGGACAGCTTTCCCCATCTGTTCTTGTAAGTGTCCCATTCGTGACTACCACTGGGCCCAGTCTGGTCCTGTTTTGTTACAGATTTTTCCCCACTGGTTTTGAGAGAGTGTAGTTTTAAAGAGACTTTTGGTTGTGGCACAGTGTCATTTGGATAGATGTCTCCCCCGATTTCTCCCCTGTAAATTTTTTTTAGTGATAGCTGGGAGTTCTTCATGAAAATCCCCCAGTCTTTAGAAATGGAGTGATGGCAGATTAAGCACTCCTTAAGGACTGTGGACCCTTTGAAACACCCTCTTAAACTATATAAAATACATTGAGTAAACATTATTCCCTACAAAAAAAATTAAATGGCATAGACAGGCTATGCTATATAGTTGGGATATAATGATACCAAAAAACTCACAGTACCAGTACGACAATATTGGGAGAAAAGGTTCATTGCAATTGTCTTTTGCAATGAATGACTGAATGATTCATGTTGTAATAAAACAAAAACAAGCAGTCAGTAGTTCCTTTATAAAATATTAATTATTAATGCAGCAGCTGGGTCTTTTAATCAAAACTAGGCCTGTCAAAATTAACAGGTTAACGCAGATTAATCCATTATCATGATTAATTTGATTAAAATCTTTAGCTCAATTAACCCATCTGCAGCCCGGAATGACTCAAAATCTCTGAAATATCTCTGTCAGCTTATTTCGGGAAGTTTTGGTGTGTTCCATTTGCCCTCGGAACTCGTATTCGGACTCGGATTCTGAGTTTTGAAGCCGGAAGTGACGACATGCGCACTCCCGTTTCTCGGAGCAGCACCGAGGATCCCGAGTTCAGAATCCAAGATGGCTGCATCCTTTATCAACAGAAGGGAAAGTTGTAGTTTTATCCTGTTTAAGCACTACTTCTCATTTGTGGCTCATTAAATCGGTTG
>JABFEA020000067.1:30749548-30766636 GCA_019775915.2 Cyphomyrus plagiostoma
CCCATGTAAAGCGCCCTGGGACAACTCTGTTGTGAAGGGCGCTATATAAAAATAAACTGAATTGAATTGAATTGAGTTTTCAAAGGACACCAAGCCAGGACCAACCCAGCACTAGCTCTATGTTGGTGGAAATTAAGTCAAAGTCACTGTTTTCAAAAGTGTTATGGTAGCGTTACCACTGTAGCCTCACATCTCTAGGGGTTAGAACCCTACCTCTGAGTGTATGGAGATTCCATGCTCTCCCCATGTTTGGACAGGTTTCATCTTATAATCCAAAGACTTACAGTTAGGAGAACTGGTGCCTTGAATCCTGCTTATTTCTTAAGCATAAGTGGAATACCATGACCCAGGATCCTGGAACATGGGTGAAAATGTGAGAGTGTGGATTGTGTCTCACTACCAAGGTAACCTTCTCTTCTGCTGTGTCTCTCCTGTTTTCTTTTAGAGTGTTAATAGTTACACAACACTTCCTGAAGTCTCCTGAGGTCACTGAGAAGATGTTTGCAGTGCTGAGCTGCCCTGAGAGGTAATCTTGCAAACCCCTCACATAACAGGTTGAAAACTGCGATTACTTGAGACAGATGGGCATGCCTAGAATGTACAGCATAACCCTGAAATGATTTATTTTTAAAATAAATCACAAAAGATGCATTAATGTGTAAAAGTCTTATGCATTCATAGAAAAAAATTTAAGGCTCTTTATCTGGGTATTAAATGTTTATTTGCTCTGAAAAAAAACACAATCTACCACTGCAAATTAACAGGAACACAATAAAAAGTAACAAGAACTACTTCTGTTCTTCAAATGGACACTGAAGTCTTGTTTGATAGCTAGGACACCACTTCGGTTCCCAAACTTCTCCTCGGGGGCATCTCAGCTATTCTTTACAATCTGTTCAGTTCTACTACCAGCTCACTTAGTTCATTAACTTAATTAGATAAAACCCTGTATGCTTTATTCATTAGTCAAATATGGTTTGCTAGTGGTCCAGTCAAAAAAGACATGGGTACATTGGACAATTACTGTAAATAATGGGGTGACTTTAGGAGAAATGAAATAGCTAAGCTGATACACTTTGACTGACATAATATCATAGACCACCGACATAATTATTTGACAATCGTTTCCTTTGACTGCCTAAAACTTTACATCAGTACTGCATCAGACAAACCAAATTTACCATTAATTGTCCATGATATGGTTATGAAATTCATTCACTCTGCAAATTTTTGTTTTTGTGTTGGCACGTGTTGTGTATGTTTTTAAATTGCCTTTCATGTATTGGTGTATTAAAGGCACAAATCAACTCTCAATGCATGTTTCTTTTTCAAGTGTACTCTATCTTTAGTTTCTGATGAATACTATAACTAAAGATTTAAAAGTTATGCAGGAGTATCTAAGTCTACAGGTAGAGTTAAAAAATAGCGTTAGACTGTCCAAGAGGGATATAGAAAGAAAAATATGCATTGCAGGCTAAGGATGACAATAAATTTGTCTTCCAATACATTAAAAAGAGTTCTAAAAGCTGAAATCGCTAATTTGCAGGATACTAAGGGCCTCATAATTGAAAATGAAATTGATATAGTGAATGAGTTTAATGATTCACGGGTGTTCACAGTAGAGAACACAAGTAAATTACCACCAATTACTACGAATACAGTGTCGTCTATGAGCAATATATGTTTAACTGTGGCTGATGTAGTACTAAGCCTGGCTAAACTCAAAATAAACAAATCGCAGGGTCCTGGTGGCATCTTACCTATAGTTTTAAAAGAGATGAGGGATATTATTAGTCAACTTTTAACTGTAATATTCCAGAAATCGTTATCTGCTGGTGTGGTGCCTTCAGATTGTAAGTATGCTAATATAACACCCATATTCAAAAAAGGGGATAGAAGTAATCCAGCAGACTATAGACCGATCAGTTGAACTAGCATTACTGGAAAAGTAATGGAAGCTATAATCCAAGTGAAAATGGTAGATTACCTGGATGCAAATAACATTCAGAGGGATAGCAAACATGGATTTAGGAGAGGTAGATCCTGTTTAACGAATCTACTTGAATTCTTTGAAGAAGCTACAAGTGAAATTCATCACAAAAAGCCCTATGATGTGATCTACTTAGATTTCTAGAAGGCTTTTGATGTTGTCACCCACAAATGGCTCTTGCTAAAGCTTAAAACTGCAGGGATTTTAGGAACTGTGGCAGCTTGGATAAAAAACCGGTTAACTGACAAGAAGCAGCGTGTAGTTATTACAGGCACAATGTCACAATGGGCCTGCGTTTATAGTGGGGTACCGCAGGGTTCAATTTTAGGACCAATATTGTTCCTAATTTGCATTAATTATATTGATACCAATACATACAGTAAACTGGTTAAATTTGCAGACGACACCAAGGTGAGTGGTGTAGCAAATACTGATCTAGCAGCAGAGAGGCTACAACGGGATCTGGATTTGATTAGCGACTGGGGTGATACCTGACAGATGAAATTTAACAGAGATAAATGTAAGGTAATCCATGCAGGGAACAGAAATATAAAGTACAGATATTTTATGGGTTCCACTGAAATAAAGGTAGCTGATTATGAGAGATCTCGGTGTGTATATTGATGCTTCCATGTCCCACTCTCACCAGTGTGGGGAAGCAATAAAAAAGGCCAATAGAATGTTGGGTTATATCTCTAGGTTTGTGGAGTTTTAGTCAAGGGAGGTGATGTTACATTTATATAATTCCTTGGTAAGATCCCACCTATGATATTTTGTGCAGGTCTGGTCACCATACCTTAAGAAGGACATTCCTGCCTTAGAAAAGGTGCAACGAAGGGCTACGAGAATGATTCCTGGTCTTAGGGGAATGTCTTATGAGGAGATGTTAGCTGAGCTGAATCTTTTTAGCCTTGAGCAAAGGAGACTAAGGGGGTTATGATCCAGGTCTATAAGATTCTAATGGGCCTGGATGCTGTTCAGCCGAATGGCTATTTCAGTATTAGTTTAAATACTAGAACTCGTGGCCATAAGTGGAAATTAGTGGGAGAACATTTTAAAACAAATTTGAGGAAGCCCTTTTTTCACACGTGTAGTTAGAGTATGGAATAGTCTTCCTGTTAGTGTAACACAAGCTAAAACCCTGGCTTTCTTTAATTCAGAGCTAGATAAGATTTTAACAACTCTTAGCTATTAGTTAAGTTCTCCCCAAACGAGCTTGATGGGCCAGAATGACCTCCTCTCATTTGGAAATTTCTTATGTTGTTATGTAACACACATTGTTATGAAAAGGGAATCAGAAGTTAGTTTAGGTGAGATGCTTGCGATTGAGATCAAATTTCTTATTTTAATGCTTGAGAAAGGAGAGCTACAGTTTAATGTCAACTGGTGCAACTTAAAAACATAATATGCCGTTGAATATTTGCCTCTGTGACTCAGGTGGAACTCCAGGATGGGGATGGGACCGGATTTTTCATCTGGGCATTCCATTTCATACCACATCGGGCTGTAAACTGAATGAATATCTCAAGTTTTTGTAATTAAATATCATCCAAAATATGTAGCGTCTCCTATGATCCATTCAAAAAAAGTTCAAAACTGTTTGACCTATATTAAACTTTAATTATAAGCCTTTTAGTTACTTAATTGTTATGTGTGACAGGGCTGAAACACATTCAGTTTGAAGTTTCTTTCAGCTCCTAGATTTTCTCAATCAATAGTTCAGTCAATACTGGTTAATTGAGAGCTCAGGTTCAACAGAAACCGACAGTGAGCTGCTCCGCTAGGACTCGGGGAAACCCAGGGAAAATCATTTGGGATCCTCAGCCCCCACCCCCCATTGGTTGTGAAGCCTTACAAGCTGGTCTCTACAACAGTCTGCTAATTCGGGTTTAGCACCACAACTCAGACCAAGTCTAGGTTGCTACTAGTCTTGACAGATATGGTGCTAGTTTGTTATGGATGTCTGTCTTTCCCAATCAATCTTGCGACAGGGTTACCCTGCTGGAGCTCATCGCAGCCCAGCTGGGGGCCCCGGAGGAGCATCAGGAGCCTGTCATCCTGCCCAGGCTCGCAGAGTTTCTGGTTACCTACTTCGTGGATCACCGTATGGCTGTACTGGAGTTGGCCTCTGGGCCCATCCCTGCGGACACGGTGAGGCCTAAATGGGAAGGAGGGAGTCTGTGGGGTAGGGGGATGCTCCACCAGGCAAATATCTGTCACGCAATATGAGTTTCTAGAGCCCCTCCACTGTACTGGAGTGATATACCTTGGGTAGAAAATAACATTAAGCAGACTAGGGAACCTGTCTTGGTCTCAAGTTGTCTTAGGTCTCAGGAAGGGCTCAGCTGCTGCACATGTATCGATTTGTCCCTGTGAAGCGTCCAGCTGTATACATGGATAAAATCTTAGTTTTAAGTCTTCTGAGCAACAAAATAGCAACGAATTGCCTCATGATTCTGAGGATCCTTGTCATGGGCTTGGGTGGCACTGATGGTCCTATATTCATGTAACAGCCTATTCAGTTGTCTGGCTCTCCTCTGTAATCAAGATCCACCATGGGCCAGGCCTTTACCAAGTCCAGATCTGCCGTTTCTCCTTAGAGAGACATTGAAAATGCCCAGCTCTCATTACCTGCCAGTTCTCAACCCGTCGGGGGAGATTAGGCCTGGGTACTGTGTTATTTGTAACATCACTCCCAAGTCCTGTTCCTGACATGCATGTGTGTAATTCCTGCTTAAATGTGCTTCTGATTTAGCGATATAAAGAGTACAGTAACTGATTGGATGATTTGGGGAAGTAGCCTGTGAGTTGTCATTATGAACTTGGCATCTTTTGCAATCACTTTGCCAGGATCCGTGGCAGTCTGTCAGATAAGAGGCTTTAGATAGAATCTGCCACTTTTTTGACAGGGTGACACACCAGCCTTGTGCTGGCACTGGTTGTCTTCCAAAGGTCTTAGTCTTGTTGCCTGACTTAAAGCTCCAATCATTTAGGATATCATGGAATTTTGAGCAGCAATAATTTACAGCCTAAGAAAGAAATAACATACTTTGTATCATAAAATCGGCCTCATGTTTACAGTAAAGCTCAGGCGGAGAATAACATTGGCCCCTGGGGTTTCAGATTCCGTTTGTGTGGAAGAGCAAAGTGGAGAAGTAAAATGACATACAGTAAGTGAAATGGCAGGGTTCTAGAGGAACTGAGGGCTGTTTTGGTGTTTTTAAGATGAGTGATCCCTGGTCCTAAGACTACTTCAGCCAACTGTTCCCTGGCAGAACCCATGACCCTGTTCTTTCATTGCAGGATGCCCTGACTGTCATAAGGCTACTGGACGTGCTGTGCGAGATGACCTCAGATCGCAAGCTGTTTATGTTCCTACAGGATCACCCGACGCTCCTCGGCAGCACCGTGGGTAAAGGCCTGCTCGACAAGTGCATGAATCTTCCTGAAATCAGTCTGTCATCACAGGCCTTCAATTATTCTTATTACTTTCCCAGTCAGGGAGCAGCGGAATTTGAACTGCCTCTGAAGCGGTTCAGCTGTGGGACTTTCCGTGACCTTATTGACTTATCACTGGTGCGAACAGGAGATCTGTCAGATAGCTGGAGCCCTGGTTCCATGCACAACCACTGCTCCATCCCCCATATCTCATACCCTCATCCCAGAAAGGAGCACCTGAGGCGATGGCCTTGCATAGGCATTTGTGCTGCATGCCTCATAAATCCCTGTCTTCTCTGCCTGCCCGCACTGCTGCTAACCCGTGTGTCTAATAGTTATAACCTATCACTTTCTCAGAGCTCCTGAAGGAGGTCCACTTCCTGGGCAAGGCAGGTCACAATGTGTTCAGCACCATGCAAGACTTCTCCACCACCAGCTCGGCTTCACACCCTGCTGTCAGCTTTAAGGCGCACCTGGTGCGGCTTGTCGGGAACCTGTGCCACATCAATGCGGAAAACCAGAATAAGGTACAACGACAAGGGGAAAGGGTGATGTGGCTCATATTAGGTGCTTTGACAAGCAGTTCCAGAACCCGGTCCCTGATTACAAGGGCTGTGTTGCCCGGGGGCTTTTGAAACTCCTGGCCACACTTGTGTGTCGTTTTCACACCACACAACCGAACTAGGACCTTTATACTAAATAAGCATGGGAGATGAAAAAAGCTTGTAGGTTAAACTTTGGGGGGGGGGGGGGGTGATTGCGATTAGTGATTAGTTATCAAAACAAATTTTTCGACGTAGAAATATGGAGACACAAGCAAAAAAAAAATGTTTTCATTAAATGTAACGAAACTAGAAAAAAATATTCCATCTGCTCAGTTTTTGCTCCGCTAATAATATCTCTTTTTTCCATACTTCTGGATAACTTCTAAATTAGTGACAGTGCATGTGGTCAACCAATTAGCAAGCTATCACTGAAAACATCTCCATAGTAGTTCATGTTCAGATGAAAAGTACTTCTGGAAGTACTGGAATAGGTAATAAAAGGGGTTCAAGAACTGCCTACACTTTATTACTGTCTTCATTCTTAACATATTCTCCATGTACTGTCTTCACACTACATATAAGCTCCATGTCATTGCACTGTCTTTCGACTCAGTCATAATCTATTGTCTTCTATGTTCTCTGTTCATTTATATAAATATATGTATATAGGTCTAACGCAAATTATTGCCCCTCTCACCCTCATCATGATATGTGGCTTATTGTGTTTTATGTTGCACATATGGTCATGGAGAACAATATTTCGTCACACTGTACACTTATTGTCTATCGTTGGGATGACAATAAAGCTCTACTTACTTACAGTCAGGTAGAGCTGCTATGTTGTGAACATGACAGAAGTTCCTGGTTCTGGAAAAAGGCTCTGGTTCCTGAAAAAATAGGGGGCTATACTCTGCCCTTAATACCGTAGAGGAGTGTAGTGTGCTCATAATATTGTAGGGACCTGTGCCTTGCAGTTAAAACCATAGGGGTGTGTACTATACTCATAATACTGTAGGGGCTGTACCTTGCTCTTAATACCATAAGGGAGTGTAGTGTACTCATAATACCATTGAGGGTTGTATCTTGACCTTAATACCTCAGAGGATTGTAATATGTTCATAACACCTTGCTATTGGGGGCTGTTCCCTGCTCTTAATACTACATGGCAGTGTAGTGTACTGATAATACTTTAAGGCATTGTATCCTGCTCTTATTACTGTAGGGGGCTTTACCCTACTCTTAATATTGTGGGAGTTTATACCTTGATTTTAATACTGTAGGGACTATGCTGTACTTATACTGTAGAATGCTGTACTGTACTCAGAACTGTAGGGGGCTCTACCCTGCTTATAATACTGTTGGAAACTGTACTGTACTCATACTATAGACGAGTGTACTAGTATACTGTAGAGAGCTGTGCTGAAATAACATACAGATGGTATACAGAGGAATGTACCCATATAGGAGTGTTATAATACAGTTTATGGTTGTGAAATGTCTTTAACGTCCATAAAGTTGAAGATTGATGGCTGTCCATGACTAAGACCTTTTCTCAGGTAAAGTGGCCGCAAGCTGCCTAATCTGTATGTCTCAGGCTATTGCTAGTTTTTCATCCTCCGGCACATTTAGCTTGATTGTTGTGACTGTGACTGTATATTCCAGGCGTCGGGTTTGAAACTGTCCAGTTGGTAGGTGGTCTCTCCTGTCACTTTTTGGATTCACTCGGGTTGTATTTTTCATTAAAAGTACTTTTCATAAAGGGAGAAACCATTTGGGCATAAATATTAGAAAAATTCTAATAAAATGTTGAGGGATGTACGTGCTGTCCAAAATATATATTATCCATGGAGGGATACACATTCAAGCTGCTCCTGTTTTTCTCTGAAAGCGGTCGGGGGACAGAATTTGAGTTTGGCCAGTGAAATTCCCTGGCCTCTCCTCCGGGCCTTGCTCCGTCAGCGACTCTGCTCCAAGCCGGCCAGGCTGTCATCGCCACAGTCTGGGGTTCCATCCACAAGCCCCCAAGTTCCCCCCTCCAGTCCCTTGCCAGCGGGAGAACAATGGGCCCTGCTAATCCTGGGATTTGCCTGCGGATTTGATATAGGTTGCCATTCCTGGTCCG
Organism: Cyphomyrus plagiostoma; assembly: GCA_019775915.2. NCBI lineage: Eukaryota > Metazoa > Chordata > Actinopteri > Osteoglossiformes > Mormyridae > Cyphomyrus > Cyphomyrus plagiostoma. Next base: position 30,757,644 of record JABFEA020000067.1, read on the forward strand.
CTGCTTTTTTGTTAAAAACATCTTCTATCCCTCCATTCCCTGATTTTGCCTTGACCCCCCCCCCTCCCCTTTGTTCTTTTTATGAATGACTTGATAATGGATTCCTGGAGGTGTTGCATGTCCAATTAAACTCTTACTTCTCTCTGACAGCCCACGCCTAGCACCCCCAGGGACCTTGAGGTTCCCAGCCTTCATATTGTGCAACCTCCCCATTAACATGACTGAAAAGCCCCACACACAGCACACAAAGAGCTGGGGGGTGGGGGGGTCAGAAGTCAGAGGTCAGGCCCGCGAGGTTGGAACGGGGGTCGGTCATCTCTGTGTCTGCTAAACGAGTAATCTTCCTGATATTCAGTGGGTACAACTACCCCCCCCCCCCCACAACCCCTGTCATTTCTGTGTGATTTCCCTGCCTGGGGAGATGGTTTGTTTTGGACGAACCTTTTCATTCTGCTTAATGCTCTACTTTCAGAAGATTAATTAACAACATTTATAGCATCCCGTACAGCTCCCTCCCCAGCCCACAAACTTACACACACCCTCACACTCTCACTCACGCACCTTTGCATACACACATACCCACAAAGAGAGAAATACAGCTAAAGACACACCATACTCAATCTCGTACTTAGACAGGAGTACGCGCTCATACTGACGACCAAGCACACACGCATTGTCAGTCTCTCTTCATCAGCAGCCAGTTCGGATACCAGACTAGTTGGTACCGAGCCCTAACTAAAGTCCCCCCTCCAGCTATCATTTGGCATGATTAGGTTTGGCTGGTACTGGAACTGCTCCTCGCTCATGCGCCGCTGTTACCAGGGGCATATGTTACAGGTAACACAGCGGCCAAAATGTCTCAGATTAAGTGTATCCAGTGTCTGTTTGGCTGTTTTTCCACAATGTACCCATTTGTTGGCCATGTGAGGTACAGACTAGGGGTGGGGAAGGGGGAATCAATTTAGTTACAAATCACATTTCTTTGAGGTGGTGATTTTTAGATCACCAAGAGAGTTAAAAATCAATTTTTATATCTTAATTAGACATAGTTTACTGAAATTATTTTGGTCACCCTTGTTACTGTGCACACAATTTGGTTTTTTTTCCAGCACCATCACAATTTAAACACATCTGAGCAAATGTTGGATTTTCGACTGTCGTAATATCGCTAACATTTGCCTGCATCTTTTCCAACACCAAGGTGGACAACCACAAACCCTCAGTTACATGTTTAAGGCAACCTTTGACAATGTTAAACAACAGCTCAATAAAGGCTCTTCAATGTAAGATACAGTCTTTACTAGCAGTGTAACAGTTCACTAAATTCACAGTTGCATTTTCAGTACAGTAGGGAAACACATTTTCTTTTGTAGTTTTTTATTATTAAAATTAGAAACACAATTAGTCTGTAAAAACTTGTAAAACATTTTTGTCTGTAATTGTGTCTGAATAAAAAACCTAAGACACTCCTTTGCACATTTAAAATATGTATGTAAAATAAATAATTAAAAAATAAAATTCCATCAAGGGCATAGGAGAGAGTTTCATATTAATAATTTAAATACAATGGTTTACCAGGGAGATGAATGAAACCAAATTAAATATGGCAATGTCAATGTCCCTAGAGTGTATTGTAACAGTAATAACTATATCCCATATTCACACCAACTATGGTTGTATATCTGTAGAGATAAACACTGCGACAACCATAGTCTTTTCTTTTAACCTGATTGGAGTTTCATGGTGAAATCTCTCTAAATGCCTCAGGGAGACTAAGCTGCCAAGGCTGTTTCTGCTTTGCCCCTGTGTACACACACTTGGATGATGTCATCTCATTGGAGTGAGCATGTTGGATGTGTTTGCAAAAACATTTTTGAGTTTTCGAGTTTGGTATAACATAACCAACAAACAGTCTTTGTCTAATCAAATATTTTCTCTCCCTTTGGTGTAATTTAAAGGGAAAATAATTTGTTTTCAAACTACTAATTTATATTATGTGGGAGGGTCTAACTGTAACCAGCTCTCAGGTAACATTACCATAATGTTTGTCTTGTTGAACCTCAACTTGTGGATTTATGTTTTGCCACTGTCAAGAAACATGTTAATTGATTTCATTGTGCATTTGGATCAAAAATAATGTAATTGAAAGGTACATGACAAATACATGCACCGTTGTAGTACTTGTCTATACTTTAAAGGTAGACTTAAAATGTTCTTCAGCAAAAACTGAGATGCATTGGCCAAAAAATATTGATTTAATATTGAATCAGGAGGTCTCCTTCTTTTCAAAGTCATAATTCAGACACTGGACCATGTTTCCTCTCCTGTGTTTCTGGTACCCAGTTTCACTATGTTTTCATGCTGCTGATCAACCTGTAGCAAGCAGGACTGAGCTGTGCCTGGTCGCATTGATGGCATCTGAGCACACCTTAGTGTGGTGTGTGGTGTAACACATGCCATTTGTCTCCTTCATACATGTAGACTTAATTACTTCATTAATGTCTTCAGTTTTTTCTCATTTCTCTCACCCACTGGCCAGTTGCGAAGAGGTCCTGGACCATACAGCACTGGACATGCTGAATTACTAACCAGAGTGCTAATGTGCTGATGGGGGCTTACAGGACTTCGTACACAAAAGTTAATATCTTAAGTGTGCCGCTTGGAGCTGAACCCTCATCCTTCCCAATCACCCAGTCAGGGTTCTACTGTAATGGCCATGTGACTTGGCTCATACTATTGGCATCGTGCATGAAAAAAACAGACTAACACAGATTTCCACAAGAAGCTAAGAGCTATACTATGTATGCCTGAGACTTGGGGTAAGACTCGTGTAGCGTTTAAATGGTTGATTGACTATACCAGAGAGCTAATAAGCTGGTTGACATGGTGCCCCTCGACCAGGGGTATTAAACTAAAATTTAAAGAGGTCCAGTTAGAGAAAAATTCTTGAAGCAAAGGTCTAGAACATCATAAGGTGTAACTATTTAGTGTGATATATATTTAAGTAGCCTATTAGTTGCATCAACAATGTATGTAATCCGTACCTGACTGTCAAGTCAAATTAATTCAGTACAATTCAAAAACATTTTGACAATATTTATTGTCACGTGACATAGAACTTCGGCCAGCTGGTTGGAGTGACATTTTCAATTGGAGACATGTAACAGTTCTTACCTTGTAAATAGTCGGCTTTTGTATTTAACCGTGTACAGTAAATACACTTTTGATGGAGCTAATTTTACGTTTTATAATGGAATAATACAGATGTGCCGTAAGATTTCCAGCATGAGTCTGAAAGCGTATCATGACGCAGATTTGGCAAACTTGAAACCGTACATTCTTTGTTTCACCTGAGTTTATTTATATAACAGATAACATGACTTTCTACATATGTTAAAAAGCAGAAACTTCAACGAACATGAAATCAACAATAAACTACGTCTATTTATCCAACGTGTTATATAATACATATTGTATTTGAAAACTTTTCAGCTTTACGATTTCAGGAGAGCGCAGCCACTCCATTAGGAACATTACGCTTTTTGTTTGCAGGTGTTAGCTCCGCTGCTGCTATTAACACGAATGGCACATTAGCGCAGACAAAGGGCTGCATACGCTGATCTATACGTCTTGCTTGGTGGTCTAAGGCGTTTCACATTCTTTGGCGTGGGAAATGGCGGTTCTACTGCTAAACCACTACCGAAAAGACTACAAACGCTGCGCCGGTTAAAATAAAAGCGCCCCGTCAGTTTTTAAATAATAACTTAGTGTTTTGGCTGTCGGTCTGGGTCCGTATGGGACAGCTTCTGAGTCCGGACCGCGGTCCGCCAGTTAGTGACTGCTGCCCTAGACCATCTAATCTGAGTGAGGCATAGCACCAAAGTTTAGCTAATGAGGCCTGGGTCTGGAGCCTGGGTTGATGACCCTGAACAGTGTGGGGCTGGGAAGGTGGCCCTCTATCCCCCAGGATTAATCACATCTGCTGATCAGGGCCCTAATTCCCTCCCTGGGGTACTCCATTTCGACTGAAGATCTTTATACCCTGCCTTGACAGAACTCTGCTAATTGAATGCCTGCATTGATCACGTGATCATTGTTGTTTTCAACCTTTTTAGACCACAGTATTAGAAATTTAGATCAAAGCTGTGATTATAATGACATCTAATCTGTTTTAAGGACTTGCTGTTTTTAGAGCTGAAAGGTATGGAGTTTATGGCAATAAAGCAGTATGTAGCTGAAGCCAAAAGGCGCAGGGAAAAATTGCAAGACACTTCCTTGTTATGTGAATTTCATTTGTGATCTGGGCAGGAAGGTTACCCTCTAAGCACATCTAGCCTTCATGTGTGTTTTTTGTGTGGTTGGATTAGGCAGTTGTTACAAGAAGTGCTGACCTTGATCTTTCCATTTCCCTTAGGTCAGAGAACTGGATGGAATTCCTCTTATCCTGGACAACTGCAGCATTGATAGCAACAACCCCTGTATCCTTAGCTCTGGGGATGTAGTCTCAAATATTGATTAAGGATGCTGGGTTGCTATAGGTATGGTGGTTAAGTGAGTGGATCCATACGCCAGCTACAAGCCTACATGTCATTCTAAGGTAAGTTTTGGTTACAGCAAAATCTTAAGAACTCCTATATACATTTACTTATCCTGGAAAACCTAACCACCCTCAGATCACCTGATAATGTCCTCCATCTGCCTCTGATCACTTGCTCATACTTCTCATCATTCTGATTTACCTGTGGGGTCTAATGGTATTCCTTTTGCTCTTGAAGTTCCTAAGACAGTCTTTGACATGTATGTTTCAGCACGAACCGGCATCGCACTGCACATTCCACATAGCTTTAGGCACAAACATAACACTATGAGCAATCCCCCAATCACACCATGCCCCATTGGGCTTATCTATCATTGTCACATGAATGCATCCTCAAATGGAATGATTCTCGCTGCCAGCAGATATGCCCCATGGACCTCAGTACTAAGTTCCAACAGGACGTGTTAATATAAACATGTTGCTTCATGGAGAGTGTGTTCTTCCCCACTACCTGGCAGCTTCCAGAGGTAGCTTGCTTCAGTCACGCACAACGTTGGCATAGACCTGTCATTTGATGATGTCAATAGGTCTCGCAGCATCTTAGCTGTAAAATGCAGAGCGCTTATATATTTTAATGAACATGTGCATGACTGTAATTCCATACTTAAAAGTAACTGGAAGACTCAATGGTGGCACTTTCTGAGAGGGAGATTAAGACAAGGTAACCTGTCATAAAACCATATTTAATATCCTGATGGGTGTTTCTTCATTATGTTCAAGTCATCAGGACCTTGCAGGTCTAATAGTATGCGTGTCATGGAATTGATGCGAGTGAAGAAGCTAACCATTGGAAGCCTCTTTTCCCCATTCCCTCTTAATACCAAGAGGTTTCTTGAGGTTGCATGCACGAGGTTTATTTTCTGACAAGCAAAAGCATTTTTTGTGTGTATGTGTCTCTTAGGCTGTGGTTGAGTGCGTTGGCCATTGTCTGCATGTGTGTGTGAGGATCGTGCAAGGGAATCATTGTCATGTGGGTGCTGGTCAGCTTGGTTAATATTTATGTATTCCAGTGCTATTTATAGAAATCAAATTAAAACACAAGAGCAGGCCAGACTTCCAGAAGTTTGACAGCAGACAAGACATCTGAAAGGAATCTTCCATCCATCCCTCATTTTTGTTTGTTTGCATAGATAATTAATTTCACTTGACTGGAAATGTGGACTCAACCCTAATGCGCTATTTTTTGTTTATATTTTTTCCATCTCGGTAAAAAACTATAGACATTGGTGGGTTGGTTGATCTGAATGTGAGTCCCTTCAGTTTTCCCCTCAACTATTAGCATCATCGGGTAGACTGATCACTTGTAGTTTTGCAGCAAGAAAACTCCCGGTGCTGGCATGTGAGTTGTTTTCGGGTGACTGATAACTCTGGCTTGATCCATGCCTTTTGCGTTTTGGAGAACCAAGGATAGAATGAATCATGTAAGAAGGGAAAGCCTGTTTATAGAGTAATGGTGATCCTGATGAACATAGTTTAAGCATGTTCCAGGCTGACAGTCAAACCAGATGACCAAAGGAACAGTGCCACTCTGGTCAGTTATACTCCTGAACCCTGTAAGAAGTAGGTCTCTTTGAGGTGAAGGCAGGGCATTCAGACATTTTTATTACTGCAATTAGAGAGATTCACGAACATAAAATGCCTGTATTAGCAAAAAACTATTCTTGACTTTTCCTTTAGCCAATCAATTCAGTGACGTTTCAGTAGTACAGCTGGAAAATACTGCATATACCAATTAAATCTAGTTGTAAACAACATCAAAGTAACTTGACCACAGATGACATCTCTGGGATTGAGAGATCAGAGGCAGAAGACCCAGCTGGTGGAGCTGGGAGATGGACAATGCAGGCAGGACAGCATGTTGAATGTTGTCAGGATGTGGATATATTCTCTAGACACTTCCATAAAGCATTTATATCCACTCTTTGATCTGATAGTTCAAGGGAGGGAGAGAAAGCAGACCGAATGGCTGAGCATCATGCTGAGAAAACAGCTATACAATGTACATACATTTTAGTATGTATTACCTCCTGTGAGAAAACTATGGCAGCACAATGAAATGATGAGAGGCAGTGGATATAATCAACTGTGAAGGACGCATGAGAGTCAACAGTAAAACAAGGTGCTTTTCCATTGGCATAAAAACTGGTACCAGTGCTGAATGACATCACAATGTGAGGCGAGGAATTTTGTACTGAATTCAAAAAACTACTGTAGTATCTAATAGGGCTATTCAATGTGCAATATTAATACCAACATCACATATTTTACACATGCAATTCTTACATCGCTATTAGGCTATATTAAAATCAGGCTTTTTCTTACTTTCCATTCTTTACAGATATTATAGCACAGCGGGTTAGTTTTGCTAAAATATTTTTACTGTCATTGGGGGGAAAAAATATTCCTTTTATATAGATTATCTAATTTAATCATTTTTAAATTTTCCTCCGCTGCATTTGTATCAGTGCTGCATGCGTTCTCCAAGACAATTGTAATCATTTACATCCTTGCCATTTTAATCACTTGAAGATGGGTTTGTGAGAAATTTATGAACTCCATTTTACCTCAAAAATACCACAATATTTTTTACAACAAAATCACATTGCTATAAGGCCCGTTCAGGTATTGTGGGTACGTTTGAAGTATAGTAAGAAAACAAAAAATATGAATGATTTTTTCTTTCAATTAAACTTATTTTATTGTCATAGAACACAATTTAAATTAAACATTTTCAACATTTTCTGATCTTAGAACTGTAAGATTTAAAACGTTTATTCTGATAAACAATACACTAACAGAAAAAGGAGTCAACTCAGTTATAGACAATTTGGGTCAAATATATATAATCAACAATTATAATGCTACTTTAAACCTCATCCCCCTTTTGTCTATGTGTCCATTAATTCATTTGAAGAGGATAAATCAAAGTCTAAGCTTTGTTTTGGGGAAAAAATATCAAAACATTTAACAGATAAGTAGCCCAGATGTGCATTTTCTCTAAACAGCTTTAAAAATGAGTGAAGTCATTACTACTTTGTAGTAAGGATGTCAGCTGTGATCATTGTGATTTTGATCATTTTAAAAAGAAAATGTATATAAATCATTTTTTAAGCAAAACCTTACAGTTGACATTGATAGTAACAGAATTGATATGAGTTGTCCACCCATAGTTTTGCCCAACTTATTTAACAACAAAAACAATTGTTTTATCTTAGCAAATGCATCTACATTATTATATCTTTCTTGAACTTGAATAATAACTGCACGTGTCTCATGCATTACTGATCTGGAAAATAAATTGCTTTTAAATCATTTTTTTCCTGGACATTATATTGTAGTCAATTCAGGGTCAGCCAGAAATTGAATAAAGCTTGCCTATACCGTAGGTAAGTACACTAACCAGAGTCCAACACATTAGTCAAGGGCTAGAGTTTCTGCAGATCTGTGGACATTATGCAGCCCATTTAGGACGCATGTCCCAATGCTTCACCACACCAGCTCCTTCACACCCTTGGCATGACTCTGTATAAAATAATTATAGCCTCATGGACCTATGCACTAATCTAACCTGTATATCTGTGAATCAGGATTTGTTTCAGGACTTTATGGTGGTGTCATCTCCCCTAGTTTCTGCTTTGCTCTGCATCTCCGCTATGCTTCTTTCCATTACCATGCATTTGTACTTTTTCTACCTATCATGCAAGTCAGCCACTCTGCTTGTCTGCCCTGAATTTCTCCTCCTGTGCCACCTGATTCTGTCTTTTTGCAGACTTTCTACCCTTGTTACACGACCAGCATCTTGCTGTGCCCTGTATTGCCATTGCCTTTCAGCTGCTGACAGATTTATCTATCAATTGCAAAAATGATTTGGTTTCCTTAACCTAAGATAAGAGCTGATGGCAACTGAGTTGACATTTTCCATTTCATGCCTTAACTCCATTTACTAACCTCAAATCAGATAACACGTGGCATGTCAAAAAATGATATTTCATGGATTTTAATCATATTATTGTTCTGTAGAAATTGAATGAGTCACAATAACAGATTTGACAAATTATTCATCTACTTTTGGTGTACCCTCAACATTTTATATAAAATATTGTGTGAATAAGCATGACCTGCCTCGCTGCCTTCCAATAGTTTCCTGCCAGAGGAAGTGACATCACTAGATGCAGGTTGTATTCTTTTTATTAGAACTTTTTGTATATTTTACCAGTTTTATAACAGAGGTACCAGAAGGGACTAGAGCACTGGACCACACACAAAATCCATCCATCCATTAACTTCCGCTTATCCGGGTTCGGGGGGCAGCAGTCTCAGCAGGAAAACCCAGACTTCCCTCTCCCCGGCCACTTCCTCCAGCTCCTCTGGGGGAATCCCGAGGCGTTCCCAGGCC